>CM052441.1:126115103-126172375 GCA_028533085.1 Varecia variegata
AATGTAGAAACAGTGCCAGCCGCAGGACAGCCTTCAGTATAACACCAACCCCCTTCCCTCCCTCCCGGCTTCCTTCCCTCCTTCCCTCCCTCCATCCTCCTTCCCTTCCATCCTTCCTCCTTTCCTTCTTTCTCTCTTGCTCCCTCCCTCTCTCTTAAATTCCTCACCCACACAATAAAGGGGGGATTGTTTTCAATCAGATTTAAAACAACCTACCTTAATTAAGCATCTCCCACACATAAGCATCGTGCTTGGGGGACACAAGGCTACGCGAGACATGGCGCCTGCTTCCAGGGAGCTTAGGACTCCGACAAGGGAGACAGATTCTTAGTACCCGCATCTGAGACAGGTGGTGGTAAGCCGAGGCCTGAACAAAACCCCAAGCGGGCACAGTGCAGGAGCAATGAAGTGGGGCTGGGAAGCGCAGACGCACATCCTGACGGAGATCAGTTCTGAAGTTGGGACTACTAATTGCCTATTCACACCAAGTACCTCATTTCGTACCGCAACCTGTCACCGTACAGCAGGTAGGGCCCGACGTCCAACTCTGCCCCAGGCAAAACACTCTTCAGAGTGTAAATGATATTTTCTTATTGTTCTGTCCAAAAAAATAAGAAATAATGAAAAAAGGGGAAAAAAAAAAAAACAATGCTTCACACTCTGGGTTCCTGACTGCAGTGGCAACAGAGCTGATTTGCTGAGGAAGTTTCTAGAAGGCTCTCCTGCAGCCCCTTTGTGGCAATTTATAATAAATAGCCCCTCACGGCCCTTACAACATCTGACCTGTCACTTCTGCCTGCATTTTTCAAGGTCCCCCATTACCCATGGAATAAAGATTAAATTCAAGCCACTATAGTCTGGTCCGTGGGATCCTGAACTCTCCTCTCTATACCCTACGTTTCCCCCTTCCTTTCCTCCTTCCTCCCTCCCTTCCTCCTTTCCTTCTTTCTCTCTTGCTCCCTCCCTCCCTCTTATGTTCCAGCCACACAAATTACTTGCAAGGCACGGAAGAAATCACAGTATTTCGAACCTTGGTATGGAACATCCCTCCCTAATTCCTCTACCTCTCATCTACTTCTTAAAAGCAAATTTGACATACCACTTCCTGCCAGACCCTCCCCTGACTTCATCCTCCGAGCCACCTGCCCCTCCCCCATGTCTGTGTCTGTATCACAGACACTTTTGCCCCATATTTTAATTGTTTGCTTGTGTATCACCTGATACATGAGCAACTCCCTGGAGGCAAGCACCATGTCTTGTTTGTAATCTGAGCACCCAGCTTAATGCCCAGCATATAGTAGATGCCCAATTAATGTGGAATGAACAAATGGATGAATGAATGAATGAACAAAAGAAACAACTGAGTGACTATTAAGAGGACCTACTCAGAAATCAAACCATGCATTCATTCAATGCAATAGTCATGCAAACTCCCTGGCAGAGGTAAGCGTTTGGGGTCATTGCAAGCCAACTGGCAGGCACTCTGGAGGGAGAGGGAACAGAGCAGCCACTCAGCCGTCACTGGACAACATGCTGCTTCCTAGATGGAGGAAATAGCCGCAGTCAATCCTTGCTGCACTCTTGTGTCATATGTACAATGACAGTCTCCATTTTACACATTAGCCCAGGGTCCCACAGCTAAGGAGTGGTGGGCAATGTGACATCAGGGCCACGTGTTCAACCCCTACACAATAGTCTTCCAACTTGGTGACGCTGCAGTCAGTTCCTCATCACTCCCCAAGTCCCAGACAACTTGGATCCATTTCCTGTCTTTGCCTTGAATTACACAATGTCACCTGAACCCTTATAGTCAATGCCCTACACCTGACCGGCAAGTCAGTGTTTCCTGTAACCCAAAAGGCCAGATTAGAGGTTCTCTGACGGAAGCCTCCAGAAGGAACGGGAGCAAGGGCCATGGCAATGCATGGAGAGCACCTAAGTGGGCCTCCCTGAAGCTCAGGGCAGGAAGGGGCCTTAAGGGAAGGGAGGCTCAGACTTCCTGGAAAAACATGCTGGAGGGTGAGGCCCAGGCTGGCATTTTAAAAAGTAAATTTCCACCAACTCACTTTGAATGCTGTCCCCAAAGCTTCTCTTTATCTATCCCCATGGCATAAGTCTGGATATGGAATCTGCTCAAATTGTTTATTGTTTCTTAGAAGAAATGTCACCTAGCAGCTGTCAGCCTGTGTCTCAGGGAAGCCTGAACTAAAAATTCCAGCAGGAGTCTTAGCCTCATAGACTCCTTGAATAGTAGAACTAGAAGAACGAAGATAATAGTGAAAGCTGCAATGACTACGTGTGCCAGGCCCTAGGGTAGGTAACTTGATATGTATTCATCCAATTCTCCCAGCCCTCCCTGCAAAGTGAGGATTACCATCCTGGTTTTAATGGTAGAACAATCTCAGGATCAGAAAGATTAATTGACTTGTCTAAGGTCAAACAGTTGGTGTCCGAGGTAGGGGTCAAATACATGTGGGTCTAATCTCATTTCTCAAGCCCGTTCCCTCATACCAAACCCTTTCCCCTATACCAGCATCAACCTGATCCTTATTTTTATAAATAAAGTTTTATTGGAACGCAGCCATGCTCACAGTTCTGTGCCTGAGATTGGGGTCCACTAGTAGAGTTGAGTAGTCCCATGGAGAGACCATCTGGCCTGAAATGCCTAAAATATTTGCTCTGGATGTCTACGGGACAGGTTTGCCAACTCTTGACTTACACCTTGCTGCTTTGGAGAGTTCTTATTCTTACCTTTAAGATTATCAAAGTGATCTCCAGATGAGTGAAGTGACCTGTCTGAGGCCACACTAGCTCTCCTCTATTATCTCACTGTTTTCTCTCAGTAAATATTTACTTCCTCACTGTGCCATTTACTCAGAAGAACAGGAATTGGTTCTTGTCCCTGAGGAATGTAAAATATAGCCGCAAAGACAGACACACATACTAGAAAACATTTCTGAAGGCAAGTCGGCACACACTACACACTGCCCTGCCTCTCACTCCAAGCTCACCTCCTGCCACCCTCCCCCATCTTTGGCTGCACCCTGGCCTGCCTTCTGTTCCCCAGCAGGTTGTTAAAGACTGACCATGAGGTAGAAAATAAGTCCTGGCATTAGAAGCCAGGAAATCAAAACAACTGGGCACCGATAAAAAAACAAAGTGTGCACAGGTCAAGCCAAGTGGTTCAGATGGAGGCCGTGAGCTACATGAAGGTGGACTGAGAACTTAGAAGCCGACATCTCATGTCAGGAATTTGCCAGGCGTGTGGCTCTCTTTATAAAGCTGATGTCTCAGTTTTACTTTGTACAGGAGACTTGGGCTGCTTTTTCAGTAACACAGACAGGGAGAACTCGGTCAACACAACATGTTCTTGGTTGCAATGTCCGAGTGCCTTATCTGATGTAAAAGGTTTATCTCTGGGTTTCTCCTTGTAGAGAGCTAAGGAAGTCGCATGAAGACCAGTTGGGTGACTGTATTACCTGCCCGTGTTACCTAGCCGGGCCAAAAACTACCTCCTGGGAGTCAAAAGTCATTTCGGCACGGTGAACTACAAAGACATCAGAGACAAAGGGGGCTCTTGGCCCTCAGAGAGGGTCACAGTGCAGTAGGGAAGAAAGGATATGTACAAAGAAGCAATGTGACAGAACGTGCTGGGCTTTTGAAGACATGGGTTGCAGATATGTTCCCTCAGCTCAACCCCTCTCTCAGGCTACTGAATCAACTTCTTGGACCCTCAGCATCCTCATTTCCAGCCTGGAGACCGTCTTGCCTGTGACATAGGGCCACTGTGAGGATTCATGAAATTATCGTCGATATTAACAGTTTACCAACTAGCATTTGATCCACAGTGTACAATCAACAAATCACTTTGCACTTAGTGTTTTAACAAATGGTAAAAGTGTTGTGAGAAGTAAATCTTTGTGGAAACACCTAGGTCGTGCTCTTTTCCTTATCACTACAGAGGACTGTACAAAGCTGTCTTCCCATGAGCTACCCTGGTTTGATCCTAAGGGTCTGTTGCCCAGGCATTGGTGCATGTGGCCTTGGAGGGGAGGCCCATTCTTCTGGTGGGTATTACAACCAGATGTTCTGTCTCATATAGGATCCTGGACAAATTACTTCTTTCTGAATTCCAGTTTTCTCTCCATAAAACAGGGTTATTATCACTTAGATTAGTGTTCTAATCAAGAAAGAACTCCTGAGATACAGGAGAGATGTAGGCTGACAATATTCCCTAACCAAAGGCAAGCCATTCCCTAAGTTAGACCCGAACTCATGGTTTTTTGTTTTTTTTTTTTTCACCTACAATGAAGTTCCAAATCAAGGACCTGTTCTGGGGCAACTCATACCAGCTCATACCAGATGACTGTAAAGTATTCTGCAGCTCCGCAAGCCAATTGTTCACCCATTGGTGGCTTGGAGTCAACCACGATGGGAGCATTTAACACCATAGAAATTGGCAAATGCTGCAAATTAGCGCTTTCTTGTTTTTTCTGGAGAGCTGGTTTACCAGCACACTACTGGCCAAGTGAACAGCTTGTTAGTGACCTGAACATCAGTGTCAGTGGGTAGAGGTTCACCTAGGAATAGGATGAATGGAAGGGAAGCTAACAGCATACTGGATGCTATGGTATGTTAGATTTAAGGGAAGCCATTTTCCTTTCCTTAAGACAAGGGTTCTTAAAATTTTCCCCCAGTCCCATCCATGTCACAGGAAAGGCACAGTCCTCTGGAAGTTCCAGACTCAGTCAGATTTCCCAGCACCCTGCCCGGAGCCCATCCCTCCCCCTCCACTGAAGAAAGCATATCAGAATGCCACAAGTGCACGGTATACTTTTGAAGACATAATCTGGAGGCTGCTTGCTCCTACATCATTTGTAAACACTGCCACTTCATTACTATCAACAAATTGGTTGTGACAAACTTCACCAAGAAGCCAAGATCCAGCTATTAAGAATAATCATACTAAGCAGATGATTATGCCTCACGACTTATATTCAATCCCATTTCCTCATTTTTCAAGCTGACTTTAAAGCTGCTTATACATTCTCTGAACTGATTTGGAAAAAGGAGAAAAAAGTCATCTCAGAGGTAGCACTTGTAATTTCATACTCAGCCTTTTCCATAAGCAATCAGTCATTCACCTATCTATCCATTCAATAAACTCATAGTGACCCTGCCATGTCCCCATCCTCTAGCTTCTCCTGGGGAAGCCATCAGAAATGTGGGTCTTATCCTTTTCATCTTAGACCCTTCAAGAGATCTCCATTGAATACAGGATGACATACAAGGCTCTCCATCCCTGGGCCCCAGCGTGTGTCTCTAACCTCATCTTTGTAGTTTCTGGAATGACATGTGCTCTCCCATCTCTGACTTTTTCTTGGAAAAACAATTCAAGAACACATTCTCAGACTTAAAATTTGAAACAATAAAAATATGTAGAGTCGAAAAAGAAGTTTCTCTTTATCCTCTACCTCTCACCCCCAATTTCATCCTCCTCCCCAGAGGTAACCACATAGCGATTTAGGTTCTAGCTATACGTACTTTTTAAAAATGCATTTATATATATGTATAGGGCACACATGGAAGTATTGTTTGGATTTTTAAATTAACCAATGAGATCATTGGTCAATCATTTGCTAGAATGGTTCACAAAACTCAGAGGAACATTTTACTTGCATTTCCTGGTTTATTATGAACAATACAACTTTGGAACAGCCAGATGGAAGATGCATAGGGCAAGGTATGGGGGCGGTGGGGAGCTTCATGCCTTCTCTGGGCACCCCACCCTCCCAGCACCTTGATGTGGTCAGCAGCCTGGAAGCTCATCAAATCTTATTGTCCAAGAGTTTTTATACAGCTTTATCTCCGGCTCCATCCTCCTTCCTGGAGGTCAGTGGGTGGGGCTGAAAGTTCCCACCCTGTCATCACTTGGCCTTTCTGAAAGCCACCCCCATCCTGAAGCTATCCAGGGGCCCCACTCTCATTCATTAGCATAAACTCAGGTATAATGGAAAGGGGCTTGTTATGAATAACAAAAGACACTCCTATCACTCAGGAAATTCCAAGAGTTTAGGAGCTCTGTTCCAGGAACCAAGGACAAAGACCAAATATATTTCTTATTATATTCTATTCTTCTGTTGTCTGGGGCAGAGGAGGTAAATACAAGCCTAAGAGCACATGATACTTGCACCCTTGAGGTGACACAGCCACCCAGGAAGCCTAAGCACCATCTCCTTCCTGACCACTTGGTCTCATGCACATTCCTCAATATTGCAACACTTATCTCCTTGTTCTGTAACTGTGTTTTTACTTATCTGTGAGCTCCTGGAGGGTAGGGATAAGGCCATATTCTAATTTTTTAGCCTACACAGTTGTCATAGTGACTGAAACTCTATAGCTATTCAGTAAATGTTATTGCACTAATAAATGAATGGCCATTGTACCTACCAGTGACTGCATAACTATTCTGTGTTAGGCCCTATGCTAAGAACATTACATACTTTATATATAATTTAATCCTCACAACAATGCTATGAAGTTGGAGTTATTATACATATTTTACTGCTGGTGAAACTGGGGATAAGGAAAGTTAAGTGAATTTACTAAAATCATATGGCTTATATGAAAGTCATCAGAATCAAAATGGAGTCATTTGTGTCAAAAAGCCCTGACACATAGAGACAGACAGATGGAGAAGGCCATCGGAGAGGATTTTTATGCAAAAAACTATCACAAAAGACTCTGCAAAAGCTGCAGCCTTACACAAGGCCATCACAACCTTACATACACAAAAAAACACTTCTGTGAGGACATCTCCCCAGCAACTGCCTGTCCAATCTCAAATTGATGTCACCCTTGTTATTGATCCTTGTAGCCAAGGATAATTATCTCAAAATAATTATGTTAGCTTCCTCATTTTTTCTTTAAAAACCTTTACCTTCCCTTTACCTCCCTGAATATACACATAGTTTATTCCTATTGCAATGCCCTATTCCCAAATAAATATCATTTTATTTTAGAGAGCCTCTCTCTTTTTGTTATTTAGGTTGACGCTTATAAGTGGCTAATCCACTTATCCAGGATTCAGTAGCAGGCTGAATCCAAAGCCTGCTACTCTGAACCACTACTCTAGAGTGCCTCCAACTGAAGTCAGGTCCACAGCTAGGCAGGATAACATCATTGTCTTTATAAAGCAAAAATCACTATTACACAATCAGTAACATAAAAATATTCTGCATATAACATTAAAATATTTGAGCTACTACAAATGATGGTAAGATGAATATTTATTGACAAGTATTTAAGTGGAAAACAGCCATTTTCAAAACAATATCCCCCATTATATACTCTATATAATTATGCACAGAAAAATCTAGAAGAAAATATACACTAAGGTATTATAATAATTATCATGGATCTTATGAATTTTCCTCTTTGAATTTATCTGTATTTTCTAACATAGCTGGTTATGAACCATCCTGCCAGTTTAGGGTACAAATAATCTATATTTGTACTTTTTTAGACATCAGGCAATCACTCAAACATTCCCACATTAGCAAGATGCATATTTCTCATTCTTGAGCTTGTCCAGCTTCATGAATGGTCCAAGAATCCTCATGCTTGCTTAGTTCTGTTTCCAACTGCTAGGTAAAGAGAAAAGCAGAGAAACCACTGGGTCCGCTGACAAGCACTGGTCTGTTTTCATTGCCCCTGTTACTGTTAAAAAATTGGGCCTGCTCAGCTTGATGCTTCCTTATTGATGCTCTTGCTGGCCCAAATCCTTGCTCAAGTCAAGGACATCCTTTGAGGAGGACAATCCTCTCCCCTTCTGTAGTACCTCAGCACATGTGGATGCCCAGAGTTAGGATCTTTAGTTCAAATTCACAGGCCAGGCCTTTGTTCCAGGCTCAGCCAGACCCTGTCTCTCATGAGAGCCTGTTAGAGGACTCCTCTTCTTTCTAATCAGTGCCTTTCCCTGCAGCCCACTACAATCCATCTGAGAGTATCTACTAGCTTTGAACCTCAAAAGGGAAGCACCTGGGGTTTTCTTCCCAATGACTCCTTGGCCCTGGTGCAAATAGACCCACCTTATCCAAAGCCCCAGCTGAGCATCCCAAAGGAATTCCCAGGGAGCAGTCTCTGCGAGGTGACAGAAGGCCCTCTTACACCTCCTTTCCCAAGGATGTGATGTACACAATAAACTTTCCATATATATAACCTTCTAGGCCACTGGAGCAACTCTTCCCTAAAGAAAGATCTCCTCCAACTCCACTGGCCTGTCCACCCAAACAAGGTAGCTGCAACTTATAAATAGCCATTTCTTAAAGATCTCACAAATAGGCACCCCATTCCAATTTTTCTACAATGGACATGCATTGCTTCTTTAGTAAGAAAAAAGGTTTACTTTTTGTTAAGATATAATCTTTATTGTGTAGGTCCCCCATAGTTTATTCATAGGAAGTATCATGGCCAAAAAGGACAATCCAACAACCAACAGTCATCAGAAAAAATGCACCTACAATTCTCTAAAAACATGAATGGGCTCCAAATACATAGTCCAGAATGATTATTATAAAAAACTTTCTTGGAGAAGTAGAATCAAGACGGCCGACTAAACACAGGTAAGTATGTGCCTCCTCCACAGAGAGAGACCAGAATAGTGAGCAGATTCTCACATTTCAAACAGATCTTCTAGCAGAAAACACCAGGATTTACTAGGGGAATGACAAGAAGCACCACAAGTGGGAAAGGGGAGGGTTCAGGGCAACTTGCCCCGCCAGGGACTGGCTAGCAGCCAGGAGAAGCAGCTGGTCTTGGAAAAACTGCAAGAGAGAAGCCCCCAGAGCCTCACACTCCAAGATGAGCTTTTATGAGCTTGGCTCCAAGAGAACTCCCCAACCCACACAGGTCTCGGGCCTAACACAGGGGGCTTCCTGGAGATTGCACAAAGACTTCGCTCCAGAAAGGGAACCCACGCAGAATCCCACAGGCATCCAAGCCTAGAGAAGCTCGAGCTGGGTGCCACTCTGAGAGCCTAGATACCAGGGAACCATGGGCACCACCGCATGGCTCTGAGGAAGGGTAGAGGAGCCCAGGTGTTCCCGTGCACCACTTGGAAGGTCCTCACTGTCCTGCTGTGGGCTGCTGTTGAGACTTAGACATGAGCAGACAGCTTCTCTGGTTTTTCACTTATGCTGCTTGCCTGGGTGGGACACGCCACCCTTTCCCGTCACAGGTCCAAGGCACCATTTTAGGAGTTTGACACTGGGCTGCACCCTGCTCTTGGACTGAGTTTGGGCTGACTCAGCTGCAGCCCCTGCCTGGCTGGAGAGGGGCAGGGAAACCAGGCTTTCCAGCACTCAACAGGGAGAATTGCCCACCATCCTGCAGCTGGCTGCTGTGGGACCAAGCCTCAAGCAGACTGCACTCCCCCCAGCATCTTCCCTATGCTGTTTGCCCGAGAAGGGCACCCCCTCTCTCTGATCACGGGCCCAAGGCACCATCTTGGGAGTTTAAAGCCAGGCAGCGCCCTGCCCTTGGACTGAGTTCAGGCTGACAGCTGAGGCAGGACAGGGAAGCTCAAGCTGACCTACACAAAGCTAGGACAATTCCCACCATCCTGCTACAGGCTCCTGTGACACTGAGACTCGAGCAGAATGCACTCCCCACAGTTTCTTGCTCATGCCACTTGCCTGCAAGGGGCTCTGCCCTCTTTAATGGCAAGCCCATAGCTGGAGCCATTTTTGAAAGTTTAATGCTGGGCCATGCCCCACCCTCAGGCACATTCAAGGTAATGTGGCTGCAGCTCCCACCCATCTAGGAAGAGACAGGAGAGACCAAGCTCTCCTAAAGCACACTTAGGACAATTCCCACCACCCTGTTCCAGGCAGTTGTGGGACTGGGGACTGGCCTGCCCGCTTCATTGCAGCTACTAGTAACACCAACATGGACTACTTGGGTCCTAGTGGGCAGCACCACCAATGCTACTGCCACCGCCCACATCAACCAGCTGCTCAGGGGCCTGAGAACCTGCCCACACACCTGGCCTCTGCTCCAACTACCAGCTTCTGAACAATCCACCTGAAGGCCCAATAACTGGCCCCCAGGATACACTAACACTGCTGCCTGCATAAGCTGCTCTGGGCCTAACGCCAGACATATTCAGCCCTCTGCTTCCACCACTGGGACCCAAAGTCTGGCTCAGCTGGTGTTCAAGTCTCCAGAAAAACTTCACCACAGCCTCAACTAATAATTATACCCTAAACCACCAAGGAAATCACAGATACCACTGACTGTGTCTACTGCCTAGGAAATTATACAAGGTCACACTACTACAGGTACCCAAAATCAAAGTGTGCTAGAAAGCCAACAACATATGTGTGTATATGTGTATATATACACACACACAAACACATATACATACACAGAAAAAAAATTCTTCCCTTTAAAAGCAATTTCAAAAAATTGCAACAAGGCGCAGCTATATTAGGTGCACAGATACCAATGGAATAACACAGAAAATATGAAAAAGCAAGGAAATATGACACCAAAGGATCACAATTGTGCAGCAACAGATCACCATCAAGAAGAATTCCTTATAATGCCAGATAAAGAATGCCAAATTTGATTCTATAGAAGCTCAGCAAGATGCAAGAAAAATCTTAAAACCAATTCAAAGAAATCAGAAAATCATTTCGGGATCTGAATGACAAATTTATCAAGGAGATAGATATCTTTGAAAAAAAAAAAAAAACACAGAAATTCTGGAGGCAAAAAATTTATTGAAGAAAATACAAAACATTTGAAAACTTCAAAAACAGACTAGACCAAGCAGAAGAAAGAATCACAGAACTTGAAGACAGGTCTTTTGAAATCATCCAGTCAGACAAAAATAAGGAAAAAAGAATTAAAAAGAATGAGCAAAGTCTTTGGGACATCTAGGACTACATAAAGTGACCAACCTTATGAATTATCAGTATTCCTGAGTGAGAAGAGAGATCAAAAAGTTTAGAAAATCTATTTAAGAAGGTAATCAATGCAAACTTTCCAAGACTATCAAGAGTTAGAAATACAAGAGACCTAATGATCCCCAGGAAAACACACTGTAAAAAAAGGACTTCACCACAGCATATTATAAGCAGAATGACAAAAGTTGAAGTGAAAGAGAATTTTAAAATTATCAATAGAAAAGCATCTAGTCACAGCTGACCTCCAAGCAGAAACCTTACAGCCAAGAAGAGAATGGGATGGCATTTTCAAAGTGCTAGAAGAAAAAAACTGGCAGCCATGAATTTTATATCTTGCTAGAATAAGCTTCATAAATGAAGGAGAAATAAAATCTTTCCCAGATAAGAAAATGCTGAGAGAATTCATCATCACTACACTGGCCCTACAAGACATGCTCAAAGGAGCCTTAAATATGAAAACAAAAGGTCAATACTCACCATCATGAAAATGCACAAAAATATAAAGCTCACAGGTCTTATAAAACAATCACACAAAGGAGGAAGAGAAAGGAATTAAATGGTAACATAACAGAATTTTAAGAAACCACAAAGACAAAAAGACAGAAAAAAACAAAGAATTTACAAAAACAATTAGAAATCAACTAAAAATATGACAAGAACAAAGCCTCACATATCAACATTAACCTTGAACATAAATAGTTTGAATGCTCCACTGAAAAGACACAGATTAGCAGAATGGATTTAAAAAACATAATCCACCTGTATGTTGCTTACAAGAAACTTACCCATAAAGAAACAGACTGAAAGTAAAGGGGTAGAAAAAGATATTCCATGTAAACAGCAACCAAAAGTGAACAGGAGTAGCTATACTTATAACAGATAAAGCAGACTTTAAATCAAAAACAGTGGGAAAAAAAAGACAAATAAGATCATGATAAAGGTATCAATTAAGTAAGAGGATATAATGATCCTAATATAGGATCCTAACACTAGAGCCACTGCTTCTGGGAGAGTTGGGAATGGGGTTGTTTAATAGAATCACACAACAGGGGAATCTACATTTAGCTCAGACGTTAATTGGCAGGTGTCTCTTCCCATTTAAGGCCACAAAAACCCTGTTCCCTTCGCACAGTGTGGGGACTATTGCCACCAACCTGAGCACTCTGGTGAAACAGAGTCAGAGAAACATGAGGATTTCCCACTGATAGGAACATGGACAGCCAACATTCTGTGCTTGTTGAATTACATTAGAGGAAAAATGTTGCCTCCCACGAAATCTGTGGAAAATGACTAAAAATCCTTAGAGACTTTTCTTTGAGCGGGTGGGATTATTTATTAGGGCCTATACTAAAAAGCCAACTTGGGAAACACAGATGATTCTCAAAACCTGAAGGAAGGAGGATCCATCTCAAGCCAGCACTGAGGATTATCACCAGTCCCCTCCCAAGGAGGGGACATAGACTACTATCAGCAGTTGTCCATCTTTCCAGTTCATTTCTGACAAGCACGTATGGCCGATGATTCTGTTTCAGAGTGAGACTCCAATCATTCTTTACAAATCCTTCCTATGCATTACTGTGTCTCACCTTAGGGCAACACCTAGTATGACACACACATGTATGCCTTACCAGCTGACATCTCTCTAATTGGTCAGGGCTGATGACAGACCCATTGTTAGGTTGTGTTTTGTTTTGTTATATTAGCCCTGGTGTGGGTACAGACAAGATTCTAGTACCTATAGTAAGAAAAGCTAAGGAAACAAGATTACTCATGGAACACCTTCTTAATGAAAAGTATTAAAACATAATATGGTTGCACTGCCCATTGTATAAATTCACTTGTGTAATTGTTGGAAAAAGTGAAGACAGAAATGTTGTGCCACAGGTGTGGTTTGGGGACAACTATCTACTTCTCACCATGGGCCATGAGATAAATCTGTGTGTGGCAGAAACTTTGATTTGCCTTTTCTGATATTCATTCTACCCTTTTATCTTACATGTTATTGAGAGCAGTAATGTGCCAAGCTAAACCCACTGCATTTACAGGAATATGGTGGTGTCTATAGCACATAAATGGAAATCACTGGGTGGAGTTTCCAGGAAAGTTATTTAGAAGACTTCCCTTTTGCCTTTGTCCTTCCTCTCATCTGGTACTTGGAATGTAAATGTGATGGCTAGAGCTATAGTGGCCACCTTGAGACTGCAAAGAGACTTTGAGGATGAAAACCATATACTGAGACTACTGGGACAAAAAAAATAGCAGGACCTCGAGTCCCTATTGACATCATGAAGCTACCACATCAGCCCTAGACTGCTGACTGAGAGAAAAGTAAACAGCTGTATCATAATATCATAAGCTACTGATATTTGGATTCCCTGTTACATGTAGTCTTCATTGTAATTCACACACAACATTTCCTTGAGATACTAGAAGACAACAATGCTATCAAGATATAAATCCTTGTACCAGCTGGCAACTGATAATCAGATGTGAAATAAAATAGGATAGAATACTGAATTTAATAATCTATATAAATATTAGTACTCCATAAGTTAAATATTGAATTTAATAATCTATATAAATATTAATATTCCATAAATTAAATATTAAATTTAATAGTTAAAATAATAATAATGACTTCATTTTACAGATAAGAGCAGTAAAGTCCAAAAACATGAAGTGACTTATCCAAGTTCACCCAGCTCCTGAGCAAAATATCCAGGGTCAAAGTCAAACTTTCCTTCTCCCAACTCAGGTTATCTCCAACTTACAACACGGCCAACTTCTTCCAGCCATCCTGAACGAGGGTTCCTCTGTCATGCCAAAAATAGCACATGATATCTTCTTGCACTAAAGTCCCTTTTCCCTGCGACTGTCACCCTCCCAAGGTGACCTCTAAGAGTATCCCCAGATGGAATGCTAACTTATTTCTGAAGAAACACTTTTACATAAACAACAAATGCACAAAAATACAAGAGAAGGTAAGAAGCTAGAAGATAAAATTACTCTAAAACAGAGTTCAATAAACAGAGGTCACTGAGCCAAATCTGGCCCACTGTCTGTTTTTGTGAATCAAGTTTTATTGGATCACAGTCATGTCCATTCCTTTATGAGTTGTCTTTGGCTGCTTTTGTGCTACAGCAGCAGAGCTGAGTAGCTGCAACAGAAACTGTATGAGCCGAGACGCTGAAAATCTTTACTATCTGACCCTTTACAGGAAAAGTTAGCTGATCTCTGATGTAAAAGAGCAAGTATACTTCCCTTTTTGGTGACACTCATCAACAGTGACCATCAGAGAATCCCCACAGGCTTCAGAGGTGACCACTGAAGGCCGTAAGTCCACACAGCCCCTCCGGCCAGCTCCAGCAGGTAGGCAGCAAGGGAACAGGTGACAACAGACACCCAGATCTGCTCTCAAATGATAGCGCTCAAGTAACAGCTGCACGTTTGATGTTTGTAGTTTTCCTTTTTCTTTTTTTTTTCTTTTTAATAAGAGAGAAACACACAGCACTAACATACAACTAAAGGTCAACCAGACAGTTAAGAGAGAATGGCGACAGGGCAAGACAGGAGAGAAACGCAGTCGACGCAGCCTGCGAGGCTCCAGCCAGCTGCACGGCATCGACAAGGAACACTGGGCCGTCTGAAGAGCTGGAAAAGGTCAGGGGAGACTGGGTGGATGATATTAAAAAGGAAATAAGAAAAATTGGCAAAGGCAGAGTATTCATAAGTGGGGGCAGGAAAGACAGATGGACTGTCACGGAGGGTAAATTGCTCCGAGAGGAGATGAGAAATCTGCCAAGAGCGGAGAGAAAATCAGATCCCGGACCCACCGCACGAGGTGGGGAAAGGAATAATAAAGACAAGTCTGCGAGCAAAATGATGTACACACGGTATTTTTTTTTTCAAAAATAGACTAATAAAATGCAGATGAAACCCATCAAATTGAAAAATGCTTTTCATCACCTGAACCGCAGCAGTACAATGTGCTAAAAAGCGTACGGCCGTGGAAGCCAGTTAGAAAAGGGTTTGGATTCTGGCTCCACTGCGTAATAGTACACCTATATCAAAGTACATTTTTACTGAGAAGAAATTCCGTAAGTGACCCTGCTTACCTAGCTTGGCTCACCATAAGCACCAGAATCTCAGCTGGCTGTGATATGTTACCCACATGTCAGGGGGAATATTCAAAATATCTAATGACAGCTATGGCATCAGCCCAGGTCACTGAAAACAGACGCCTACTGGTAAGCCATGTCGATGACCGATGACAGGTGTGCACCAGCAGAGCATCAGCCCTGATATGGGACGCAGCAATACCCTGGATGGCTTTGTGAACAATGACTGGAGCTTCAGTCTAGAATGACAACTATTGTCTATGTGCATGTGTATTCAGTGAACTAGAAGAAGCTGTAAGTCCTTGCACTAGTCTCTGCTTCCTTCTCAGGAAGGGCCGATGACAGCTGTCAATGCTGGCACGGGGTGAATCCTCCTTCCTTCAGACTTTGAGGACCATCTGCATTTCCCATGTGGGCTTCTCACTACAGGCCCTAATGACTAAGCCCACCTGCTCAAAGAGAAATCTTTAAGGATTTAACCATTTTTCATTGATTTCCAGGCAAGTCAACATTTTCCTCTAATGGAATCCAACAAGCACAAAATGTTGACTGATTGTGTTCACATCAGTGGGAAATCCTTATGTTTCTCTGACTCTGTTTCACCAGAGTGCTCAGGTTGGTGGCAGTAGCCCTCACACTGTGACAAAGAATGTTTTCATGGTCTCTAATGAGAGGAGACACTTGCTGATTGAGATCTGAGCTGAAAATGGATGGAAGGTATGTCACTTAACCTTTCTGAACCTCAGCTTCCTCACCTACAGAATGGTGGTAGCAGAATAAGAAATTATTTTAGCAGTGGATCCCTGTTTGAGCCTGAACTTCCTGGATGAAAAAAAAATTCTGCCACCCACCCACCTGAGAATACCTGTGTCTCTCCCCTTATCAGTGAGAAGAAAAAAAAAAAAGTCAAACAAAACAAGAATTGGGTTTGAGGTCAATGTATTTTAGTGAAAAAAAAAAAAAAAAAAAAAAAAACAGGCTGAGAGCCAGGCCTAGCAGCCCAGGTTCAAGTCTCCATCCTGGCACTAACTGGCCATGTGTCCTCGCCTCGTACTTACTATGTTCCCATCTGGGCCTCAGCTTTCCCATCTGTCAAATGGAAGCTCAACTCTAGAAGAACAGTTTCTCTCGGGCTCCAATGAGATGGCTCAGAGAGCACAGAGAACAAGGCTGAACACCAGAGACTGTCTCCTCTATCCACTGGCAATCCACTCCTACCTGACCAATTGCCCATCATCTGTTTTATATACTACCCAGTAACATTTCAGTTGATAAAGGGGACCATTATTTAAGAAGATAAAAAGTTTTAAAACATCCATAAACATTCTATGCATCTATCACTTGATCTTTTTAAAATCGTTTTTACATATTTTTTAAGATAAAAATGTACTTATGTTAAAATGTTAAAATCGAAAGAAAGCTGGGAAAATACAGAGGATTAACCAAGGCACCTAGTGAGGAATAATGCAAAGTAATAAAAAGTCATCCTCTCTTCATTTTAAAATGGGAGTGGATAGCTGGGGTGAGGATTAGATTGGTATGATTTGTCATAAATTGCCTGTGTACTAAGTCTTTTTGGAAATGTTCTGAAATCCACGCTCCCTTGTCTTTTTGTCTTTCAGTCTGGGCTGATCTGCCAGAAGGGCACATGGTCTGCCTGAAAGGGCAGAGGATCAGTTTCCTATTGCTGTTCTAATAAATTACCATCAATTTGGTGGTTTGAAACAACAGAAATTTATTATCTTACAGTTCTAGAGATCTGAAATGGGTGAGACCTGTTCTGTTGGCAGAATGTTTTTTTTCCTGGAGGATGTAGGGGAGAATCTGCCTTTTCCAGCTTCTAGAGGCTGCCCACATTCCTTGGCTCATAGCCCCTTCCACCTTCAACACCAGAAGTGGCCATTCAAGTCTCACATATGTCACTCTGTCTCTGTCTCTTCTGATCCCCTCTCTTTCCCTTAAATGGACACTTGTGATTACACTGTGCCAACTTGGATAATCCAGGATGATCTCCCCATCCAAGGCCAACTGATTGGCAACCTTAATTCCATTTGCAGCCTTAATTCTCTCTTGCCATGTAACATAACATATTCAAAGTTTCTGGAAATTATAATAGAACACGCACATTTTTTTTTTTTTGGCAGGGGGAGGAGTGGAAGAAAGGACATTATTCTGCCCACAACGGGCAGTGTACAAGGAAGGTGGTCTCGGAACCTGCCAGAGCAGGAGGTGGGTGGGAGACGATGGAAGGAGAAAGGGTCATTACCAGGGCACCTGCAAGCACTAATGTCAGGTAGAAGGATAAACTGAAACGGAAGTGTCAGGAGACCAACATAAATGTTGAGAGCTCTGGTCAAGCAAGTTCATGGCAGAATTGGAAGGATTTATGAGAGGGGGACCAGGATCTGCATAAGGAGACGGTCAGAGTCAGGAAAGGTACAGGCAGGATGATGCAAGGCTGCTGCTACTGAGCTTCAGAGGCACCAACAATGACAATGGTGACAGCATTTTATTGAGTGCTTGTCACATGCCAAATATAACACTGAGTACTTTATAGTATCTCTGATTCAATCTTTGTAATAGCGCCATGAGACTGGTAGTTTTGAGCCCATTTTAAAGAAAGGAAACTAAAGCTTACAGAGATAAGATGACTTACCCGAGGACACTCAGATTTGGAGACTGGAATTCTAAGTCAGGTGTGTCTGATTTCAAACCCCGCTAAACCCCTGGGTGCAGGTCCTTACGACAGAATTGGCATGTTTTGCCAGACTGGGGAAAGGGTCTTATAAAAATTTTGCTACTCAGTAACTTCACATTTTTTTCCTGTCAAATAAGCTTGTGGAATCAAAATTTAATTTAAAATACTATTTTAAAATTCTCAACTTGTAACTTTTTAAAGAATTTTTAACCACACTTTCTAATAGCCAATAAGTAACAAGCATGATGCAAGCCACCTTAGGCTGTGCGTTTGGAGAATGTCTTCCCACTTGACAAGCAGGTTACAAATGTTGGTTACACTTTCATTTTGAAAGCATTGCCCGGGGAGTGTTGCTCGTGGTGTTAGAATCCCGCCTGGGCATTGAGAAACTACACACAAAACCTCTGCCTCGAGGTCTCCATCCCTGCTCTCTGTTCACTTCCCTTTCACCCGGAAGCTGTCCATTGTTCCCTCCAGGCGTCTGAACGTGAGGCAAACTATTTAGCTCCCTTTAGCTGCCAGGGGAAAGAGGACCAATAATGTAATTTTGTTTTCCAGAGTCTATTGGATGGATTCAAATTGGCATTGATTCACCTCCAGCAGAAAGTTCACCCACAGAATGCCCTGACATTTGAGGCAAAGGCAGTCTTCTTTCTCATCTCAAGAGCAATCGAAAAGTGTCTTTTGAGACTGAATTATGGGGCCCTCCATCCACGGAGCCCCATTCAGGCTCTGACATTATCTGCCCTCAATGTATCATTTTCCATACGCAGGCACTGGGTAGCACGGTGAGGATCCTTGCCCACCAAGCAGGAGATGAGGTGTTCTCCAGAAGGGAGTTCTCATATAACTGGCCAACAATAGCTACTCAGGTCTTAGGAGTTAGAGACAATATGCACGAAGTGTAAGCCTTCTAAAATAAAGCCAGACCATATCACTCCTCTTCAATTCTACAGTGATCCTCCATCACCTACGGGACTCATTCCAAACTACGAAGCAAAGTACAAAAGACTCTTCATACCCTGCCCTCTGCTTACCTTTCCAGCCTCATTCCCAAGCCTTATCTCAAACCTGCAGACAGATCCTACACACTCTGGTCTTCTTATCAAATTATTCATAGTGTCCAAGCACACCACTTCTTAAGGGATTCACACATGCTAATTGTTCTCTGCCTAGAAAGCAAATTCTTGACCTCAACCTCCACCGTGTTAACTGAGATAACCCTTTTTCAACCTGTAAGACCCTAGTCAGGTGTGAATGCATCCATCCATCCATCTACCCACCCATCCGTTCATTTACCTATTGTTGCCATGACAGTTGTCCCATATATGTATCTTCATATATATGTGTAACTCAGAAGCAGAGAAAGAAAAGAGAAGGCAATGTTTCTCTCCACATCCGTTTCAACTTCCCTTAGTCATCCCTAACTCAGGGCCAGGGTTGAATTCCTCTCCCTCTATGATTTACACTGGTAAGAGTACACAAATCTGCAGAGACCAGCCTCACAGTGTCTGATTTAGGGACCAGACAAACCAGGGTTCAAATCCTGGTCCTACTATTATTATCATTATTTTATCTTGCATACACTACTTAATTATTCTGATCCTTGGTTGTTCTCTTTTGTAGAATGAGGGTGCTAATATCTACATTATAGAAATTTTATATAAATGAATTGGTAGAACTTACGTAAGGAATCTAGCAGTGCCTGATACATAGGTGCTCCATCAATGGTATTAGTTATATGCTTCATATATAACAACTGAAAAGGTCACATTTTAATGAAAAAGAAAATATATGTACATCATGTTTCAAACTTAGCATCCCTAAGAAGTGCAGCTAAAAGTGGTGAAGACAGATAACCAGGAAGAAGAAAAAGGGGTGAGTGAGCTGTGACACATCCCTGGATGACTGGCCATTAGCTGTCTCTGCTTTGCGACGGGTGGTTCGAAATATCGCAACTGCAGAAGAGCCCAGAGATCATCCAATGCAACCACCCAACATTGTACTTTCCAAAAAGGAATCAAAGACCCAGTGGCACTGCTGAGAAACCTTACAGGGTCTAGAAACGTCAAAGGACAAGGTTAGAAAGTAATTAAAAGATGTTAGCTGCCTCAAATTGGTTTTTGAAGCAGGTGGGGCATAAATAATACATAAAATAAAGAGAGAAGATTAATACTTTTCTTCTTCGCAGCAGCAGAGACTGCCTGAAGCTGATAAACCAGAAGCCGAGTGAAAAGACCCTGTAGACCGGAGACGGACATTAGCCCACATGCAATCACAGCAGAAGGGCAACACTCAGATAGGAAGGACAGATCCTAGTAAAACAGTCTTCAGAAGAGTAGGAGTGACAAAATGCACCGCATTTATAAGCAGCAACAAGAAATTACTATCTTCTTTCTTAATAAAGAAAGGCTTTTGTAGAAAAGTATGACTGAGTGTGAAGAAAGTCAATGTATTATAAGTTATTGCAAACGGAGAGTTTCCCAAAGTGCTCACATTATTTCTAAGAGGATCTGTGTTCCACCTAAGTCTAGCATTTCACCCCTTAAAGGATGTTACTGAGGAAACATTTACAGATTTTTCCCAACTTATAAATGGTTTGACTTAGATTTTTTTCACATTACAATGGTGTGAAAGCAATATGCATTCAGTAAAAACCGTACTTCAAGTACATTTCTGTTTTTTCACTTTCAGTACAGTGTTTAATACATTACATGAGATAGTTAACAGTTTATTATAAAATAAGCTTGTGTTAGTTGATTTTGCCCAACTCTAGGCTAAGGTAAGGGTTCTGGGCATGTTTAAGGTTGGTGAGGCTAAGCTATTATGATCAGTAGGTTAAGTGTATTAAGTGCATTTTCAACTTACAATATTTTTAACTTGCAATGAGTTTATCAGGATGTAACCCCATTGTAAGTTGCAAAGTATCTGTATTTATTCAGTGAATATTTATTGAGCACCTATTAAGTAGCAGGCACTGTTTGTCTAGGCACTAGGAATATACTAGCAAATAAAACAAAACAAGGTTCTGCTGGAGAAGGGAGACAGAGTTAACAATTATATAAGCAAGATAATTTTTAGGGAGTGACATGTGCTCCATTTAAAAATAAAGCAGGGTAGTGAGGAGGAGAGAACCACTTTGGCAATAAAGATCTCTCTGGCAAGGCTATGTTTGCACCTGATCAGAAAGCATGAAGCAAGTGAAAATCTGGGGTCAGTGTTCTAAGCAGAAGAAAACACAAGTTTAAAGGCAATAGGAGGCCAGGCACAGTGGCTCACGCCTGTAATCCTAGCACTCTGGGAGGCCTAGGCGGGAGGATCGCTCGAGGTCAGGAGTTCGAGACCAGCCTGAGCAAGAGCGAGACCCCCCGTCTCTACTGAAAAATAGAAAGAAATTATCTGGACAACTAAAAATATATAGAAAAAATTACCCAGGCGTGGTGGTGCATGCCTGTAGTCCCAGCTCCTTGGGAGGCTGAGGCAGAAGGATTGCTTAAGCCCAGGAGTTTGAGGTTACCATGAGCTAGGCTAACGCCACGGTACTCTAGCCCAGCCAAGAGAGTGAGACTCTGTCTGAAAAAAATAAATAAATAAATAAAATAAAGGCAATAAGGAAAGGGCTAGGGTGTTGTTCAAGGTACAGAAAGAAATCAGGTGTGGCTGGAGGAGAAAGAGCAAAGGGGAGACTACAAGGAGAAGTCAGAAAAGTAGGAAGAGAGTAGTGTCAGGCTCAGACAAAAGGAGTTTGAATTTTATTCCACAATTGGAAATCATTTGAGGCTTTAGGCATCAAAGTGAAATCATGTGATTTACATTTTCAATATCAAGTTTTAAAATTTTCGATATAATGGGAGTCAATCTCTAAGATATGTGTTCTTATAGAAAGAGCCCAGTGCTAGTAAGCAGCAGAACTTCCCCCAGAGTGAGGCTAAAACAGCAGCTGAGAGAGTATGTGCACGTAACCCAAATAAATCCCAGGGCCCACATGGCGCAGTGTCAGGATGAGTCATTCATTCATTCACTCACTTGTTCATTTAACAAATATGGATTGAAAATGCTAAGTTCTGGGCATACAGCAGTATATAAAACAAAATGTATCTCCTGATGGACCTCACATTTTAAGGGGGAGACAACCAATAAACAAGCACATCAATATTTAAAGTTAGTACTGTGAAGAAATATAAAATGATGTAGGGACTAAAGAACACCTAGAAATAACATTTTTTATTCCTCTCTTTCTAGAGGGAAATTCCCTCTGAGGAATGGGGATTTGAGCATAGAGCTAAATGAAGCCATGCAGCTGTCCAGGGAAGGAACATTCCAAGCAAGGAAGTAGAAACCACAGCAGCTCTGAGACAGGAGCATGCTTGCTGCATCCCATGAACAGCAGAGGACAGAAACAGAGTTGCAATGGGCAGGGGAGAAGGAGATGCAGTCAGAGATCAGCCCCAGGTATTGAAAAGACCCTTTTCCTCCCCACTGCTGTGCAGGGTCAACTTTGCATACATGGAGAATCCACAATGGCATGGGGCGATGTCTGGCTGAGTGCAGCGAAGGACAAAATCATTGATGGTGAGGTGGCCAAGGAACCAGGAAGCCAGGACATTGGACGGATCATCCATGTGGATTTTAAAAATACAAAGAATGATGGCAGGACTAGGGATGGGAAGAAAGAAGCAAAACCAGTTGCTTTGATTTTTCAATGAGTGAGTTTAACCATAAGAACTGAAGATGACTGCAACAAGGAAGGGCAGTGTGTGGCGTGGCCTGAAGGAGCTGGGTTCTTCATGGATGAGGAAGTCACAACGATCTGCAAGTGGTAACAAGGAGCAGAGAAGACACCTACGGCACCTTTAGGCCCAGTGGTAAACAGCAAGTGGGGGAAGGAAACAGCCACCACATGAGAGGCTAGAGGGGAATCCTTGGCCTCAGGAAGAATCAATTTTCAGACAGAACAAGGAGAGGAAAGAGTATTACAAAGAGTTTGAGAATCCTGGGAATTTTGCTAATGCAGACCCTTTGAGTTCTAAAGGGCAGAAAGAAAGGGTCTGGGGAGGGAGGAGGGGTAGGATATTGGGTCAGATTGGGGGTGTACAGCTCCATATCGGGGTGAGGGTCCAGGTGATAATGAGCTGCCCGAGAGGCCTGAAAGTCTGGTGGTAACTGAGGAAACACAGGTAAGGGTACAACGCAGTCGGTCCTTGTGGCCCTTGTGGCAGTGGTTTTCAATCGCCTTGGACTGAACCTCACAACAAGAAATACCTGATAGAGATACCAGTGTAAGTATAGACATTATGAAAAACAATGTGGAGGTTTCTCAAAAAATTCAAAATACAACAACCATATGATCAAGCAATCCCTCTTCTGGGTACGTATGCAAAGGAAATGAAACCAGTATGTCAACGAGATATCTGCACTCCCATGTTCCCTGCAGCATTATTCACAATAGCCAAGATATGCAGTCAACCTATGCGTGCATTGATGAATGGATTTTTTTTAAAGTGGTATATATACACAATGGAACACTATTCAGCCTTTAAAAAGCATGAAATTTCCTCATTTGCAACAACATGGATGAGCTAAATGAAATAAGCCAACCGCAGAAAGACAAATACTGCATGATCTCTCTCAAAGGTGGAATCTAAAAAAGTCCAACTCACAGAATTAGAGGGTAGAATGGTGGTTACCAGGGCCTGGGGTAGGGAGGTTTGGGAGATGTTGTTCGAAGCATACAAAATCTCAGTTAGACAAGGAGGAATAAGTTCAGGGGATCTAGTGTACAACCCAGTGACTATAGTTAATAACAATGTACACTTGAAAATTGCTAAAAGAATAGTTTCTAAATGTTCTCACCACAAAAAAATGATAAATATGTGAAGGTAATAAATATGTTACTTAACTTGATTTAGCCATTTCACAATATATACACATATCAAAGCATCATGTTGTATACTATCTTAGTCTACTCAGTCTACCACAACAAAATACTTTGGACTGGGTAATATATAAATAACATAAATTTATGGCTTATAAACTCTGGAGGCTAGGAAGTCCAAGATCAAGGCACAGACAGATTTGGTGTCTGGCGAAGGGTTTCTGCTTCATAGATGGAAGCTTGTTGCTTCTTACAAGGGCACCAATCCCAAAGTTACCTCCCAAAGGCCCCACCTCTTAATACTAACACATTGGGAATTAGATTTCAACATATGCATTTTCAGAGACACATTCAGATCCTAGCATATACTGTAAATGTATACAATTTTTGTCAATTTAAATAAACACCTATATAAAAGAAATACTAAGAAATACTACATTCATATATAGTGAAACAAAGCCTTTAACAAATGCTACCTTCCTTTACTATCTGCCACATTGTCTATATTTTTATGTTTCCTTATTTTGTTTTTATTAAAAACATAATTTGCTGGTCAAAAGACACTAAATCAATTCCATTAGTCTATAATTTGAAAAACATTGGCTCATAAGGAGGTGGATAATCAGCTCTGGTCATGTCCTTCTTGGAAATGGTCTTTTAGACAGTTTGGTGGGATGAGGAAGAGAGTTCACATATGAGGGTGTTGGAGGGTGAGGGAGAACATGGTCTTATCAGGTTCACGGAGAGCTCTGTGGTCCCCCCCCATCTGAAATCCTATAAAGAGGACTGGTGAATCCAGAAGAGAAAAAAAGCCTTGCCCTGATGTCATGATGTTGTCCTCAAGGAAATACAGATCAGCAACCAAAAGCATTTTTAATCTCTACATACATCTTTTGGGAAAAAAAGAATTTAAAGATCCAATTTATAATTCACAGCACTACCTCTTAACACTTCTTCAAATCCATTTTCTCCTTATCATCTTGATGTCCAATCCTCTCACAAGCCAGAGCCAACCTGGAACCTTCCTCCTCACCAAACCCTCACTCATCAAAACTCAGCCTCAATGGCTCTCAACTGCGGTTGCTCAGTGCAATCACCAAGGCACTTTTATACAAATGCTAATGCCCAGGCCGGGTAAACCAGGGGCCCGTGCATTGGCATTTTCAAAACACTCCCAGGGACATTCTAACAAGCAGCCCTGCCTGCCTCAACACCATTTGCTCTCTCCCTTTCCCTCCTTCTGCCATTGTTATTTTTTTTTTCCAAGTAATCTTGGCTAGATGGGGGAAGAATGCTGATCAAAGAAGGGGAAAAAGTCAAACAGAAAACACAAAAGTTTACCAAGCAGAAGTTTAGGGTGGAAACGATTCAGCAAAGGTACTAATAGAGTCATAAATTTTTTTGCCTTTGATATATGTAACAACAGGAGGAAGAAACAGAGTTTAGATGTATGAATAAGCAAAAAATTCCTAATTAACCACCATATTGGTCCAGTATAGAGTATAGGAAGACTAATGGGGGACTTTGTGTCTACACTGTATTTCCTGTGAGCTGATGTGTACATTGTAGTCCCTGGAGAGAAATCTGCCCCTTTAACCACAGGACTGCCTGGGACCAAGTGGCCAGAAAAACTGGACCAAACAGAAGAGCCATCTAGGAGTGTTCAAGTGCACATACACTTTGCAAGTAGACTTTTAGCAATGCGCAGTTCCCTCTAATTTAAATGTAGTATTAATAATAGCAGATAACAAACGGGTTTTTTATTGATACATAATATTTGTACATAGTTATGGGGTAAATGTGATATTTTGTTTCATGCATAGAATGTGTAATGATCAAGTCTAGGTTTTTAGGATATCCAAGATCCAAGTATGCATCATTACTATATGTTGAGAATATTTTAATTCCTCTCTTCTAGCTATTTGGAAATATACGATATATTGCTAACTATAGTCACCCTACTCTGCTATCCAACACTAGCATTTACTCCTTCTATCTAACTGTGTGTTTGTACCCATTAAACAACCTCAGCCTCTGCAATCCATAATTCTACTCTAATTCCATGAGATCAACTTTTTTAGCTCCCACGTATGAGTCAGAAGATGTGATATTTGTCTTTCTGTGCCTGACTTATTTCATTTAACATAATGACCTCCCTGAATTCGTATTTTTGAGGTCTGGAGAACTCTGCCATTTTTAGAAGAGCTACACAATATACATGAATTGATCAATAGTTGAATAGTTTCCAAAGTACCTTGGAAAATAATTGCATTATTTTTATCAGATATCTACATTTCTTCTGGGCATTTTCTACCCTCAAACGGAGATAAGTGAAGAAAACAGGGTGGAAAGGGCATGAATTCTGAAATTAAGCATGCACAAGGTATTTATAACGTCCCTCCACAAAAGGAAAGTAAATGTTCAGAAAAGTAAGGAAAGCTGTTCTAAAACGTGCTCTTCTACCCAAAGCTCCAATATCAACATCTAATGATGAACGTGGAAGAAAGGAAAGGACAGAGAAAAATGTTTCAACACAATCTTTCTTTAAACTTCCCCAAAACGAAACTATTTCAAGTTGAAATTATCCCTGCTACTTGGAGACTGGTGCATTTTTGCCTGTTTCTGATGGATGCCTCCTTTTTCTCTCATTTATATTTCCTTTCTAATTAAGGTAAAATCTTTTCCATGACTTTTAACGTGAGAAGCAAAGTGCAAAAGCACAGCAGTAGGGCCACACACTCTGAGTCTTACAAGGAGATGCCAAGATTTACAAATCCATGCAAAATTTTAAGCCTTGTTCAGGGCTTTTTTTCTCATCAATGTCAGTTTGCTTTATGTAATCTGTCTTTCAGTTCAGTGGTTGTTTTAACCCCAGGGTGAAATTGGACAGGCACAGTAGTCCTTCGTTGTAACTTAAGTCCAAAGAAGCTTCAGTTTCTGTGTCATGGGTCTATGGGACAAAAAAGGACTGAGTTTGGATGTAACTCAGAAAGTAATCTTAGAAGTGGATAAGGCAGGGTCTTCAACATTCATATTGGAGCCCTCTTTGTTTTCTGGATTGGCATCAAGAGGCTATGGAGAGAGAAACTCAACAAGACTAACAACTGTGTACAGACATTACCTTTTTTCTGCCTAGCAATTCTGTGCATTCGCCATTTGGTAGGACTCAGCTGGAATGCCTCATCTCTGTTCCACATGTTGTCAGCTGGGCTCACTTATGCATTTGTGGTCAGGTTTCAGATTGGCTGGTGGCTGGCAGGTCCAGATGGTCTCAGTCACATGTTTGGCAGTCGCCTGGGCTTTCAGCCAGTGTGCCATGAAGCCCCTCTTCCTCCAGTAGTTAGACCAGGCTTTTCCCAGGATGACAGATGCATTCCATGAAGATGACAGTGGCAGCTGCAAGATCCCTTAAGGCTGAACCTCAGAAGTCTCAAATGTCACTTCTAAAGCATTGTATTAGTGAGAGTAAGTCACAAAGCCAGCACAGATTTAGAAGACTGGAAAACAGACTCTCTGGATCTCTGGATGAGAGAAGCAACAAAGTCACATTGCAAAGGGAAAAGACAGGGGCCATTATTCTAACAAACTACCACTGTCTTCCCTCCAGCCCCAGTGATTCATGTGAAATACATGAAATACACTCACCCTCTCCCAAGATTCCCAAGTTCTCATTTAATCACAATATCAAGATCAAAGTTTATGATATCATGATCTGTATCAGGTTCCAAAGTGGTTGAGGCTGTTTGGGTACAGCGCCTCTTGATCCAGAGATGTTCTGTGGGTGGGTAATTTGGGCAGGGCTCAGCTGGGATGGCTCTTCTCTACCCCATGTAGTGTCAGCTTAGTTCATTCATGCTTTTGTTGATGAGTGGTAGGTTGACTGGTTCCAAATGGCTCCTCACATGTCTGGCATCTGGCAATCGATTGCAACTATTGCCTAGGATACCTACATTCTCTTCCATGTGGCTTCTCATCCTCCAATAGGTTAGACCAAGCATTTAAAGCTGGATTTTTTCATTTGATGAGTATCTTAAACTACCATTACTATTGTATAGGGTATTATTTAAAAATTGTCACAGTAGCACACTTGTACAGTCTTACCTAAGGCCAGGTTCCCCCAGAAACAGACCCCAAGACAAAGATTTGAGTACAAGTAATTTGTTTGAAATGTGGTCCCACTGGTTAGAAAAGTGAAAAAGTGAGAGAGAGAAGGTAAGAAAG
Organism: Varecia variegata; assembly: GCA_028533085.1. Lineage (NCBI taxonomy): Eukaryota > Metazoa > Chordata > Mammalia > Primates > Lemuridae > Varecia > Varecia variegata. Next base: position 126,142,986 of record CM052441.1, read on the forward strand.
CCAACAAAGAGTATGTTATCACCCCAGGCAACATAGCAGACACCGTCTCTACAAAAAATTTTAAAAAATCAGCCAGGCATGGTGGTGTATGCCTATAGTCCCAGCTACTTGGGAGGCTGAGGTTGGAGGATTATCTGAGCCCAAGAGTTCAAGGTTGTGGTGAGCTATGACCAGGCCACCACACTCCAGCCTGAGCAACAGAGTGAAATTCTGTCTCTGTTTTTTTTTTTAAAGTGTGTTTTATCAAACAGGTTTCCACCACAGAATTTAAAGCTCAGTCCAGCTGGGGAACCCTGAGAGACAATATAAAACCCACCACAATGGCTGGATGCAGTGGCTCATGCCTGTAATCCTAACACACTGAGAGGCCGAGGTGGGAGGATTGCTTGAGCTCAGGAGTTCGAGCCTAGCCTGAGCAAGAATTAGACTCCATCTCTACCAAGAAGAAAGAAAAAAAAACCCAGCCAGGCATTGTGGCACGTGCCTGTATAGTCCTAGCTACTTGGGAGGCTGAGGCAGGATGATCACTTGAGCCCAGCAATTGGAGGTTGCAGTGAACTACAATGACACCACTGCACTCTACCCAGGGCAATGGAGTCAGACGCTGTCTCAACAAAAACAAACAAGGCAACTGAGCACCTCTCCTCATAGTGCCCCACCCCTTCATATTAAAAAAAATTAATAAAAATAAAAAAATGAAACCCACCACAAAATTATCCGCCTTGAGTGGTGAGGAAGCAGGGATATGAGAATCCTCCAACTCTCATATTTCAATGGCCAATGGCTACTCCCAGGGCCATTAAACCCCTAACACTTCTGGCCTGTCCCAATTGCAGGTTAAGAAACCCTCAGGTATAGAGTTTTAAGAGCTTGTAGGAGGATTAATCAGAGTATGTTAAAACAATGAGTACCAAAAAAAAAAAAAAAAGTGTGGAGACATGAATTATTTGCTTCAAAACTCTACACCTGCAGATCTCAACTCAGAAATTTGTTGTATCCTAAAAGTTTATATGCACAGTGGGATCTTTCAAACATAGAATATATTTTTTCTTTAAAAATAGAAATAAGTTTTATTTATATATGTATACATACACATATATTTTTCTTTTAAAAAATTTTATTTGTATATGTATACACATACACACACATATATTCAGTTCTTAACTTTAGGTCCATCAGTGGGATCCCAGATGTTTATTTTTCCAAAAATCTCCCAAATTCTTATCAACAGGCAACAAATGGAATTCTGCTCTTAAGATGGTTGGCTCTGTGATGCCCCATCATCTCCCATGAGTGGAGGAAACACAGCAACCAGGATGGGGTGACTTTATTCTGAGATTTTTATTTTGCTTTTTTGGTTTTGTGTTTTACTTTTCACTTCTTTACTCAAGTTCAAAGCAATCTTCAGAGGTTGGTTTTGTTCCACAAGTATAAAATAAAAATGAAAATATCAAAACTTTCTTTAATATTGCAAATAGAAATCAAAATTTGTCATACCTTCTGCCTGCCTGTGATTGCAAAGAAGTACAGGTCTGAAATCATGTGAAATGCTAATATCTGTATTTAGAATTGATTAAGAATATATATGAGGAAAAAAATAGTAACTCAACAGTGCAGAAATCAAACATATCCCTGGATGGTCAAAATTAACTTCCTCCTCAAGGGACAGGTGGACGTGGGTGCCTCCAGATGTGAAACCTTGAGGGACACAGAATCACTAATATAGTATTCAAGCCAGGATGCACAACTTGAATCTAACCATGAGGAAATATCAGAAAAATACCAAAACAAGGAATTTTCTCTTAAACACAAAAACAAGATTGTACCTCCAAAAATGTCAATGTCATAAATGACAAAGAAAGGCTACAAAGTGTTCCAGATTAAAGAAAACCAAAGAGATGTGACAACTAGTTGAAATACTTGAGCCTACATTTGTTTCTCTACTGAAAGGGGAAAAAAAAAAGAAATGTTTAAAGGACATTATTTTCTGCTGTGTGTAAAAACAAATAATAAAAATAAAGGACGTTATTGAGTCAATTGACAAAATTGGAATACGCATGGTAGATTAGATAAAAATATCATGTTGAGGTTAAATTATTGAAGTTGACATATAAAAGAATATTTCTATCCTTAGGAAATACACATTAATGTATTTAGGGGTAAAGGGACGTGACATATGCAACCTAGTATCAAAAGTCTCAAAAAAATTGTGTTTGTGGGAAGAAGAGAGGAAGAGAGAGAAAGAGTAAGAGAGAATGCAAGAACACAAATCATAAAGGAAATGGGATAAAATGTTGATAACAGGTAATATGGATAAAGAGTATATTAGTGGTCTTTGAACTCTTCTTTTTATTGCAGCCTTTCTGAAAGTCTATTTCCTAATAAAATGGGGTGTTTGGGGGGTTTTGGTTTGGGTTTTTATTCCTGAGTGTTTATAAGTGCCACATGGCTTCATTCATCCTAAATTTCACATGCAAGAATCTTGGAGATGTTCTTCTTTTAAGATGAACTAAAGTAATATTAATAGCCCAGGAAATTCTAGCATTTGGAAAAATAAACACATACCAAAGAAGATAGCAAGACCTGTGCTCTCTTCTGCCTCCTTTGTCAATCAAATGCCTTTATTAACATAAATAGTCAAGCTCGTATATTAAACAGGATGTTGTCTTGACCTTAGAGATTTTCTTAATTGTCTCATTCCTCTATCCATGCCTAGTAAGAGAGTCCAGTGGCTTTCCCAAGATATCTGAAAATCCTCACTGTCCCCCCATCCAGCATCACTTAGAGGGTGACCAACCATCCTGATTTGCCTGGGACCGAGGAGTTTCCTGGAGCATGAACTTTCAGTGCTAAAACTAGGAGAGTCCTCGATAGTCACCCTATGTTACAGTTCTGAGTTCTGGCTGTAGAGGAAAATATGGTTTCACTCCCATTACCTACATCTCTTTTTTTTCTCTGACCTTCACTGACATAGATCAGGAACTCGGCCTCTCGCCCTTCTGTGGTGACACTCACCACCTGCCCCAAAGAGGAATCTACTCTCTCAAGTCATCTGAGGAAGAAACAGATGTGTCTGAGGATATGAGCAGGGAGGAGTTTCACACGCCACGTTGCTCAGCCCCTTCTCTCCCTTGGTTTCCCTCTCTGGCTCCTTCTGAAACTCAACTCCTCTCACTTTATCCTTATGCAAACCATTTATCTCTGGAACCTGTACTCCCGAGTCTCCTTTTGCAGAATCTAAAGCATCTTAATATGGTTCACTAAATAGGGGGCCGATTCTGTGTTTTTCCCTTTAGAGGTTAGAACCCTGGACAGTGGCTTTGAAATATCTATGTTTACTTTTTCTCTTCCATTTCCTTCTACGATCTTGAAAAATGTTCTGTATCAAGAAAGAGAATAAAATCTATTCTGTATAGTTTGGACTTTATGTGTGCTTTATTTTATTCTAATTCTTTTAAAATAGCAATTCATGGCTGGTGTACATGATAATATTATAATATAGGTATATATATTTCAATATATCATGTTCAAAACACTCCTACATACACCACCTCGTTTGATTCCAGCATGATCACTGACAGACAGGACAGGGGTATGACACCCAGTTAGTAGATTCAAACCCTGAAGTTTGGATAATTGATGTGATTCACTAGAAAGCAACAGAGATATGCCTTTGACTCTCAGCTCAGGACTCTTGCCACCACTCTGCAGCCTCATGTTAATTCTCTATCAACCAAAATGTCCAATTAACCAAAAAAATGATTCCTGAGCCATGCAGTGTATCAGAAAATGTCCTTGAGAAGATGATAGAGCAGACATAGGTGGGTGAGAAGAAATTCCTTTCACCCTTATTAAGAACTGCTGGCCTTGCAGGTGCAGCCAGGTGCTACCCAACAGGAGCCTTTACGTACAAACCAGAGGCTAATTAGGCCCTGGACAGCCAGTGATTATTCTCTGCTAGCCTAGAAGAGTGTGGGAGGGCTGTCTGGGTCAGGCACTGTCCCCATTTCAAAGTCCTCTAGAGCCTCTGTGGGCCCATCTGCCACCTCTACTCCCCCAGCCTCCTTGGTGCTCCCCTGTGCCCTGCTTTACAATTTCTGTGCAATTTTATATCTTGAGCAATGTCAGTTTAATTTAGCTTCCTATAATCCACCGTACCTTATTTCTTTGCATGCTACTTTGTATCAATTGCCCTTCCTATTCAGCTTTAGCAGCCACTCACCTACCTCCAATTCTTTCATGTCATGGGCCTCCTATTTTACCTGACACAGACAAGATCGCATTTCACCTCTACCACTCAGACAAGACTACCATCCACTTTATCTTAATAGCTTCTGTCTTAGCCTCTTTCTCCCGGGCTTGCTTGGAAAACAAGACAATGTTGCTCTAGCACACCCCACTCCTATCTGAGTCTCTTTTTCAGAGATTGAGGTCAGGCCCAGAGTGGGGTTCACGACCAAGCAGAGTAGAGTTCTGAGGACAGAGCTATATTCAGTAGGATTCCTCAGAACCGAAAGTCATTGTGTCCAGAAGTTGAGTGTAAGCTAAGAAATAGCAAGTGCTTTAAACCAAAATGATGCAATTGATCGATAGGTCTAAAACAGAGCTTCTCAACTGAGCACTAGTGATATATTGGGTTGGATAATTATTGTTATGGGGGGCTGTCCTGTATACTGGAGGATATTTAGTAGACACCCTGCCCTCTACTCACTAGATATCAATAGCATCCTCTCCAAGTTGTGACAACCAAAAATGTCTCCAGACATTGCTAAATGTCCCTCGGATGGGGGGAGGAAACATCACCTCTCCCCATTGAGCACTGCTGACCTAAGATGTAACCACAGAGTGGAAAAGGAGAGACAAAGTCACAAGGTTAAGGTGAGGTACATGAGGAACAGAGAAGAAAGCAAGTTGCTAAAATGGATCAAGTGAGACTAAGAACTTTTACCCCCATTAAGAGAGGGATGCTCCAAGCTCATCCGAACTGGGAGCTGAGCATGAGTTATATGGTTAAGGGAATAGAGTCTAGGTGACTTCATCATGATTGCCACAGATTATTTTCCCTGTTAGCCTAGAGTAATCAATCTGCAGCCTGTTAGGAATCAGCTCAGCTCTGCAGCCTACACCCTGATCACAATCATGAGCTCTGCCCTAAAACTCTGAGCAAAGCAGCATAGTTTTCCCCCAATAGATTACCTTGGGGTAGTAGCACAGATCTGTCCACCTCAGGTCAATTCATTGTGTAGCCTTTATTATTTGCCTGGACCCTGTATCCGTTGGGAATGATTCAGGCTGCAAGTAACTAAATATATATATATATACATATATATATATATTAGAACCCTTAGTTCTATTTAAACTAATTTAAAAAAAATAAAGGCTCTTTATTTACTTTAAGGATTTTGTTTCACATAATAGTAAGTCTGATGGTAAACACTCATATTAGCTCAATGACTGCAGGGCCAATTGCTTGGTAATCTTAGCCTTTCCCGTGTGGCAAGTTGGCTACTTCAGCTCTAGATATTTGATCCATATGTTCCAGGAAGGAAAAAAAGTAGAGATGGTGTCAGGTGTGTTCATCCTTTCATGAGAAGATCCATTTCTAGGAGCAAGGAAGACTTAATAATGTGTATTTAGCTTTTCCAGCCTCTACAGAGCAGATGAGTCAAGGAGGAGGAGATATTGGATTAGCCAAACAATAATGTCTTACATAGGCCTCCACATTTGAATTTTCCCAAATTACCACCCTACTATTCCCTAACCTAGAGAAGGGTCTTGGTGGAATGGTAAAACCACTGGTCTACTAAGCCTGAACTGATGATGAAAATCTTCCTGGAATATTCAATGAAATCAAGGTATAACTCCAATAATCAGCCCCCTAAGTGGATATTTTAATAAAATGATTTACCCTAACAAGGAAGCCAGGAGTCAAGCAAAAGATATTACTGGAAGATCAGTCCTACTAGTGCAGGACCGATTCTTCCTCTCATCTGCAGTCTCCATGTGTGAGACAGGAGAATGAACACCACGATCATTTCCTAGAAAGCCCAATTACTTGCTTGGGTGCCTTTATGCTATTTGATCACTAATTCCTAGATCTTCCCTGGTTCTGGATATTCAGCTTGACTTGGCTCTAATAACTTTTCCTAACCCTCTGCTAGCTCCTAATCCCAGTCCTGGCTTTTAGCCCTGCATTCTTGATTGGCCTGTGCCCACGGCTAGAGATAAGATACAGGCAGGTTTGCACTCAAAGCTTTGGGTCCCAAGAACCTCACTGAGAAAATGGTTGCTCCTAAGCAAGAATTCTGCAAAGAATCTGATTTGCCACTTTGAAAAGCCCCATTTGCTAACATATCAGAGCCAGCATTTTGTCTCACAGAGTCACAGGGCTAGCAGCAGGATAGGGAGAGACCATCTTGGTGTCTCCTCCTGTCCAACACAACAATTAGTCACTGCAAAAAACAGGTTGTCATTTTTTTAAATATTCCAGAAGAGACTTTATAAGATCTTCCCAACATTCTTGACTAAAAAATACATATCCTGATATATTATTCATGTTACTGTCAGCTGCGTTTAACAGAAACCAGACATTAGTGGTTTAACCCAAGAGATTTTACTGGGTTAAAGAACAAGAAGTCCAGAGGGGTATGGTCTAGTGTTGGTGCAGCTATTAAAGAAAGCCAATAAGGACACAAGCTCCTCCCAGCTTATAGCCCCATTGCACTTGGTATGTGGCTTTCCTTCTTGTGCCCACAACTTAGCTGCACTTATTTTATACATTTCCTTTAATGAAAAAAAGTAGCACAAAAACGCCAAGACCCCCATTCTCCCAGAGGAAAACGACAGGAGTTTCCCGTGCTTGCTTTGAGTTACAGAGATGACACATCCCCAAACACACTAGGATGACTTCACCTTGACCTGAACAATAGTAGCAACAAGACCATTTGCTCTGAGTACCCAAAGAAATGGACCCCAGTGTAACCTCCTAAAAATGCAGAGGAACCTCTGAAATTAACTGTGTTTCATTTGAAAGAATGTCGATTGCTCTGCTCAAGGCATATTGAGTGCCAAGGAATAAACCCATTTTAAATAGCTCCAGTAAAGGGGAGTATATTCTACATGTATAAACAAAGTCAAGTAGAAATCTAAGGATTCATTGAGACAGGAACCATGCTGTATTTTCCATCTATCAGGAACTATGTGGATCTATCTTAACTTCTCCTAGCTGCCAGCAATTTGGCTCTTGGTAGTTTTTTCATTTCCTCCACAAAGACCTTGGCCCTTAATAAATGGGACGTGGGAGAGACAAGTTTTTTTTGCATGAGAGTTAAAGGGACAAGTCCAGAGGGCTGGAGGGGCGTTGACTGGGGTGTGCCCTGAAAGAATGGGAATATAAGGCCATGGACAGATTACAGTGGAAAAGAATGTAGAAAGAGAGAAAGGAGTTTGGGGAAGGTGCAGCAAAGCCAACGTGGGCAATTTCAGGTTATCAGTTGGGTGTCACCAGGTCTTGAGGAAGAAAGAGACCCACATATACATTCAAGTGCCTATACATGGACAGGAACTGTCCCAGGCAGCCAGGTACCAAGTGGAAAACTGACCTCAAATTTCTCACCGCCAAGCTTGTCAGAATCTTGAACCTAATTTGTGCCTACCACTGAGGTTCAGATAAGCCCAGGCAAGCTAAATGAACTGGCAGGAAAGTCCCACCTGAAGGCTTTTTAAATTAGGACCTGAAAAACCACCTGAGAAAGAATTCATCCTACAGAAATAGAGCCAGGAAGAAAAGCCAGTACTAGTAACAGATCCTTAGATTATTGCAAAAGAGAGACAATTTAGAAGTCAGCATGATCTGTTTTTGCAAATCTGACTCAAGTTCCAACAGCATAACCAAACCATGCTGCTTCGTTTAACAATGACCATGTATTTCTTTTATAATAAAAAGAAACTAGTAAAATTTTCTTAAAGAAAAAGGGTTTTTGGTGGTGGTGGGCTACCAAGGTGAGGGAGGGACTCTTTCTAAAGTTTTTCTTGGGACCTAGAATCTCTTCTCGGCTGTCACTGTCTTGTACTCTTTGGAGACACCACATTGAAGCTTGGAAACAGATGTTTTCATTCCACTGCCTGAGTTCTCCTCCCCGAGTGACATCCTCCACACTGATAACAGCAGATGGCCATTCCCATCACGACAGCAGCACAGCCGTCTGTCTGTCTCCTGCAGCAATTTGTGAGCCTCAGAAGCTGGTGTTTTCGGTGCATTTGTGCTTGGTTTATGGCAAATCACAACCCACACAAAGCAAAACGCCAAGACGGCAACAGCAATGGCGCAAGGCCAAGCGAGTGGCTCACTCAATAATCACACACAAGTCACCTCAATGGGAGCCTAGCACAGCTGCCACGAGTGGCTGAGAGGGAATGACACCCTGTCCAAGATGGGTTGCATGTGAAAGCAGGTTGTGGGTACAGAACCAAGAAGCAGTGTGACAGGCTCTTGGATGAGTCTAGAATCCAGGGTAAGATATAGGTGAGTGAGATTAATGCAGAAGAGTGGAGAGTGATCCAGGGGCCAGTGGTGAGGACAGAGAAAAGGAACCAAAATCAGGAGACTATGGTCTAGAGGAGGGGTCAGCAAACTTTCTGTAAAATGCCAAAAACCAAATGTTTTAGGCTTTATGGGCCATAAGGTCTTTGTCATGACTACCCAACTCTGCCATGGTGGCATGGGAGTGGCCATACGCAATACCTAAATGAATGATCACACTGTGTCCCCATAAAGCTCTGCTTAGAGACATTGAAATTCGAATTTCATGTAGTTCTCATGAAATATTATTCTTCTCTTGATATTTTTTTTCAACCATTTAAAAATGTAAAAACCATTCTTGGCTAATAGGTCATACAAAAAACAGACAGAGGACCAGATCTGGCCCAGGATCTTATTGGTCAACCTCTGGTCTAGAACAGCACAATCCAATAGGAATATGGTATGAGCCACAAACACAAGCCATATGTGTAATTGTAAATTTTCTAGTAGTCATACTTTAAAAAGTAAAAAAAAAAAAAAAAAAAAAATGGGTGATTGAGAAATTATCCTAAACATCTTGCAGACGAGGACCAGACCCATGCAGAGAACCAGCCCCCTGGCTCTTGCTGCCTTGCTAACTAAGCCACAGGCTAAACGAGAGGAGGAATATTCACAGAAGGGGCCGTGTTTCTCCACCATCTTGGTTCTAACCGGTTGGAACTTGCCCCGCCTCCGTCCTGTTTCGATCAGCGCAATTTATTAATAAAACTCTGTTTGGAGGCTTCCTGACTCAATTAGGCAAATGCCGTACCCAAAGCAGTACCTGCCAGTTCCCTGTCTCGTTTACACAGGATTTGCCAAGGGACTGAGAGCCCATGACACTGAGAGGTGCAGCTGTCCCCTAATTCCAGTGTCATTGCTTGTTCTTTCCAGCTATTTCTGCTTTGGTTCCCTGTTCACCTCTATTGTCATAGTCTGGGGCTGGAGTCCATTTCTGAATCCCTTTAACAGGGGGGCCCTGACCCTCTTCCAGATCTTGCCAACCTTCCCCCTGGAAGTCGGATTCTAACCGTCAGATGGGTTCTGTTCCTAAGGGACTCATTGCTTGGCTCTGGGTACGGCTGGTGCCTGGTTCCTCCTACGGCCACGTCCCATACTCTGGCTTGGGGTCCCTTGTGTTGCAGTCTGAAACCACCACACCCTGCTAGATGGTGGGTTTTAGACTGATGGTTTCCCGTTTAGGGACCAGCTCTAATGCTGAGTCCCCTTTCTTAATTCCAGCTCTTTTTGTCCTGCTGCTCCCTTTGTTCACATATCCATGGAGCTAAAGACCCAGAACCCTCCTTCCTATACTCCTGACTAAGCTCATAAACACATCTTACTGACGGTAGTAATGTATGACTTACATCCATTCCCTTTTACACTTACTTTCCAAGGTCTTTCACGCAGCTTTCAATCAACAATACTTAAAGTTGGTCTATACAAACAAACAAACAGAAAGACTGAATCACTAAATAGAGTAAGGGGGTTGGAAGGACATCAGAAGTCTAGGTTAAGGACGTTCTTGTCCTTGAACGCATTTTCAATTGAGTTTTCTAACAGCTGAAGCAAGAATGAAAACATAGGTTGTATGGTTCTCTTTTCCAGTTAATGGTGGCATACCGAGATCCTGCTGAACGTTACTGAATTTTATACCTTTAGGTTGATATAGTACATTGTTGCAGCTAAAATTTCTTGAACATTCTTAAGGAATAAATTGGCTGGAAAACACTTTTAAGCTTCATGATAGATCAGTTCAACTCAACCAATATTGATTTATTTTTTAACTAAACAAGCCTACCAAGTCCCTAGTCTTTAGTGTGAAACATGGCACATACTATGAGACAGAAAGATACATAACCTTTCCTTGAGGAGCTCACGGTGTGGAAGGGGAGATGAGAGACACACCACATACTTATGAAGCAAAGTAGAAAGTAGTAGGAGCCATACAAGTGGCAGAGAGGAATCGGGGATCCAAAGGTTCACAAAGGCATGTGATTGAGACAATTAGGGTCTGTGCAAGTGGAGATGGTAGGAGGGATAAGTAGAAGGAAAGGTCGTTGAAGGTGAAGGAACAGTGTGACCCAAGGCACTTATGTAAAAATTATAGGTTGTGTTTGGGAAAAAGTCAGTGTAAGGGAGTCCACAGTTGGTTGACTGGGTTCTAGAACATCTGCTCAAAATATAGAAGGTGAAGTCAAAGACTGTGAAGGTAGCATGATGGATGGGTCATGGAGGGTCTGGAATGCCATGCTTAGAAGTCAGAGAGACGTAAGTAGGTAGATAGCCTAGGATCCACGTCTAGTGCTTTATTCCATAACCAAGACAAGTCAGTGGAGGGTTTTGAGCCAGAAAGGGATATGTCCAGAATCGGATTGTAAGCAAATTATTTTGTCAGTTGCATGCTGGAAAAAAATGGAGCTGGGGAGACTGGGGCCCAGGGTTGATCCTGCTGCATCAGTTCAGGTAAGAGGTGAAGAACAATGAACTGGAGCCGGGCAGTGAAGGTGGAGAGGAGAGGATGGATGCAGGAAACAACACTGCTCAGTGTCTTTCCCTGGGTTCTGAGCTTTTATGCACCCTCACTGCCTGGCTATGAATGAGCACAGTGCAGTGAAATGAGGAGACTGAGTGGGCGTTGGAGCCGGTACACACAGGTTCAAATCCTACCCTAACTCACCAGCTGTGTGATTTTGAACAAATTGCCCCATTTTCGTTAGCATCTCACTCCTAACATGAGGGTAGGAGTATTAGATTCACAAGGCCGTTGTGAAGATCAAACGTGAGAATGAATGTGGGCCTGGCCCAGAAGGTCTCTACTGCCCAGATGTTCTGAATCCTGGACCACGGTCTACTCTGGTGCTTTCCCAGATGCCCAAAACTGACCTGCCTCCTTGACTTTGAACCTTGAACTTTGCCTTTTCTGTCTGATATTGTCTGTCTCTTCCTGGATCTGTTCTACTGCTTGACTCTGACCTTTGATACGTGGATTTATCTTTTCTCTAGACCTGCGCCATCCCAGATGGTAGCCACTAGCTACATGGGGCTACTGAGCACTTCGAATGTAAGACATAGGTGAAAATACACACTGGATTTCAAAGATTCAGTATGAAAATGTAAAATATCTCAATAATTCTTATACTGACTAATTATTGAAATAATATTTTAGTTGTATTAAGTTAAATATTATTAATTTTGCCTGCTCTTTTGTGAAAGGATGACAATGAAGCTAAGTTTATTGAGGACTTACTACATGCTAGGCACTATTCTAGGGACTTCATGTGATTCAAGTCACTTTATTGTCACAATAATCCTATGAGTTACTACTGTTAGCTTTAATTTATAGGAAATTTGGACTTCAAGCAGCTCCCAGCATTTGGAGTCACTTTCTTGTGTCATAACGGTCAGTGGGGCTCAGAGCCATCCACAAGTCAGTAGAGTCTCAAATAGATGTCACCCATCTGTTAGTCTAAAGATTAAAGACCACACTGTCTACAGGAAAATTTAATAGGAGAGACATGGGATGATAATTTCCCATTTTGACCAAAGGCCTGAGAGAATGCCAGATATGATGGGCCACCTTTGGTGGGAGTTAGTGGACAGGAAGACCCCAGAGAAGAGGCCAAGGGCCAGAGAAGCTATGTGTCTAGGCAGAAAACCACATAGAATACAGAACACATCCATCAGCAAGGAGGCAGAGGCCCGCCACAGGGGCAACCTCACCATTTGGTGAATCAGGAAAACATGTAAGATGGGAAAAGTAACAGCATTTCCTCCCTGCCCACTATAATCGATGCTCTTTCCTTTCTAAACTTTACAGCAGACGTTGCCAACCCCGTTTGACAGGTGAGAAACGGAATTTCCAAGTCATCCAGCTATCACAAGTCAAAATTCAAGTCCCAGTCCTGCTGGCTCTCGAGCTGGTGCTCTTGCCACAGCCTGGGCTTCCCTCCAGTAAGAGGTGACACAAAGTAAATAAAACTGTTGGAGCTCACCAAAGACTCCACTTGGTGCTGGGCTGGGGTGCAGAGTCACCCCAGTGAGGTCAGGGCTCTCCTGCCTGGGCAGCAGCTACGGGTGGTCTCAGGAGAGAAAGCACAGGTCACAAGGAGAGCTGCACTCACACCTGGAGAGAGAAATCCCGGTCCCCACAGGTGCCCACCACTGCTTCAGTTTGCGGAGCAGAGTGTGTCTGCCAGCTCCTGGGGCCAAGGGCTGTGCTGCAAAACTGAAAGGTCAAGAGCACTGTTCCTCACCACCTGATGGCTGGGCCAGGCTGGTGGCCGAGGGCTCCGATCTGGGCAATTACACCTGCTAAGAGCACAGGATGCCTCAGGCCTGCCCTGCCCGGCTTGACATTTCCTCTTTAATTGCCAAGCCCTGCTTTTTACCTCTTTCAGGAGCTGACTCATCTTTTCGAGCCATATAGCTGGCATTTTGGAGTCCCCTGAATTCTCAAATGCCAAGAGTTTTCTCAAGTAGCGTTTAATGGGGAAAAGCTCGGGCCTAAATCAATTGTGTTTAGCAGGTATTTATCGTTTGGTGTTTTCCTGTGCACAAGCAACTTCGCAGGCATGGTGGTAGACCCACAGTTCTCCATCCAAAGGGAAGTCAGAAACATACATCACTAACTGCAATGCAAAATTTGCTTAAGAAATCTGTAGAAACTATGGTTAATAAACAAAACACACTGCACTCCAGCCTGGGCGACAGAGCGAGAGAGACCCTGTCTCTAAAAATAAAAAAGAAACAAACAGAAGAAAAAAGGAGCAATCCAGTGGCGCCTTAAGCCCTCACCTGGTACAGTCTCTGGTATCCTTTCATCTAGTAGGTTCTGAGAGGACAGCATCCCCTCCTGGGCAGTGAAATGTTCTGCTTTGTGGCATGGGGGCCCCCATCTCTGTTCTAGTGAAAGCATTTTAATCAACTGCCACTGATGATACTTTCAACCAGGACATTCCTCAAATCCCCAAGTTGTTGACCCTATACGCCTATGTTCCCGTGGAGATGGGGGACAGAGAGCCTTCTCTCCACCAGGATTAAGACAAGGCTTCTATTAATATATTCCCAAGAAGGGGACCTCATTGTGTCTGCTCTTCACCGAGGACCCAAAGACAAGTTCCCCTCTGAAACTGGTTTGGAGGACACTTGAGTGTCACCATCTATGACACACCCAAAGTCACCCTCCTTGTTAATTATCAATTTGTGTCTCAATACAGGAGGAGACTCCACAGTCCCCAATCCCTGGGCCGCATCACCACCTGAGCTCCACCTACCCCCCAACACACACCGTGGAAAAATTATCTTCCATGAAACTGAGGAACTGGGCCACACAGCAGGAGGTGAGCAGCAGGCAAGCGAGCAAAGCTTCATCTATATTTACAGCTGCTCCCCATCACTCGCATCACTGCCTGAGCTGCCCCTCCCCACCATGGAAAAATTGTCTTCCATGAAACTTAGGAACTGGGCTGCACAGCAGGAGGTGGGCAGTGGGCAAACGATCAAAGCTTCATCTGTATTTACAGCTGCTCCCCATCACTAACATCACTGCCTGAGCTCCTCCTCCTCCCCCCACCATGGAAAAATTATCTTACATGAAACCGGTCCCTGGTGTCAAAAAGGTTGGGGACCACCGTTCTAACCTATGCCAAAAACTTCCCCCCAGAGGTGGGTGATGTAGTTTGTCCTCCTCTCTTAGCTGGAGAGACTTGATTTTGGTTTCCCAACATTCAATCATCAGGTTCAAAACACTCTTCTCTAACATCCCAAGATGTCCATGAAATCCCCAGGTCAATATTAAGAGTACTCCTGGCAACACGCTCCACTGAGCCAAAGTTCTCACTCGAGCAAATAGATTCGGCTTCTCCCTCAAAACCACACAGCACTCACACAGTTGCACACACACATATATATTTATAGTACTTTGTTAATGACTTTGTAGGGGAAAACCTAGAAGCATTAGCTCTCAAAAGCAGTGAGAGGTGACCTCTGAGTCAAGCCTTAGAATGTGGCAACATTCAAGTCAGAAGCCAGGAGGACCTGTAGCAAGTTGTTACGCGATGTGTCGCCACAGGTGGTTCCGAATTAAGGCTGCGAATGGTGAGAAGGTGCTAGAGGTGCACTTTTACATGCTGCTGACTGTGTAACCTGGGACAGGCCCAACCAATTAGGGTCAGATAAAGTGGCCAGGATCGGCTGGGCCTCCAACGGCCATGGATGTGATGGGTCAGGGTCCCAGCTCCACGCTGAAATGAATGAGAGCATTTCCTTCTCGTGCCTGTGCTTATGAGCTGTGTGCAGAACTTCCCTGAAAGAAGGAAAGGTTGGGAGGGAGTTGGGGCAGGGGCACTTGGGATGAATTGGCTACCCCTGGAGTTCAACTTGATTGATGCTAATTGAATTCTAATTGAAACCATCCATCCAGGCCCCAAGTGCACCTGAAGGGAACTTCAATATCCGGAAGCCACACCCCAGGGAGTATGCGAGACTCTCTCTCATTGTACAATTCTACCAAGTACATTATTTGTCTATTAAACCTTAATACACCTTTGGAGACTCCGCAGACTGCCCCGCTAAAGACAAAAAGAGCACAGCCTCTATTTTGGGCTGCCCTACAAAGCTGGGTTTTGACCTGGTAAGACTATTACAGTTCATTTAGCATCATTGCCATGCACCATGCTAATTAGAACTTGGGGACTCTTAAAAATCACTGGATTATGCAGCGTTTCCTCCCAAGCCTTTTTGTGTTGTGGTCCAAATCCTTATGAAACTTGTATTCAACGAATAAAGTGGGGGCAGGAGGGCATGGGGAGCGAAAGGGTGGGTGGAGGTGAATGGGAATTTTATATTGCATCATAGTGTAAATAAGCTCTTCAAACACCCTTTTGCAAATTCATTCTGCAAACATTTACTGATCCCCTACTATGTGCAAGGCATCAACTATTCCAGAATCCAGGGATACAACCTCTTAAAAGTTCATATTGTAGTGGAGGGAGGCCAAGCAAGTAGAAATGAATAAATGGAATACTTTCAGGTGCTAAGGACAATCAGGGAAACAAAACAGGGTAATAAGGCAAGAAGTAGATTGGAGAAAGAGGGAGTTAGCCTGGGTTGATGGAAAAGGCCTCTCTAAGGAGATGACATTTGAGTTAAGAGCTGAAGGATTAGAAAGATTTGTGAGAAGATCTGAGGGAAGAGTATTCCAGAGGAGGCACAGCCAGGATAAACAAACAGAGGCAGGGAAGAACTTGGCATGTTTGAGGGTTAGAAAGAAAGCCAGTGGGGTTAAATAAGGGAAAAATAGAGACAAGTGAGATTACAGAGGTAAGCAGGGGCTTACAGGGCCTTGTAGGTCATGGAACAGAACCGGGATGTGTGTGTGTGCATGAGTGTGTGCACTGCTAAATGAAATGGAAACCATTCCTTAAGCAGGAAAGTGTCCTGCTCTGATTTCTACTTTAGAAAGGTCACTCTAGCTGCTCTGTGGAAGATGGATTGGGGGGAGGAGAGTGGAGGCAGAGATAGAGCCAGAAAGACCAGATAAGAAGCTGTTGCAAGAGTCGAGCAAGAGATAACGATGGCTTGTACCAGAAAGGAGCAGTGGAGATGGGAAAACACAGAAACAATGTCCCTAGGATGTATGAATGGACTGCATTTGGGAGTGTGTAGAAAGAGGAAATAAGGAAGCTCAGGGTCTGGCCTGAGCGATGAGCTGGATGGGGACACTCTCTCCTAAGATGGAGAGAGCAGGCTGAGGGATGGCGCCGGAGGAAAATCAACCTATGTTGCATTTGGGCTGTGCTTTGTCTGACAGGGCAGTTGAACATCCAGTGTGGATGTGGAGGAGGAAGCTCTTCGACAAGCCTTGTACTCGGGGAAGGGGGTGGTGGTAACGTCTCGGCATGCAGACAACGAGAAGGGATGAGACCCACTGGACACCTAGTGTGAATGAAGGGGACGGCCACTGGGGTCAGAGTCCAGGGCAGGGAGAGCCTGGTCGGGGAAGGGGGTCACACAGAGGCCCAGAGCAAGGGGTCTGTCCTGCCAAATGCTGCCAAGAGGTCCAATAAAGTTGCCTTTGGGGATTGGCCCAAAGATTAACTGGTTTCAGCTAGATGTGGTCACTGACAACCATGTTAAAGGGAGTTTCCATGAAGAGGCAGGGACACTGCCTACTTGGGGAGCAATGAGAAGAAAATGCGAGGGGAGGAACGAGAGACAGGGAGCATAGACAATTCCGTCTCTTTATGAAGGGAGGCAGAGGAATGGGGCGATAGCTGGGCTGGAGGCTCGGGGGCCAAGCAGGATGTGCACCTCCTTCTGCCTGTGTGCTGGTGGGTAGAAGCCCACAGACGGAGAGAAACCAGTTGTGTAGGGAACAGGCAGTGACCACTGGAGCAGAGCCCCGAGAAAGCGAGGCAGGGACCAGGGAGCCATATCCGCCCTGAGTAAGGTCAGAACACCACCCCAGCAAAACTGACAGGGTCACACCTAAAGGCTCATTTGCAGAGAGTTGCAGACAATAAACGAAGATACCAGTCTCTAAATAAGGAAATCCCTAAGAGTAGTAAGTGTGATGAAGAGACAACAGTGACGGGACAAAGAGTGATGGGGCAGTAAATGGGCCACTTCCAGCCCAAAGGCCTCCGTCACCAGCGCCCAGCGGCCCCTGCCCTGTTCATGCTGCTCTGTGACGTAAGCCCTCTGCTTCAGCCAAGCCGGAAAATAGTTTGGAACCAATATGCCTCAAGCGCCTTCTGTCTGCTAGATGCTTTACAAGTATTCTCTCATTAAATTCTAGTGTAATACTCATAAGAACCCCAGGGAGGTAAATATTAGCCCCATTTTACTGGTGACAATACTGAGGCTCAAAGAGCCTGAATGCCCTCCCCAGGGCCAAGCAGCCAGTGCGTATCAGAGCTGGTACCGGACCTCACATCTGCCCGATTCCAGGTATCAGATACTTTCCAGTATCCCACGTTGCATCAGTAAGAAGGGAGAAGGTGAATGGAACCTTCCTGAAATTCTTCCCACTATAAAATTCCCTCTCCGTGTTACCTCTGCTGAACCAGGTCTCTCACTGCCTTTCTAATCCTAAATTCACAATTTTCCCTCCAGGAAATCTTCCCTGGATTCCCTTCCCAATCCTGTTTCTCACCTTCTCCATCATCTGGTGGAGAGAGAGCGATACTATTTACCCAGCAGGAGAGTCACTGGGATTAAAGATGAAATATGCAGGTGGTTGGAACCTAACAGGTGCCTATGAATACTATATTAATATTGTCATTATTACTCTGGTCTTTATTATTATTACATTATTAACACTGCATCAACTGCTAAAGGATTTCTCAGACGTGGTCTTATTTGTCCTGCCACTCTTCATCCTAAGGTACACGGACCACGACAAAGAAGAAAAACAGGGCAGACCATGCTCATTTGTACACAAGTAACCAAATCCTTGCTGTCGCCCGCAATCTTGTAAAGCTCATTCATAATGCAAAGGTACAATGCATTCCATGCACATCACAGCTCTCCATTTTCCCCAGCTCATTGCTCGAAGTCACACATTATAAATTGCCTTTTATGTTATCTCTCTATTCCAGTAAACCCTTCCCCTAATCCTTTTACCCTGCCCAGAGCCCACGCTCCAGGGCTGCCTGCAGCAGCCTACCAGCCACTGCATGGGCTGCTCTTTGGAAAGCTATCGATTTCTATAAACTACTTTATTAGTGGTCATTATTATTCTGTTTCTAATCACCACTTTAATTAAAGTTTTATCATCCACATTAAAGAGGGGATATGACTTTTAATAGGCTGAATGGTTTTCTCTCAGCCATGAAGCATCCCCGTGAAATCAACCAACAGACTCTCAGTTTCAAGGACTTCCTGAAGTTCGTCTATTTCCAGGACGCAGGTGTGGGTGTATGAGTGATAACTGGAGCCAGACACACTGAGCTCGCTCCTCGGCAGCCCTTTGTCTCCCCAGCTCGGGAATCCGCAGACAGGGGATGCCAGGCTTAGTGGCCATTACATTAGAATTATCTAGTCACGGTACTGGAAGTACCCACCTAATTCGCATAATCCGTAAATTCAAAAGGGGATATTGATTGAGACTCCAAAATCTCCTTCAAGTCCCCATTTCTTATAACACCCACTTGAGTCAAATCTTCTCCTCTTACAGGAGTCCCCCACGCTCAAGGGCCAACATAATAAATAGAAGCAATTGCTTCTCTGACCAAACTTAACATCCACATAGAATCATTTGCTGATGCACCGCACCTGCCCGCAGAGGCTTCCTGAGCCCCCTCCCCACAACACTAAACTGAGTTCTTTGAGGGGAAGGGCAAGTCTTAGTTGATTTTGTATCTGTAACACCAAACCCAGTGCCAAGAACACAATGGGTCTTCAAAGGATTTGGAGTGTAGTTACTGACTCCATGTAGGGAGACAAGACTACAACGGAGAATAAAATAGAATCAACATAGGCACCACCCTGCAGAGGCCTCTTTTTTATTTCTCCAGGAGTAAGAGGTGGGAGAGTATGTTCATAGCAACATTATTCACAATAGGAAAAGATGTTTGCAACCCAGTGTCCACCAACAGATAAACGGATACACAAAATGTGGTTACGTATGCACAATGGAACATTGAAAAGGAAGGAACCTCGAAGACATTATGCTAAGTACCGCAAGCCATTTGCAAAAGGACAAATTTTGTATGATTCCACTTATATGCAATATCTACAGTAGTCAAATTCATGAGACAGAAAGTCAAAAAGTTGTTGCCCGGGGCTGAGGGGAGAGCAGAATGGGGAGTTGTTGTTTAATGAGTTTGTTTGTGAAGATGAAAATTTTCTGGAGGTGGATGATGGTGATGGTTGCACAACAGTGTGAATGTACTTAATGCTACTGAACACTTAAAAATGGTTAAGGTGATTAATTTTGTGCTACGTATATTTTATCACAATTTTTAAGTGGAGGAGTATTCTTTCTTCTTTTGGGGCTGGGAGATATAACGATTTTGCAATTAGATCTTTTCAAAAATCTCCTCCTGGGGTTTCAGGATGTCTAACCACATCACACACAGCACGTGTCACAGATTGCACTCATCTTTCCACTCAGCGGACACTGGGCACCCACTATGCATTAAGAAGGAGAACGACAATTTAAACTGCCCAGTGGGCAAGGCATGAGCTTCAAGGAAGCTACACTCCATAGCTGCCCAACCCTCTGGGGGCCACATGATGTTGTGTTCCCTTCGGTTCCTCCCAAAGTCACCCTGGATTCCTCCAGATATGGGGGAAAAGGCCCCTTGCCCAAGGCTCTGTCACATTTGTCCCTGGGCCTGAAGCCCCTGTTTCCCAAATCCCACGAGATCCCAGTACAAACGAAACGGTCCCTTCACCTCAAACTGACAGCTCTTGTTCCACAGGCCTCAGAACGTGCCCATGGGGCCACCATGGGGACACACACCATCCCTCTCTCTTCTCCACAGGGCTGGGACTCGCCTTGGGCACAGATTTTAAGGGGATGCCAAAAAACTCAGTCATCAAGATTAATAAGAGTTTAAGGCAATATTTTTTAAACATTAAAATTAATGCAAAGAATACTGAGATAAACAAAATATCAAAACTTCAAAGACAGGATCAGTATTAGTGATTTGTCCTTTTGCCTCAGGCTCCGAGATGGCTTGGCATGACAATGATAGTGACCTTGCCTTTATTTGAGATTTTGATATTTTGCTCATGATTTTTTGTATTAAATTTTTCAAATACTGCATTACAAGATAATTTATCTGGATTACTGCCGAGTTCTTCACCACCTCTGTAACTTTTGTGCCTGATGCGAGTGCCTCACTTGCCTCCCCTTAATCCCAGCCTTACTTCTCCATTTCATTCTCTCCCCGCTCGGCAGGCAGGACCCCAAACCTCTTCCTCTCAAAAACCGTCAGCAACTCCACCCAATAGATAACAAAGGGCCCACCAGTCCATCAGAGAGAACCTGGCCTGAATCATTCCAGGACCATCCCTTCGGGGAGAGGGGACATCTGTCATGGACTGAATGTTGTGTCTCTTCAAAATACAAGTGCATAAATCCTAACCACCAACGTCAGGGTACTAGGTGGTGGTGGCTTTAAGAGGTGATTAGGTCGCGAGGGTGGGGCCTTCATGAATGGGATTAGTGCCCTTTTAGAAGCGTGCCCCTCTCTCTCTCTCTCTCTCTCTCTCTCTCTGCCCTCCACCATGTGAGGACACAAGAAGGGAGCTATTTGCAACCCAGAGTGTCCTCACCAGAATGAGACCATGCTGGCACCCCAGTCTTGGACTTTCAGCCTCCAGAACTGTGAGCAATAAATCTCTGTTGTTAAGCCACCTTTTCTATGGGACTAGGTTACAGTAGCCCCATCTGACAAAGACAGTATCTCTCTGCATGCTCCTGCCCACTCCCCACAAGTCTGCAAGCACTTGCAGACAGGCTCTGTGCTTTCTACCTTTGAGTCTGTATCCGAAGCTTAGCAGCTAGAACAGGGCTGGGTCTTGAGCCGTCTCCCTGTGAAAATATACAAACAAATACATTCACTTCCACATTCTGTCTCTTATTTGCCTCAAGTTTCACAGCTTTATGTTTTTCTTCCCCACTCCCTCACAACTTTATGTTTTTCTTTTTTTTTCCCCCTGCCCATTTCAGGCTTCTTGGAGAGGTTAAGCTGCTTTTTAATCAAATGCATTTCCCTTGCAACCTGTTCCTTACATCTTCTCTATCGAGCAGGTCAAACTCTTGCCTGTAATTACCCCCTATTTTCAGCTTTGCCTTCTAAGCCTTCACTGTGGAGTTCATCCCCTACAGGTAATTTTCAGCTGTGTTGTGAGCTCAAACCAATCCCCAACCCACCCCCGACAATAACCTCTCATAGATACTTCACCATTCACTACTTTATTTCCTTAATTGGATTTTAATTTGTCTCACTAAACCCAGATCTACTTGAAAATTCCTCATCCCATGTTGAAATTGCAAATTGGAAAGACACACACCTTGCAGAAGGAGGAAGAAATAGGATGTAGGCCACAAAAATTACAAAGGGCAGAAACAGAGTCAAAAGACAGAGGGTCAGAGAGGACCCCTAGATCAATTCTGGAATATTCTTACACTGGAAAAATGTTCCAGGCCAGGTGCGGTGGCTCACGCCTATAATCCTAGCACTCTGGGAGGCCAAGGCGGGAGTATTACTTGAGGTCAGGAGTTTGAGAGCAGCCTGAGCAAGAGCAAGACCCTGTCTCTACTAAAAATAGAAAAATTAGCCGGGCATGGTGGCACAAGCCTGTAGTCCCAGCTACTCAGGAGGCTGAGGCAGTAGGATTGCTTGAGCCCAGGAGTTTGAGGTTGCTGTGAGCTAGGCTGACGCCACGGCAATCTAGCCCGGGGAACAGAGCCAGACTCTGTCTCAAAAAAAAAAAAAAAAAAAAAAAAATTCCAGAAAGCCCACTTTGCCCACTGATAACCAAGGTGGTCTCTAGGTTTGCCTTGGCCGCCAAGGCAATAGTCAGACAACACCATTACTGAACATTGTCATGATAAGAAAACACCTTCCCTTACAAAATAGCCTTGAGCACCAGAAACTACCACCACCACCCTGGGAAGTGAACAGCAACCAGGATCAGCTTTCTCCAAGGGCAAGCACCGAGGCACACACCCTCCTGTAGCAACACGGTCCACACAGCATAGTACATAGTACTCGGGGGCGTGGGAGGGGGGTGCTCACCAGAAGCAGACACTGAGATGTCATTTGGGGTAAAAATTGTTTATTAGGGACCAGCACCTGAAAAGGGAGGGGAGAGGAAGCAGGATTGGGCAGGAAAGGCCATATAGTGAGTCACTGGGCCTCCTGGATCCGGAAGTCCAGTTGGTCGTCCACCTGCACGGGAGCAGGTTTGAGCCGAGAGGACACTGGTCCTGTTGGACCAGGACTGGGTTCACAAAACCATCTAACTTGTGAGTATCACAGAACCGCCTCATGGCCATTTTGCAATGTTACATTCCAAAAAACTTCCAAACTGTAAAACTTCCAAACTGTAATCCAAAAAATACACACACTGAAAAATAATTAAAGTCTTCACTTTGCTCGTCAATATTCTCTCACTCCCACCCTCTCTCGGTAAATCAATAACTTCTCTTTAACCTCCTCTGATCCTCCCCATCCTTTATCCTAATCAGCACAACAAAGACCAGGAGCTCAGCAGGTGATGTGGGGATCTTTTCAGAAAGCCCTGGGGAGGTCAAGGCTGTGAACACCCAGACACTGTATTTTATTTGTCTCTGTCATGTACATGCTGCTTCTGAATCCGTTTCAAGATGAATCTGTGGTAGGTACCTTAGCTCAAGTGGACAAAATAACAGCCCCTCCCTTCTTCCCTGAGACAGACACAGACACACACACACACACGTACCCGATTGGACCCTCGGACGGAGCTGGTATACAGGATGAGGCCCAGCTGCCCAGTGGGGAGCAGTGTGTGCAGGGGTTCCCCCTCCATCCTGGCTTGTGGAAACGTATGGCCAGGTGCCAAGTCCTATCTCCATCCTGACTCAATTTCAGCACATCTTTAAGAACAGATTTTCTCAATTAACTTATATAACCTGGCATCTGCACCCTCCCTGTCCCTGGGTTAGTGTTTCCAAACTTCCCTGATGATAAGCATCATTTGAATGCTTGTACTAACTATGAATCCAGCCCCATCCCAGAGCCGCCAGTCCAGACTCACCCATGCAAGGGCCTGGGGAGCTATACAATCAACAACTACTCTGGTGGGGTCCTAACATTAGGAAAACTGAGAAATGTGATGCCTGGACCCTATCCTTAGAAATTCTGGAGCAGAGTTTCTCAAAGTTGGTATTATCAACATTTTGGACTGGATAACTTTTCTGTGAGGGGCTGTTCTGAGCACTGGAGGAAGTTTACCAGCATCCCTGGCCTCAACCCACTAGATGCCAATAGCACCTGCAACCCGCTTGTGACAACCACAGCTGTCTCCAGACATTGGCAAATGCTGAGCAAGTGTGGGGGGCAATCAACATAGTTGAAACCCACTGGTCTAGGGTGTGGCCTGAGCACTTTGGTTCTTTTAAAGCTCCCTAGATGATTCAATGTGCAGCCAAGGTGCTTCAGACCAGCACTTCTCAAACCTTACTGTGCATGAAAATCACCTCTGGATTTTGTTAAAATGCAGATTCTGATTCTGTAGGTCTGGGTGGGGCCTGAGGGTCTGCATTCCCCACAAGCTTCAGGAAATACAAGAGTGTGAAATGTCTAAAATCTTACAACAGGCCAGGTGCGGTGGCTCACGCCTGTAATCCTAGCACTCTGGGAGGCCAAGGCGGGTGGATCACTTGAGCTCAGGAGTTCGAGACCAGCCTGAGCAAGAGTGAGACCCCCCGTCTCCACTAAAAAATGGAAAGAAATTAAGCAGACAACTAAAAATATATAGAAAAAGTTAGCCGGGCATGGTGGCACATGCCTGTAGTCCCAGCTACTCAGGAGGCTGAGGCAGTAGGATTGCTTGAGCCCAGGAGTTTGAGGTTGCTGTGAGCTAGGCTGACGCCACGGCACTCTAGCCCAGGCAACAGAGTGAGACTCTGTCTCAAAAAAAAAAAAAAAAAAAAAAAACCAAAACCTTACAACAAAACCAAGCTCCAAAAACCAGAAAGAGTTAAAAATTCTTAGTAAACTGGCACAAAAAAAGGTGCTCCCTTAACATAATAAACCAGGAGCAGCCAACATCATTCTTATCAATGAAATATTAATGGCATTCCCATTGAAGTGAGGAATGAAACAAGAATGTCCACTATTACCACCATTATTTATCATTATTATTTATTGTTATTATTTGGGTAATCCTAGCCAGTGATTGGGAAAATCAGAAGGGAAAAAAAAAACTGTAAATATTAGAGGAAAAGATAAACATTATTATCTACCTGGAAACCCCAAAAGAATTAACTGAAAATTTTGCTCTAGGTAAGAGTTTAGTAAGCTGGCTAATTACACAATACAAACACAGAAATCAATAGCCAATAGCTTTTTGTGCATGCCAAGTCTGGAAAAAATAGCCTAATAATTTACATTCTTTCCCAACCCACTATAAAAAAGAATCCTTGATGGTTTGAAAGCTATTTGTCCACAATTCTTTAATATTTCCCTCAAGAAGTGAAGTTTAATTCTACTCTCCCTGTCTTCTGGCTTGGGGTCTCTCTCTCTCTTTCTCTCTCTCTCATCACTTGCCCTGGGAAAAGCTATTAATAGCTACCATACTGTGAAGACACTTAGCCTATGTAGATGCCCACATAGCAAGTGTCTTATAGTCTATACTTTGTGCTGCTATAACAGAACACCACAGATTGATTAATTAATAAAGAACAGAAGTTTATATCTCAGTTTGGAGGCTGGGAGGTGCAAGGTCAAGGTGCCGGTAGATTAGGCCTCAGTCTCTCTGCTTCCAAGAGGGCACCTTGAATGCTGCATCCTCTGGAGGGGGGAACGTGCATCTTCACACAGCGGAAGAGCAAAGGAGAGCAACCCCATTCCCCCAAGCCCTGTCTGCAGTGGCATTAATGCATTCACAAGGGCAGAGCCGTCATAACCTAAACACCAGCCATTAGGCCCCACCTCCCGACGCTGCTGTATTGGGAATTAAGCCTCCAACACATGAATGTGGAGGGGACAAAACATTCGAACCACAGCAGCAAGGACCTGAGGCCTGCCAGCAGCCATGTGGGAGAGCTTGGAAGCAGCTCCTCTCCACCAATTCAGTCTGAGATGACTGTAGCCCCGGTCAACAGCCTGACTGCAGCCTCATGAGAGAGTCTGCCCCAGAACCACACAGCTAAGCTGCTCCCAGATTGCTGTCTCAGAGAACGTGTGAGATAATAACTGATGTTTTAAGGCACTAAGGTTGAGGTCATTTGTCATGCAGCAATAGATAACTGATACAGGATGTTTTTTTGCTCCAGTGACCAAGGGTCTCGGCTTGGGTAGTGCTGATCAAAGTGATGGATAGACAGGCAGAATTGGAATAAAACCAGAAATAGTACTTTGGGTGACATTCAAAAGGGCATGGAGCTACCCAAGGAAGAGCAGAATAGATGTGGAAGAGGAGACTAGAGAGAGAGGAGGATGCACAGCTGGCAGGAGAGGCGCCCAGTGAAGAGGCATTTGGCCTGCTCTGCTGCAAACCATGCAATGTAATGGTCCCCCTTCCACCATTCTGTGAGCCTTCAGGAAAGATTTTAATTGTTTTTCAATGCTTTTGAGTATCAGCCTTGTGTTCTACTAAATGCAACACTACTACTGAAATCTGCCCTGTGGCAGTTCAGCTTCATTTGCATATCAACCATATCAATAATAACCAGTTGGAAATGTAATGGGATAATGGAGTAAACATTCCATTTATAATATTAACCAAAAGTCACAAAATGTCTAGCAATACAGCAAACATGCAGGATTTATATGACAAAAGCGATAAATTGTTACTACGGTATAGGACACACAAGCAGGTCTAAATAAAAGACAGTCCGTTATTCGTTTAGTCAACAAGCCCTTCACTGAAAAATCTAGGTCTCAGGGAAAATAAAAAGGAAGCAATTTAAAGTGTGCATATGGTTTAAATTTGAATACGTGTTGTAAAACATAAAGTGCAAACATTGTAGGAGCTATCTCCTTCCAAAACAAGCCACACATGTTAGCATTAGAACTCTTTCAAGAAGAGAGTTTCTTCCCAAAGAAAACTTTTTTGAAGAAACACCACTGCAGCATCACGGTGTTCTGGGGCAGATGACGGTCCAATGTTATGTCATGGACACAATAGTTAACATTTTGAATGGTTTTTTTTTTTTTTTAATTTAAAGGTAATACCTTTCCTTTCAATCTCTCATATCACAAAAAAAAAAAAAATCAGCAAAGAATGCCTTTGTAGAAATTGTCACGATACTAAAGGTAACGGGACCTCATATCTGTATATTGAGAATTACAGTATAATCTTTCTCACCCTGAACCACCCCACTGATCAGTTCACGTGGCCTACTGGGAGAAGCAATGATTATCAGCATATTCACTTCAAGTCTTTTTTAAAAATTATTAATTTTAAATTTTGTTATACAAATATGAAATTAAGTAACTCACAACTGAGGTAGGCAAGATCATTGTAATCACGCACATACGCCCATACAGCTCTCCCATGGCCGTGGGTACTACTATTACTCCCATTTTATGAGCAAGGAAACCAAGGCCAAGGGCACTGTTGCATACATTGCTAATACATGGCACAGCTGGGACTCAAAGCCCAAAAAACTGGCTCCTACCTTCTTAGCCACTTCATAATCTCAATGTCCAATAGAACAGAATGAATTGCAGCCATTAAAAATAATATACAAGAGCAATTTGAAAACTGGCTTTCAGAAGCAACAAGGAGGTGATCTGGCATGACTTACTCCACCCAACCTTTATTCAGGGAAGCTCTGTTTTCCATTTTATACATTGGGATTCCACAAAAAGGTTCATTTTTAAGAATGATTAGCATGATTATATTGAAGAGGGAGAGGTTAAAACCAGAGTTACAGAAGAATATCTAATGACATAAGGAAATGTGGAAGAAAAGAACAATTTTCTGAACAGTATATATAGCAGGACCCCAATTTGTAAAAAAGACACATATATATGATTGTAAAAACATATCAGACAGTAACAATGGTTATATCAACATTGTGGAAATACAAGAGATTTTTTTCTTTGACTTAGTATATTTTTAATTTTCTACAATGGATATCTTTAATTTTAAAAAATTTAAAGCACATAAAAATGCTTAACATTATTAGTCATTAGGGAAATGCAAATTAAAACCACAATGAGATACCATTTCGTACCCACTAATGACTATAATAAAAAAGACAGGCAATAATAGATGTTGGTGAGGATGTGGATAACCAGAAACCCTCATGCATTGCTGGTGGGAATATAAAAAGACACATCTACTTTGGAAAACAGTTTGGCAATTTCTTGAAGTGAAACATGGGGGCCAGGCATGGTGGCTCACACCTGTAATCTTAGCATTCTGGGAGGCCGAGGTGGGAGGATGGCTTGAGGTCCAAGGAGTCCAAAACCAGCCTGAGCAAGAGCAAAACCCCATCTCTACCAAAAATAGAAAAAATTAGACAGGCATGGTGGTGCGGGCCTGTAGTCCCAGCTACTCACTGGGGAGGCTGAAGCAGGAGGATCTGTTGAGCCCAGGAGTTGGAGGTTGCAGTGAGCTATGATGATGCCACTGCACTCTACCCAGGGCGACAGAGCAAAACTGTCACCAAAAAAAAAAAAAAAATTGCAAAACATGAATTTTCCATATGATCCAGCAATTCCACTTTTAGGTATCTACCTACAAAAAATGAAAACATGTGCACACAGACTTGTACATGAATGTTCTTAGCAGCATCATTCATAATTTCAAAAAATTGGAAACAACCCAAATGTCCATCAACTGGTGAATGAATAGGTAAACCGTAGTGTGTATATATATATAGTGCAAACTATTCAGCAATAGAAAGGAATGTGCTACCTATACATGCCATGACAGGGATAAGCCTCAAAAACTTTGTGCTCATTAAAAGCAGCCAGGGACAAGAGACCACATAGTGTATGATTCCATGTATATGAAATAGCCAGAAACAGCAAGGCTATAGAGACAGAGCGTAGATTATGGCTTACCTAGGGAAGGATGGAGAAGAGGGAAAGGAATATTCACAGTAAATATACATGAGGGATCTTACTGAGATGATGACAATATTCTAATCTGATTTATGGTGATGGATGGACAACTTGGTAAATTTAATAAAAAAAATCATTGAATTGTACACTTCAAGAGTGCTATCTGATATGCAAAATATGTCTCAATAAAGTAATTCTTAAACAATTAAAACAGAACATTTGGAGGGCAGCCAGAGGGCCTCAAACCCACAAGAGCCAAAGACAGTTTGCAAACCCCAAAATTAAGAGGGACAGACATCAAAATGAGTGCCAGTGAGTCAGAGGAAAAGGAAAGAAGAAAGGGGTTGTTCTAAATGGTGCTTTTTAAACTTTCTCAGAAAGAGTCCCACCGGTGGGAACATGAATCCACAGATCCCCTCTGCAAGGTAACTTGTCAATGAACATGTATGTTGTATGTTTAAAGTGTTTGTAGCTACTTGCACTCCCCATTCCGCTTCTAGCAATGTATGCTATGGAGTCTATTGGACAAATGCTCAGAAATGCACAAACAGGTATGCTCATCACAGAGTGTTGAGCAGAGCAAAATATTGGCAATGCCTAGGAAGTGTGGATTGGTTTTAAAAATTATGGTGCACTTATACAATGGAACACTATACAGTCATTTTTAAAAGTTCATCATTTGGAATGGCATTTATTGATATAGAAAGATGCCCATAAAACATAATGGAAGAAAAATGGAAAAAAACAATTTAAACATATAGAAAATATCTGGAAGGTTATATGCCAAAATATTAACAGCAATTTTCTTTGGTGGATGGGATTGTGAATGCTTTGATTTCTTTCGTCTTTATAGCAGCCTATATTTCTATATACACAAAAGGCATTAAGGTATTTTGATGTGAACGGGGCCTTTGAAGCAGTCTCCGTTTCATCCCCTGCAATACTGGCTCGTGTCTTGGGCATTATCTAACTTTTCTAAACCACACTTTGCTCATCTGTGAAATGAGCATAATAACAGTTCCTCCCTTCTAGCGTTGCTTATGCATTTCACATGGTTGGCCCAGTGGCATAGAGTTAGAGCTCAAATC
>CM052441.1:126172875-126210571 GCA_028533085.1 Varecia variegata
ACAGTTGGTGGGACTGCAAACTAGTACAACCTCTATGGAAAGCAGTACAGAGATACCTCAAAGAACTAAAAGTAGAACTATTAATATCATTTGATCCAATAATCTCAGTACTACACATTTACCCAAAGGAAAAAAAGACATTTGCACTGGAATGGTTGTAGCAGCACAATTCACAATTGCAAAGATGTGGAAACAATCCAAGTGCCCATCAATACATGAGGATTAATAAAATGTGACATATGTATACCATAGAGTACTACTCAGCCATAAAAAAAATGGTAAACTCATACCTCTTGTATTAACCTGGATGGAACTGGAGACCATTCTTCTAAGTGAAGTATCACAAGAATGTCAGGGAAATCCAAGGCACGGCACCAAAGACGTCAGGGTAGCCCTTGCTTCTTGGGGTGCTCTTGGCCGAGGAATGACCAGACACACCAAAGTCTCAAGTCCAGATTATTGTCCTGGTCCTGTGACTCCTTGTTTAGAAAAAATCACCAGCACGGACATGACGACGGAGTAACGCCAGGCAGGAAACAGTTTCACTGGAGTAGCTCTTTATTGTAGAACAAAACGGGTCTATGTCCGTGAATGGAGAGAAACAGACAAACTCACTCACCCACTCTCTGAGTCACTCTCTCTTCTCGGATTGTCTCCTTTTATTAGCCCAGTCCCGGGTAGCGTTCTCGGGAGGCGTGGGATGTTATCAAATGATCAACAGGTGTCCTCAGAATTCCACCTGTGTATATGAGCTCCCCCTCCGAAAGCCCGTGGGGCGGAGTGGGGCGGAGTGGGGCGGGGGCGAGGGCTGGGGTGAGGGCTGGGGGGGGAACCAAAATGTAATTCAGGCTAATGGCATAAAAATTACCCTTACGTTTCTAAATACTATCATGCCTGAGCTGGGGAATTCCCAGATTGATAAAGCATTTCCCTTCTTCCCCAGGTGTAGCAGTTACTCAGGATAGGATTAAGGGTGGGGCAGCACCAAAATGGAGTAGCTGCCCTTAGCCTTCTTCCCAGGTGGAGCAATTGCTTGAAACACCACCAAAGCACGGCACCCTTGTCCTGAGAAGAGCCGGAGATGCTAACTATCTACCTACCAACCTACCTAGCACCACATACACTCACCATTAATTGGAACTAATCAATCAACACTTATGTGCACATATGGAAATAACATTCATCAGAAATCAAGCAGGAGGGAGGAGGAGGAGGGGTGGGTATAGTCACACCTAAAGGGGTACAATGCACACTATCTAGGGGATGGGCACACTTATAACTTTGACTCAAACAGTACAAAACCAATTTATGTAACCAAAACCTTTGTAGCCCATAATATTCTGAAATAAAATTATTAAAAAGTACCAGGAAAAAAATAAATAAATAGCTAAAATTAAAAAAGAAAAATGGGCAATGCCGATGGCTGGATGTGAAGGAACAGGAACTCCCATTCATTGCTGGTGGGAAGGGAAAATGGTGCAGTCACTGTTTCTTACAAAGTTAAACATGGTCTTACTACACAGTCCAGCAATCACACTCCTTGGTATTTACTCAACTGATTTGAAAACTTAAGTCCATACAAAAAAAAAAACTGACCAAGAATGGCCTGAACATTCCCCTCAGCTTGACTAACCTTTAGACAGGTTTATTCCTGACTGTAAGCCCCTAACCTTCCTTTTCTTAGATCATTTATTAATACTTTAGAAAACTTGCTATTGTAAATTCTTTCTCTATCACTTTGAGATGTAAACATTCTCCAAGCCTCCTGCCAGTTTTATAATCCAAAAATATCTCAAATCATGCCCCTGTTTCCCAGTGGCTGGGGAAGGAGTCTGACTTCTACGGTGCTAGTTAGCAAATGCAGATGCCCTCATCCCACTGGCCAACCTTCACCCTAACGTCCTTCAGTACCTTTTTACCAGCTCACCCCAGCACTTACAACCTCCCCCACCCTTTGTTTCAGCACAACTGATTTCAATCTCTCCCCTATTTCAAGTCTTGAATAAAGTCCTCCTTGCCTGTTCAACTTGCCCAGTGCAGTTATTCTTTGACAAAACCTACAAAGAAATATTTACAGCAGCTTCATTCATAATCATCAATAACTGCAAGCAACCAACATTGTTGTCTTGCAACAGGGGATGCATAAACAAACTGTGGTACATCCATCCAGTGGAATAATATTCAGTGATAAAAAGAAGTGACCTATCAAGTTATTCAAAGTGATGAATGGATCTTTAATGAATGTTGCGAAGTGAAAGATGCCCGTGCGAAAAGATTTCATTCATAGGACATTCTCAAAAAGCAGAACTATTAAGCTGGTAAACAAATCAGGGGTTAGGAGAGGAGAGGGTTTTTTGTTGGTTTTTTTTTTTTGGGGGGGAGGTGGTGAAACTATTCTATATGATAATGTAATGGTGGATACATGAAGTGTGCATTTGTCAAAATCCCTAGAGCTTTACAACACAGAGTACATCTTAATATACACACATTTTTTAAAAAATTCATTTTAGTGGTCAGATCATCCCAGGATGGAATGCAGACTGTAACATTTCTAGTCTCATGTGACATTTCCCAGATGTTCACCATTTTCTTCAATCACAAGCCTTCCTATTGAACCCAGGACCCTGTAAGGATTTTTGCATTTCCACGCTTTCTCCCTATAATATTGTGACTTAAGATATATATATTTGGTTTTCATCCCTGTTTCCTAGCACAGAGGTCCTGAAACCCTTGTAGATGGGAGTGCTAGAAGAATCTCTTTTTCTTTGACTCTAGTTCCTGATGCAGAGCTCCTAAATCCCTTCAAATTTCCTGGGTAATAAGAGCCTCTTTTGTTCTAATGAGGTGACTCTGTGCCAGCTCCTGGTGAGCCTCAGGATGGGGGCTGGTTGCCAGGGGAACCAGCCATGTGATTAGAGGGTTGGCACTTTCAGCCCACACCTGACCTTCAGGGAGGAAAGAGTGGTAGAAAGTTGAGCTGATCACCAGTGGCCAATGATTTAATCAATATTGCCTATGTAATGAAGCCTCCATAAAACCCCAAAAAGACTAGGTTCAGGAAGCTTCTGGAAGTTCCTGGAAGGGAGCACACCCAGAGAGGGCATGGAAGCTCCCCCACCCTGCCCACATGCCTTGCCCTGTGTGTCTCTGCCACCCGGCTGTGCATCTGTATCCTCTGTAATATCCTTTGTAATAGATGAGTAAGCATAAGTAAGGTGTCTCCCTGAGTTTTGTGAGCTGCCCTAGCAAATTAATTGAACCCAATGAGGGTTCATGGTTCATGGTAACCACAGTTTATAGCCTGTGGTGGCACCTGAAGGTGGGCGGGGAGAAGGAGTAGTCACATGGGACTGAGACCTCAACCTGTGGGATCTGACGCTGTCCCCAGGTAGACAGTGTCAGAACTGAATTGAATCAGAGGACAACCAGCTGTTGTCTACTGAAGAATAACTTACTTGGTGTGTGGGGAAAACTTCCCCAGGAAGCGGTGTCAGAAGGGTTGTGCTGAGCAGTATGTGAGAGAGAGGAGGAAAAAACACCTAGTTTTTCTTCTATTGCCCTCTGAAGTATCCCCCTCCTTTACCTTCAGGGCCCAGTAGGCTCCTATGCTCCATCCAGAGCCCAGCTTGGTGAATCCTCCCTTTGCTTCCCCTTGCAGAGCTCCTCCCTACAGTCCCTGTTTCCTGTGACACAGCAGTCGCTCTTCATTGTGGTGTTGGAGCTGTAAACTGCCAGTTAACTCCCCCTCCCACCCTCGAGGCTCTAACTGGTTGAAAACGGATAGGACTCAAACACGCTTGAAGCTCTGACTGGGGGGGCATGGGCAATATACATAACCTAAACTTTTGTACCCCCATAATAAGCTGAAGTAAAAAAGAAAAGAAAAGAATCTCATCAGCCTCACTGATGATAAAAATAGCTAGGAGAACCCATTAGAATGAGGTCCCAAATGTGCTTTCTGCTCCCTGCCTTGAAACTGAACACAGTCAGGCCCTGGGAAAGGGCTGACCTGGTCCCCCTGCCCCCTTCCCAGGCTAAGAAGCTGGAAAAGAAAGAGCCAAGGCCTGGATGGGGGAGCAAGAGGCAGGTCCTACCTGTATGTGCCCCTGCCCAAAGACTGGGAGTCCACAGAGCCTGATGGAATCACTCCAGGGTTTCTCGGCCATGACTACACCTTGAAATCACCTGAGAGCTTTTAAAAACACCATTGCCCAGGCCTTACCCAAGACCATTTAAGGCTGAATCACTGGAGGTGGGGGTCTAGGCAGCAAGAGTTTTTAAAATTTCCCCAGGTGATTCTAATGTGCACTAGGGTTGGGAACCCCCAGGTTAGTCCAAGAGGCCAGAAGGACACATGAACCCCACACCAAGAGATAAACCAGGCCAATGAATGTCAGTGGCTTCACCCGCTTTACCAGTCAGGCTAGCTATGCCCACACCCCCACTGGAAAGGGGTGAGGAATGAACAGGTGGAAGAAGGAGAAAGAGAAGGCTCTTCCCTGCTGGCTGGGCAGCAGTGCTGTCTGTTCTCTTATGGGCTGAGGAAGGAATATGGGGAAAGGACAAATGTTTTTGTACATTATTTCATTTGACCTTCACATTTCCTGTGTGGTATACAGGTACACAAAATAGTATCCATGTCATAGGAGAGGAAATTATTCATATACCGTCATCCTTATCCTCCTATTTGAATTTTACTTCTTTATTATTTTTCCTGATAATAAAAATAATACATGTTCATTATGGAAAATTTATCAAAGACAGAGATATAAAGCAGAAAATAAAAATAAATAATTCTAGTCCCAACCACGGCGACCATTTGGTTGTATTTCCTTCTGATTTTGTTTATATTCTGCCTTTCTCATTCAATGATATATCCTTTTATATAAATATTTTTAATGACAACATAATCTCCCATTATATGGCTGAGCCACAACTTATTTAGCCATTCTCCTAACCTTAGGTGTTTAGGGTATTTCCAAATTTATACCGTAGTAAAGAAAGCTGCAGGAAATAAGCATGCAGGTTTCCGCATTTCAGATTATTTCCTTAGAATAAATTATAAATGGAACTACTGTGTCAAAGATTATTAATATTTTTAAGGATCTTGATATATTTTTTCCAAATTGTTTTTTGGAAAAGTTTTCACCAGTAGAAGCCGTAATTATTTATGAAAGCAGCCAAAACACTGAAATTTGCTTTACTAGTGACGACTCAGAGTATTGTCTCACAACGTTTTGTAAGTAAAAGGGATTTCTGCTGTTCATTCTTCACTGAAGGGATACCTTTTGTTCTTCTGTAAGAAATGACAGAGGTATTTCTACAGTCGGTCCTCTCCGTAGCAATAGTCATTTGCTCACTTTTCCTGATTCAACAACCAAGTGATTCCGCCAGCTCCTGGGTAAAAGATAAATGAGGCGAGAGAAGCTAATCAGTTTACCAATCATGCTTTCCAAGTAATAAAGAGCTTTCATGTACTCTCTCTGGTTCCACGGAGCTCCATAAAGCAGTCATGGCAAGGTTTACTATCCTTTCGCTGCTGGAGAAAAGTGAGGCTCAGACACATTGCTGTCCAAGGTCGCAGCCTGGACAGCAGGTTCAATCAAAGCCAGTGGCCAGGTCTTCTGGGTCTTTATCTCAGTGCTTTGCCCCTACACCTCAACTGCCTTTTGGTCATGCTCTGTGTAAGATGGGATGGAGACATCATTCTTTATTTAAAAGACCCAGATGTCAGCTGAGGTCTGCCTGCCTCTTGAGATCTAGGTGACACCGCCTAATCCCTTGTATTAATTTGCTAGGGCTGCCACAACAAAATACCATAGACTGCATGGCTTCACCGACAGAAATTTACTTCTCACAGTTCTGGAGACTGGAAGTCCAAGATCAAGGGGCCAGCAGGGTTGGTTTCTCCTGAGGCCTCTCTCCTACACTTGTGGACATCCATCTCACTGTGTCCTCATGCACAGCCTTTTCTCTGTGCGTGGCCTTCCCTGGTGTCTCTTCTTCCTCTTCTTGTAAAGACACCAGGCCTACTGGATTAGACACCCCCCATGACCTCATTTAACCTTCATTACCTCCCTAAAGGCCCTGTCTAAAGTTGTGGTTGTTAGAACTCCAACATATGAATTTTGATGGGACAGAATTCAGTCCCTAACACCCCTCATCCCACCTCCCGTGGCAGTATAAAGCTCTTCTCCACTCGAGATGAGTTCTTGGCAGGGAGCAAAGATGGGGGTGGTCCCCCTCTGGATCCAAACTCCTTCTTTCACCAAATTATATCATGTTATTCATCTCTTCTGCTACCAACATCTACTGTCTCTCCCCTCCCTGCTTCCTGTTGACACGGAAATGAGAACGAGCTGTTGTGTTTTCCAGAGTGAAATCATTCTCAGAAGTCATTTAGGTGGGTATTAGATGTTATTACAAGGACAGAAGGGATAGAAAAGGACTCTATATAGACAGTTTCAAATTGAACACCAGATAGCATTTTTCTTCGGAGAACAACCTTGCCACATTGGACTCCTAGTATCTATTCTCGACCACTTAGAACCCAGAGGGCAAGAGGGGTGGTTAATTGATAGTTTATACCTCCAACACTGTAATAGTGAAAAATCCACCCCCAGGAACTTTTCATGGGCCACCTCACCCCACTTGGTTCCAAGTGTAGTGCTCTAGCATAGGTTTTTCTCTCTTGCCTACCCTTCCTTTGTTCCTCCTGACTCTCACCCCCTAGGATTGCCCCTTGGAAACTCCAAATTCTTCTCTCTCCATTAGATAGAGTTTTTCAGCTCTCCCCAGCTCCTAGCGACAAACCCTGCTCCAAACTGCCTTCGAGTGGCCAGACCAAACCCCTGAAGGCCCAGCGGAATGGAAGGCCTTCAATTTAACCAGCTCCACGTCCTCAAACTCCAGTGGCAGTTTTAAATAGCATCTGTGTCTTCATTACTCAAACAAATCCTAATAATGTTGATATTAGTGAAGATGAATGTTTAACAGCTTGGGACTGAAATAATGAAGTTGCTAAATAAAAAAGGATGTCAGAGTTGCTAAAATGCTTGAGAAGTGTCAGCTGGGATGGATAGAAGGGCACACTGTTGATGAGTGGCTTAATATAAAGTAGAAACATCTGGGAGAGAAAGTGAGGCCAGGCCTAGGCATGCATTTAGCTACAATCAATGATAGAGTTTAGTCCTGAAGCCGTTGCTTATGACTGGGGCGGGGGCAGGAGCAGGGGGAGGGAATCTGACCTTGGGGAGAGACGCTTAGAGAAAACTGGTAAAGAAAAGACGCTATCAAGTAGCTGCCTCCCCTCACTGGCCACTGAGACCCAAAGGAAATGAATTTTGACTCATTGCATTCTGTGACTTAAAAGCAAGAAAATAATTGTAGTAGAAAACCCAAGTGCAGGGTTTAAAAGGAAAGAAAACATACAATAACCCCATCAAGTGCACTGAAATGTGGGCTGCCATCTCAGCCTCCATAATATTAATAGCAGCTCCCATTTATTGATCACCCCCAACTGTGTACCAGGTATTGTTCTACACTGGAAACAGCCCAACATTCTTTTAACAGCAGAGTGGATAAGCAAACCATGGGGCTTCCATACATTGGAGGAGTGGTCGGCAAGACAAGGAATCAACTGTTGATACACACAACTTGGATGAATCACAAAGGCTTTATGCTGAATGGAAGAAGCCAGTCCCAAAAGGCCGAATGATTCCACATATTTGACGTTCTCAGAAAGACAAAATTATGGTGACAGAGAACAGACCAGCGGTTGGCAGAGGTTGGGAGTGGGGAGGGTGTGATGACAAAAGGGTAACTGACGAAACTGTTCTGTATTTCCACGGTAGTGCTGGTTACACAGAACTATACCTATGTTAAAACTCACGGAACCATACACTCTCAAAAGGTCAATCTTACTGTATATTAATGTTTTTAATAATTTCAATTAAAAATTATTATAAAATAATAAAAATTAATCATGTGAATAATTCATCAACATAAACATTCAAAATATACACGCACGATATCTGTGTGTGATGTGATTCCACCTTATGTTTCTCCAATTCCTAGGCTTCCTCAGGCCCCAGAGGCCCTGCAGACAAGGCTTCCTGCTCCCCTTCCAGTAGAAAGCTCCACACCCATCTATTCTGTATATTTAGCTTTAAAGAAGATTTCATTTGAAAAAGTAAAGTTTGAACCGCTGACGTAATAAAACCTAGTATGAATTAGCATTCGAGAGCTCACTATGTGCCAAGCACTGCATGACATGCTTTTTTCTATGCATCATCTCATTCATTCCTACATACAACCCCATGAGATAGAAATTCTTATTTTACCCCCATAATATTCTCAAATAAAAAAAGAAAGGAAAAAGTTTAAAAAACCAAAAAATAAATACATAAATAAATTCTCTTAAAAGATGAGGAAAATAAGACTGAGAGAAATTATTTAACTTGTCCATGCTCACTTAAATAGAGGGTGGCAGAACAGGGACCCACGAGGGCTGGGGCGGGGGGCAATTGGCCCACAGCCCTGATGCCACCACCCTCCCCAGCCCCCCATCTCCCTGCCCACTTTCCTCCATTGGGAAATTCACTTCCCCCGATGAATTCTCGCACATCTCACTCATCTTGGTGTCTGCTTCACCACTAAAGGGGCGTCACCACTGGCAGCCCCTCACCTGGCTTGTGGTATATACTCAACAGTCATTGGATGAATGACACGAAATAAGTTTGTACAACCACGAGCTAGGAGGTACTTAATGAAGGCTTGTTCTCTGGCAGTCACAGAGAACAGAGGAGGGAACGGTACGCAGAGTTCCTCCAGGCATCAGGCAGTCCCCACGTGGGTGTCTGTAGGACCACACCACCACCAGCCTCTTCCTCCCTCCAAACTCAGCCAGACGCAGACGGGTCTGGCTGTCTCTTCCCACTCCCACCCGCTTTTCCTACAAAGAAGAGTTTTCATGCTGACATCCAAGCTGGCCCCCATATCTCGTGAAAGTCACTTTGTGAGCTGAAAAAATCTCTCTCTGAAAGAATTACTCTCATAAAGTGCTGTGAATTGGACCCTGACCTGGAGTTGACCAGAGGAATTTTTCAATACCCACTTTTATATATAAAATGTGTAACCTTTCTTGTCTCATTGAAACTAGGTTGTATTGATAGAGTGGAAATTTCAGCAAAGTGTGTTTGGGACTTAATAGAAGTGAGTCCGTGGTAATCGCAGCTACCAGCAGTTCCATTAAGAGTCCTAACCAAAAAGAGAAAATAAAATCAGAATCAATACTTCCACAGGCACACAGTTTAAGAATTTTGTGGTGATTGGAGCAGAACCTCCTTCAGCCACAACCAGCTCCCATTCCTGCTGTGAGCCTGTTTTCCCATCATTTGTCAATCAGGGGACAAAGAAAAAAGAACTGAAGGAGGAATAAGTGGAAGACGACTGCTACGGAGAGACAAGAAATCCCTCCCTAGGGAAAGATGCCCAGACCTAAGAACCGACCAGAGAGGAAAATACATCCCCCCATGGAACGACAGGGCACCGGCTCTTTCCAGTCAGTAGTGGGAAAGTTCTTGTCTCCAGAACTTGTGGAAAAATTAGAAAATGTCAGATCTAGAAGGGTCTAGAAGATCTTGTTTTGCATATAAAACTGAGGCTTAGAGAGACCAAGTGACTCGCTCAAGATCATGAAGAAACAGACCAGAAAGCGACTAGAATCCTGGGCCTATCAGTTACACCCCTCCCTACACAAGGGCCCCTTTCTCAGGTTGATCGATCTCACTACTTGGAAGTTTCCCCGTTCCCTCCTCCTTTAGTTATCTAGGCTGTGGTCCCCAACCCCCAGGCAGCAGACCCTTACAGGTACCAGTCTGCAGCCTGTTAGGGACCAGGCCACACAGAGGTCCACTGTGGCTGCCCCCCTCCCCATCCAGGACAGTGGAAAAACTGTCTTCCATGAAACTTAGCAACCAGAGGGCCACACTGCAGGAGGTGAGCGGCAGGCGGGCGAGCAAGTGAAGCTTCATGTGTGTTTACAGCCGCTCCCCAGGCTCGCATCACTGCCTGAGCTCCACCTACCCATCTGCACCCTGCCACCCACCCACTTGGTCCGTGGAAAAATTGTCTTCCATGAAACCAGTCCCTGGTGCCAAAAAGGTTGGGGACCACTGATCTAAAGGACTCTACTTTCAATTTTCTTTAAATCCTCCAAGACTGAGGCATCCAACAGTTTATGTAGTTTCACTTCCAGTGTGAAGTGGGGCTCATGGGTTGGTGTATGAAACATCCCAGGACCCAAAGAATTCCATGGGCAATGCCTGACAGGCAGACGTGGACTCATGGTGCAGCAGAAATGTGGAGGTGGCACTTGGTGCTTAAGGGACCCTGCTCCATAGGCTGACCCAAGAAGTTGGCCCAGGTCCAATCATAGCTTCCACATTGTACCCTGAGTCACCCTCTCCACTGCTCCCATTGCACCCTCTTCAGGATTGACGCATGACTGACAATCCTGAAGCACTGAGATCCCCTCCCTCCTGTCCTGCTCAGAGTATGCACAGGCTTGTGTAGAGCCAGGGGGCCTGATGAGTTGATGTTTTGCTAATCCAAAGAAGCCAACTTTTCAGACATTATCTTCTCCCACCCATGAGATCCTTCTCCACAATCCCATCTCTGGAGTGTTGGGGGTATCTAGCATCCAGTGCACAGCTGGCAATTTGGAATAAATGGAAAACGAGGGAATATGTACCTAATTATCACAAAGAAAAGCACTGTCTGTTCCACTTGGCTGCATATGTCCAGCAAATGAAAGCACACAATAGTTTACCCATGAATTTCCAGTAACACAACATTTTTTAAAAGGCTACGTTGAAACCCAGATGGCTCTCAAATAGCTGAGTTAAAGTCTTGTGTCTGGCCTTTTGCAGTAGCTGCTTGGAATGAAGCAAAATGCTTAACTAAAGGCAGAGACGGAAAGACATGAAAAATAGAAACACTCATTTCTTTGAGTGGTAGCTCGTGCAACCTTCTGTCCTAAAGCTCTTCTCATGAGACACAAATTATACAAATCATGTGTTGACCCAAAGCCCAGGGGTGCACTGCTTGGGGCCTGTGGCTTATGAGGAACCCCAGCAGCTCTGTCTAGTGTGAGGAGGTCCCCACACAACCTTCTGTACCCTTAGATGTCAGTTGTGACCACTGGCTCCTCTCTGGAGAAAGCAGCTCCCCTTCTCTTCCCCTTGCTCCACCACTACCACCAACAACTCCTCTAAGCTTCCAACTGATTAGAGAAAAGGTCAAAAAGACAGAGATTTTCCTTCCCTGTTCATATGAACTGGACAGTATAGTATTGCTCTGAAGGTCTCCAGGCTGACTTCTCCCTTCTCATAGCCCCATCTCCACATTCCAGTCATCTATTCTACAAATATTTACTGATTAAGCACATTCTAAGTGCCAGGCGCTATGCTAGAAGCTAGGAACCCAATGCAAAAAAAAAAAAAAAAAAAATACTATCCCTCCTGTTATGGAGCTTAATGGAGAGAAGAAGACTTTTTGATGAGGAACAGCCCCATTAAGCTGTGAATTGGGATCCATTTTACTAGTCTCACCATTGCTGCTAAAACAACTCATTGACACAAAGTTATCCACTACCTTGCACATAAGACCTTCCACGGAAGTCCACTACTTTTGGACCTTGTGGACATGTTCTACTCTCACTCCCCTGGAAGGTAGCTGTGAGAGAAGAACCTCTCCCTTCATGGAAGTCAGGCTCCCGTATATAGACATTTCCAACATTTCATAAGGAAAAGATATCCTTCCTCAATGCCCACTATGTACCAGGCACAGAAATGGGTGCACACACATATTTCCTTATTGAATTCTCACAAAATAGCACTGTGAAGAAGGTACCAAACACCGTTTGGCAAAGTTGCAAGATACAAATTCAACACACAAAAATCAGTTGCATTTCTATACTCTAACAACAAACAATCTGAAAAGTAAGAAAACAATAGCGTTGAAAAGAATAAAACAGTCAGGAATAAATTTAATCAAGGAGCCAAAAGACTTGAGCCCTGAAAACTACAAAACACTGCTGAAAGAAATTAAAGAAGACATAAATAAATGAAAAAAAACATCCCATGTTCATGTACTAGAAATCTTCAAGACATTGGATTTGGCAATGATTTTTAGATATCACACCAAAAGTATAGGAAACAAAAGAAAGAACAGATAAATCAGACTATCTCAAAATTTAATACTTTTGTGCACAAAATAAATTACTATTACAAGAGTGAAAAGACAGCCCATAGAGCAGGAGAAAATATTTTCAAATTATATATCTGATAAGAGATTAATACTCAGAATATATAAAGAATTCCTACAATTCAACAGTAGCAACAATAACCAAAAAAACCCAGTTCAAAAATGGGCAAAGGACTTGAACAGACATTTCTCCAAAGAAGATACACAGATGCCAATAAGCTCTAGAAAAGATGGTCAACCTCACTAGTCATTGGGAAAGTACAAACAAAACCATGATGAGCTACTACCTCACACCCATTAGGATGGCTATTATTTAAATAAATACACATACACAGAGAGAAAATAACTAGTGTTGGCGAAGATATGGAAAAATTGGAGCGCTTGCTGGTGGGAATGTATAATGGTGTGATGCTGTGGAAAACAGGATACGGTTCCTCAAAAAGTTCAACATAGAATTACCACATTCAGGCATTCCACTCCCGACCCAGCAATTCTACTGTTAGATATATACCCAAAAGAATCGAAAGCAAAGATTTAAACACATATGTATATACCAATGCTCACAGAAGGATTATTCATAATAGCCATAAGGTAGAAACAATCTAAACATCCACTGGCAGATAAATGAATAAACAAAATGTGGTATGTGCTAACACATGCAATGGAATATTATTCAGCCGTAACAAACGATTCAATTCTGATACGTACTAC
Organism: Varecia variegata; assembly: GCA_028533085.1. Classification (NCBI taxonomy): domain Eukaryota; kingdom Metazoa; phylum Chordata; class Mammalia; order Primates; family Lemuridae; genus Varecia; species Varecia variegata. Next base: position 126,185,854 of record CM052441.1, read on the forward strand.
AACATAGATGAACCTTCACAACATTATGCTAAAGAGGCATAAGCGAGAAACAAAAGGACAAATATTTTATGATTCCACATATTTGAGACACCTAAAATAGGCAAATTCATGCAGACAGAAAGTAGAATAGAGGTTACCGAGGGCAGGACAGGGGGAGGGGGAAATGAGGAGTTATCATTTAATGGGCTCAGAGTTTGTCCAGGATGATTAAATAGTTCTGGAAATGGATATTGCTGAGGTCACACAACATTGTAAATGTACTTAATGCCACTGAATTGTATACTTAAAAGCGGTTAAAATGATAAATTTTTTATGTTATATGTATATTTTACCATAATAAAAAAATATGGAGCCAGACATTTACTAAGGTATAAATGGCACAGATTTCTATATTTCCTACCCTGATCAATGGGCTATTCATACTTTCTACTTCTTTCTTGAGTCAGTTATGATAATTTATATTCACTCAGAAAATCATATATTCCATTGATGTTTTCAAATTTGTTACCATGTAGTAGAAATTTACACTTCCCTTTAATATGTATTGCTAAGTCTTTTTTCTAATTCCTCATTTTGTGTGCTTATGTTTTTTCCTAATTCTTGACTTGAGTGGCTAACAGCTTGTCTATTAATGTATTGCTTTTCTTTCATTATTTTTAAGCTCTGCTATAATCTTTCTTTGCTTTACATTAAGCATATTCATTTTTTAATTATTGAATTAAGTTTTGTATCCAGTTTATTTCTTGTTTAAAAATAAAAGTATTTAAAGTTATATATTTTCTCTCAGTATAATTTTGATCATATCCTATAACTTTTGATAACTAGCATCCTCAATGTCATTATTGTCTAACTATACTTCTTCATTTGTCCTTGACCTCAGAACTGTGTAGTTGAATGTTTTGCATTTGTTCTGTTTTTAATTTTCAAGTGGTTGGAGTTTTATTTCAGCTTTTGTTTTATTAGCAGCATTATAGTTAAAGAATGTGACCTGTGCAATTTTGACGAAGGGGAAAGAGAAGAGTTTAGATTTACTGGAGAATTCCAGAGACCCAGCAGCCTCAGGGAGGACGCGGAAGCTATATGACACCACAGCAGAGGTTTAATCTCTGTTCACAGATTTCTTTGCCATGCTGGAGCGGCAGCTCAGAGTTGGCTGGGGAGTGCCCCCATGCGTCGCTTGGCAGAGCCATCTGTGCCAAGTGCAGTCTGTGAGCAGGCAGCACGCTGGCACTCGACACCTGATGGGCTCCTTCTCGCAGGATCCATCCATTTCCCTCCGGCTGCCTGCAGCCCACCCTTGCTTCACCCAGCAGCCCTCAGAGCAAAAGACTGTCGCTGGATTCTGGTGAAGTCTCTCCTACTCATCTCCCAGGCAAGCTGATTTTAAGTGTAAAAGGAGTCATGAATCTAATCCGTCCCTCTTTGGATCCATATTTAACAGAAAGGCTATAGTTTCTGGCATATATGGCTATAGGAATTCCCAGTGTCTGATGCAGGTTTCTCATTCCTCTTATAACCTTGGCCATTCCCATGAGATTCTCCGATGGTGGGAGCTAGATCCAGGTGCTAAAGCCACTACCTTGCTTAGAAGTCCTCCTTGCCTTTTTTCCTTTTCTTTTCTTTTCTTTTTTTCTTTCCTGCTACTCAGAGCAATAGTCTATTGGCAAAGTACTCATTAGAGGATAGGTTAATATTTCCTCTTCAGACACATACTCATAATCTAAGGATGTGAAACTAAACGCACTAAAACCACCACCATTATAGAATGTGCTCTAAGAGCCTGGTTTTAGCTGAGCTTCAGGACCACACTCTACTTGTACAAGAACAGCAGATGTCCCTGAGTCACCAGAGCTCACTGTCAGTAATATCTTAGGTCTGAAAATAAATCCAGCATTAGGCAGCTGACCGCATATGTGCCTCTGAAACTATGGCAACAGAAAGTCCTTTTACCTCTGTGTCCCAATTAAAAGTGTTCTGTTGGCTGTAATTGGGATGTTTGGTCTCCAAAACTAATAGATCAAAGCAATCATATGAGCCTCAAATGTCACCATGATACAAATTGATATTTTCCATGCAAGCAGCTAATGAGTGGTCAGACCAAAGAGCATGCAGGATTGAGGTTATGGAGAAAAACTGGATTAATCCACTTTGGGATCCTATTCTCCATGTTCTGCCCCATCTGAGGTTTGAAACTGATTGAATGTTGGGGAGGCGAGAAGAAAGGACGATGGAAATGTCAGGTTGGGCATCCAGGAGGATAGAGGAGCTTTTAATAGAAATGGAAAGAAAATACAGGGAGTAAGTTTCATGGAAAGAGTAAGAAATGGTGAGAAATAAATGCATTCAAGTCTACTCTTCTAGGGTAGCCACGTGTCTGGCCTTGAACCAGGGCACATAATGTTTGAGTTTTCTGCCTGGATAACAACAACAAAAAATTAACTAGTAATATAAATGTCTTCTTTTGATCATTATACTTTCAGATTTGCTTTGTTGTTATTTCTGATTGATTCTTAATCAGCAATAGCATGGAACAACTCTGCTTTTAGTTCCTCCTCTATTAAGCATGAAATGATCTATAAACAAACACTTAAAAAGACGCAGTTGAAAGGGATCCTGTGATCCTTTTGTAATATGAAAAGTCCTCTGGTAATGCAAATAATCTCACCCTCTAATAATCTGTTTGCTAACATAAGTAGTACTGTTTAATAATGTAAAGGGCAATTTTTTAGGAAAATAAGGTACACATATACAGATTTCTTTTTTGGCTATATCAGAGGAATATGTTTGACTGCAAACAATAGAAAGCTCAACTTAGTGGCTTAATCAGGTCAGAAAGTAGGTGGTTACCAATATTAGTTCAGCAGCTCAAACATGTCAAAGCCAAAGCCCATGCAATTCTCCTGGCTTAATGGTGACTGTAAAAGTATTCTACTTCTGACATGGCACCCAAATTCTAAGCAAAAGAGGAGGGTGAAGGGGGAAATGGCTCATGAGCTGGGTCTTCCCTGCTGTAAGGGAAACTTCTTGGAGGTTCCACACAGTGACTCCACGTGCATCTCATTAGCCAGAACCATGTCACGTGATCATCCCATCTGCAAAAGCAACCTGGGAAATGTTGTTGCTTGGTGGACACATCACCATCTTGCAGCTGGAGTTCTGTTAATAATGAGGAAGGGAAAAAGGATATTGGGTAAGTAGCTATCCTCTCCCCTCTCTGTCCAACCCCCCAAGAAGTTCTGGCATTTTTGTGGCAGCCATCAGGCAGCCTTGAATTTAGGGTTTCAAGAGGGAAGTCATGCATGATCTATCATTAGAACAAAGGAATTCCAGTGAAAAGACCCGGGATCAGGTTCTGGCTCTGCTACTAGCTCTGCAACCTTGGGCACCTGAGTCATTTACTTCCGTTTCTCTCTTTTTTTTTTTTTTTTTGCTAAAGCCCGTCAAATTTAGCAGTGGTGGGGGGTGGGGGGTTGTATACCAACTTTAGTGACACTAATGTTAATAAGTTCTGATACCCTACTACCATCAGATCAGCCATACTTCCATTTCTAATCTGCAAAATGAGAGAGCTTGCAATCATTGTAAAGATCCTGAAATCCTCTGCTTCCATTCTAAAGCCTTATCTGGTAGATAACCAAGTTATATTATGCTCCTCTCCTGGCTGCTGTACCCTACCCTTTGTTCCTGATAGACAAGGGAGCATGGCTGCAGTGGTCTGACCAGGACCTAAGAGCAGCATCACTTCAGGAATCCCGTTGCCTTGGAGAAATAGAAAGAGATCCTTCTATCCCCTAAAAAGAGAAGGTTAGAGGGCAGTGGTGGTTCTAAGATAATGTATATGATCCACTTCAGCAAGGCCCCTGGGCTGTGCATAACCAGCACACCTGTGTCCAAGGCAAGAGGTCACCCATGGAAGTCAAAGGTGAGATGATTTGTCAAAGGTGAGACATCCAACAGATGTCTCCAGAGAGCAGCAACATCTCTCACCACCATTGCACACAAACTGCCAGGAAAACTGCTGGAAGTGAGGTGGGAAAGGGAGGAAGTAAGCAGAAAAGAGGGATAAGAAAAGCTTAGGGTAACATGGGTAATCTTGCTCAGACCTACAACACTGTGAGGTCCACGGTGTTTTCTTTGGCAGATTTACACCACAAAAGAGGAAACACTCACTTTCATCCTCCTCCCTCCATCCAGAAACCTCATCCTTACTTAGCTAAACCCACTTTCCAGCTAGCTGGGAAAAGGAGGAGTATTCTATTTGTTACATGCAAGAGGGACCAATTACACTTTGCATCAGGGACCTGTTTGACCAGTTACAGCATTGTGAGTGAACGCTGTTTAACCCAAAGAAATTTCACCCTCTATGTCTCTCTTTCAGCTCTGCCTACCACCTTCTCACTGCATCAAATTTACTGAATAGAGACTTTCAGTAGCTGCCTCTGGTTAGTTGATAAATTGGGCTTTGAAATGCATCTATGACTTTATATCACCCACTAAATTCTTTAGATATTTAATAATAGAAAAACCTGGCCTCTGTTGGAAGCAATTCACAAAGGAGCACAGCAAATGCAAGAATAAAAAGTGCCCCTTTTCCATGTAAATTGCACAGGCTAAAACCAGATCTATCAAAGTGTCTGAGAGATCACTGGAGGTTTCTGAAAGGAGAGAGATCTCACACACCTGTAGGGGGGGTCATTAAAGAAGGAAACTTTTAGCTGGATCCAAAAAGCTTCACTCATTTTGGACTCATATTTCACAGCTCACACCAAAATAAACCCAAAAAAGTTTCAGAAGAATACATATGAGAAAATGAGAATTGCACAAAGCCTGGGAGTTTTAATTTCTAGTATTAATTGCATTTCTTAAAAAAGTCTCTATATCTTTGAAATATTAACCAAGTTAAAAGACAAATTACAAAATGAGGGGAAAAAATCTACCATATCACAGGTAAAGGCATAATTCCTTCAATATATAAAGAGAATCTGCAAAATCAATAAGAAAAAGACCAACAATCCAACAGAAAAAAGCCCGCAAAGGCTAACTATTGACCAAATGACTATTCACTGACTATTCACTAACTAGGTAATACAAATGGAAAGCAAACATATAAAAATGCTCAAATATGAGCATCTCAGTTGTGCTGGGGAGAAACAAAGACCCAGATACTTTCCTTCCCTAAGCCCAACTTTGCCTTCAGAGAATAAATTTCAATATGCAGGGTCAATTTATAAAAATTTCTCATACCACCATTACCCTGCCCCAAATCACTTGTGAAAAATGTAAGCTAAAAATTGAAGAGGGACAGCAATTGCTGTGATTTCAGATTTATTAAGAAGGCTCAGTAAAATGCTTTCCACGTTGGGTACGAATGCCTGAATTCCCATCATTCAAGATCTGTTCATTCAGCTTATAGACTTCCCCATTAAAAGCTCATGGGAGAAATAGCCTTCTAATTATTTATTTAATATTACTTGGTATGCATAATAAAGGCAACGTTGTAACCTGGTGTTGTGTTTTGCCATTTGCAATAAACTGTAACAACTGGATCTATTTGATCTTGTGGATAAGTCTTTAGAGTAAGAAAAGGGAATATGATTCCAACTTTATACATACTTCTTCCACATAGAACTACTCAAGTCCGGGTTGTCTGACTCCAAATGCTAAACATTTTCCAGAATCCCATGCTGTATGTAGGTGGGTCTGTAATGACCTTTCGGGAGATGGCATTCTGTCGGGGCAGTGAAGTGAGTGTGATAAGGCCATGAACTCCTGGTGTGACTAGGAGTAAAGGGAGGTGAAAGAAAAAGCACCACCATAGAAAAACAGTACTCTAGGAGTGGTCAAGCCAAGGGACAACATGTTAAACTTGACTCACCAAAATTAAAAAACAATGAAATAATACTGCACACCTATCTGAATGGCCACAGTCCAAATTACTGACACCACCACATGCTGACAAGGATGCGGAATGACAGGAACTCTCATTCATTGCTAGTGGGACTGCTAAATGGTACAGCCACTTTGGAAGACGGTTTGGTGGTTTCCTATAAAACTAAACATACTGTGCTATCCAGCAAATGTGCTCTTTGGTATTTACCCAAATGAATTAAAAATTTGTATCCACACAAAAACCTGCAGGCAGATGTTTTTAGCAACTTTATTCATAATTGCCAAAACTTGGAAGTATCCAAGATATCCTTTAGTAGGCGAGTGGATAAATAAACTGTGGTATATCCAGACAACGGAATATTAGCCACCACTAAGAAGAAATCAAGCCATGGAAAGACATGAAGGAAACTTAAATACATATTTCTAAAGAAGCCAATCTGAAAAGGCTTCCAACCTATGTGTGATTCCAACCATATGACATTTTGAAAAAGGCAAAACTATGGAGACAGTAAAAAAGGTCAGCGGTTGCCAGGAGTTAGGGGTGAGAGAAGGATGAATAAACAGAATACAGAGGATTTTTAAGGCAATGAAACTATTCTCTAGGTATGATACTCTAGTGGTGGATAAATGTCATTGTATGTTTATCCAAACCCATAGAATGTACATTGCCAAGAGTGAACCCTAACATAAACTATGGACTTTGGGTGATAATGATGTGTCAAGGTAGGTTCATCCATTGTAGCGAATCTGCCACTCTTGTGCTCGTGCCAGATGTCAATAGCGGAGGAGGTTATGCCTGTGTGTGGTGGGGGGATGTGGGAACTCTCTGTACTTTTCCCCCAATTCTCCTGTGAACCTAAAACTGCTCTAAAAAGTAAAGTTTCTTGATTTTTTTTAAGAAATTGTATTTGCTGATCTAAAAATGAATATAGATGTTTCCAACCCGTCCTCACCACCCAAGAAACGAACACTTCAATGTTTCCCAAAGAGGGATTGCTAGAAATTTCTGAGCATCTACTGATCACCAGCATTTCAGTTCTGTCCTCTTCTCATCATTGTGGTCGATGTGCTCTTTACTCTGCCACTGAGCTTTCAATAGTGATGACTGCATTTTTCATTTCTACAAGTTTTCTTTGGCTCTCCATTTTTTCCCATAGTCTCATTTTCTTCTATTATAACTTTGATGATTTTTTTTTAGGATACTCATTTCAGGGTCTTCCTGTAATTACTCTGTTATTCAAAGCTCTTGGGGCACCAATCCTGTTGTGTTTTTTGCCTAATGACTCTTAGATATGGCAGATGGTTTCCTTGTGCCTTTTGTAATGTTGGCCTTTGAGCTCAACTCTAGTGGGGTTCTATCTGTGCAAATATCAAGTGGCCTGAGTTAAGAGTCTATCCAGCTTCCCAAGGTAGTTTTGTGTTTGCTTCTGTAGTCATTCCTAGGATATTACTTGCCTGGAACCAGTGCTATAGGTTCATTTTTCAGGTTAGAGGCTCCCAAGACCATGCAGGTAGTATAAACTAGAACTCCAAATCTGTGCAAAGAGTTTGTTATGGATGAATATATCTATGCATTCTCAAGGAGAAATTTACCCCCCACTCAGAAGTCAGGTGGAGGCCGATACATTTCACTACAGCCTCTCTGCCAGTGGGTGGCCTTCTTCCTATCTAACCATTTCTCCAAAGGTGTAGCCTTTTGGGTGCCCCAGATTTTTTCAGTTGTCTTAGTTCCAACTCCCTGGCACACAAGGGCCCAAGACCTCATCTCCCATCTTTACATCAGCTTTAACATCCAAACCTCTTCTTTACCACTGACAATAAACTCTGGCTTCCCCTGGATTGCTGTACCACCAGCTCTGCTGTTCACTTCCCAGTGGTTTGGGTGCCAGGGATTCCCTTTAATTTCTAGGCATTTGAAAGGATGTTTGCTCAGGTTCAATTTTGTTATTGCTTATGATGAAGTATAACGTTTATGAATAAAAATTAGAGGGCTAATCCTTTCTGAAAGTTACTAGAGAACCTACACTGGTATAAAATAACTAAGCATCTTATGTTGCAATTGCTCAATCTGTTATAATGTACCTTTAAATTTACCTATAACATGTAGCTATTGAACAGTCTCTTGTTTTTCCCATGCCAATGTGAGAATAGATTTAAAAAAATCAAGTATAAAATCTATTGGTGGAAAAAATAAAAGGATGTTGGTGATATTCTATTCAGCATTTCTGGGTATTTTCTAGTAGAGAGATTTTCAGACTACTTAGACTACTCTATTACTGAAAATGGTGAAAATGGAACCACCAGTCATATCAGATATATTATTCCATTTAATCCCCATCCCAACCCTGCAAGATAGATAATCATATTCCCATTTCACAAATGAGGAAATTGAGACTCATAGAAGTTAAATAATTTCCCCAAGGTCACACGACTAATGCTGTCTGACCTCCAAGACCATGTTCTTTCCCTTATCTCATATTACCTCTCTGAAGAACTAGCCTATTTCCTCTACTGTGTCCAAAAGAAGAGACACCAGAGCTGTGAAGAGTTTCTACTAAGTACACCTTTCAATGTTCTCCTTGAAGAACGTTCTTAAAAAAAAAAAAAGTTTCTGGCAAAGTTCCATTATTAATTATAAAGGTGAATGGTAAGCCAAAGAATTATGAGGACTGGATGAGGCTCGACATCACCTTTGGGGAAACTGTCAGTCCTTGAGTAGGCTCGTGTCGAGCACACAGAGAGTGAGAGGCAGACCTTCCCTCCCCAGGCAGCCGGCCTCATTTTATCCAGGGGTGGGTCAGCAGAAGGTCTGGAGGATTGGTTCTGCCTGAAATCTGGAGGAGAAACTGGATACAGGAGAGGTTAATGTCCATGCTGAGGAATCGTGCAACCAATGAAAACTGGATCATTGGGTTAGAAACTGGCCAAAGGCCAAACACAAAATATAGCCATAATTGGACCCATCCCAAGTAGAAAAAGGTTATTAGTGGAATCCCATTAATCACAATGATTAATGCTGAAATCCAAGCTTTTTATTATGTAAAAGCCTCAAAAGACTATATGAAGAGGGGGGAGTGTTTCCAATTTTGCAGAAAATAGTCAACCAAAGAGGGACAGTAAATATTCAGGATGTGATTTGAAATCAGAAACCTGGACAAGTCACGCAAGTCACGGACGCATAAAAGCTGCTTACACAAAGAAGTTTGCCAGAAAGCAAATGTGCCTACAGATGGCCCATCAGGAGGCAGTTGGGTAGTCCCCGCGAGCTGCAAGGGCAGCCAGGCCAAAGAACAGGATGAGGACGGGGGAGGCAGCGGGGAGGGGTGTGAGCACAAGCCAAGGACAAAGATCTGGCAGCTCACGGTCCTCCCAGAGTCCACAACCTGCCAAGGGCAATGCCCAGGGGAGGTCATCTTGGAACTCCAGGGCCTTCAAAATCTCCTACCCCAGACAAGTCAGGGCAGAGGAACAGTGCTAACCAAAGGTAAGTTGAGAGTCTAAAGAGAAATTGCAAAAAAAATGAAATAAAATAGCAATGAATCAAAATGAAAGCACATAGATCAAAGCCTCCCCTGTGAATCCAAACCAAGCTAGATAAGAGGTTGATCAGTGAAGAGGTTGCATAACAATGAGATAATTTGACAAGAAAGAAGAAAGTCTAACCTGGAGAACAAGTCTAAACTGGAATTAGGTGCTCAGGAGGCTTTTGTGGTCTGACCATTACCAATGGGATGGACCCGAACTGATGGACAAGGAAGAACCAAGGGTGTCCTCGCATATTCCTAAGCTTCCCAATCTGAGAACACACCATAAAATAATGGTTTCCTGCTTTATATTTCAAAGAAAAAAATTTCTGGAAGAAGAGAGCTCTTTTTAAATGAATTTCTTAACATGGCTGTTTCCAAAAGGATCTAGGGTAAGTTACTAATATAATATTAAAGCACATGCACACAGCAGTTAAATTAAGATGCTGGGCAAAGACTGGCTCACTCTTCACCAAACCCATTTCCTCTTTCCTGGACATAAGCTAGACCACATTTTTCTGCCTCCTTTGCAATTAGGTATGACCTCGCTTGCAAACAGGAATGTCTGAGTTCTAGCCAGTAGTATGTGAACAGAAGTTCTGGTGCCACTTCCAGGGCTGGCCCCTCTTCACCTCCCAGGCATGACCATCCATACTCCTTCTTCATGTTCTGCTAAATGCAGAGAACTCTGAGTGGAATGACTCCTGGTCTCTGAATCTCTGCTTGTGGGAGAACCACCTGATGACCAGGACCACCCACTTGCACTTCACATGAGAAAGAAATTCATTTTGTAATAAGCCACTGGTATTTGGGCGATTATTTGTCACAGCAGCTAGCATTATTCTGCTTAATACAAAAATTGGTAACTTGAAGAGGAATACTGACATAATAAACACCGAAACAGCGTTGGCTTAGCCATCAGGTGGCAGGCAGAAAGGAATGTCACCAGAGAGTAGAAAGATGGAGAACCATGACATTCCATGGCACAATGTTAAAACTGTTGCCTGCCATAACTGGGAAGCCAGATCATGTGCCCACTGAGCACATGTAGCGCTAGACAAGTGGTTAGGGAAAGGCCCAGATTGTTTCTGTTTTTAATAAGGAGAAACAGGGAGGGATAGAGAGAAACAGAGATTAAATTGGGGGTCTCTAAGCATTGGACAAGCCTACTATTTCAAGGCCCCAAACAGTAATAGATAAGACTGAAGGAAGCATTAAAGTAAAGGACCCACAGCTTAGGGCGTGGCCCCGGCCAGGGTCTGCAGTTGTGACAGCCTTTCTGTCCCAACGTCAGGCCTCTTCTGCCCCTGACTTTCTTTACCACTTGCACAGACCCCACCAAAGCACTTGGGAGCCTCTGACTCCCTGGACATCATGCGTGGACCCCGGGGAACTGGAGAACTGTCTCAGGCCCAGCTGCATGGACATTTCCCTCAGCCATGTCTAATCTACAGCCCCCGCTCAACCAGCACTGTGTTCCCAGAAACCTTGCTGGAAGTGGCAGCCATCAAGAGAACAACTAGTTATGACTGCAGCACGAGAAGAAGAGCTCTAGCAGAGGTTAACCTCCAAGAAAGGTTAACATGTCAAATGACAGATGACAGGTGCATGTGGAAAACCGAATTGAGTAGAATTTTATAGAACTACGTCAAGATATGGGAAGATTTAGCCAGAGATTCCAGAAAGTAAAAGAAGTGAAAATAAATGAGATAATTATTAATTTTAGAAAAAATAAGGTATTCAAGAAGGAAATAAAATAGCAGACTCTTAACTCAGGAATGAGCAGTATGAAACTGTATACTAAAAACAGTAAACATGGATTTTACTCTAGTTATGTAGTGTTCTAATTTAATCAGGAGGGTGAGGAGATAGCAAGTGGGAATAGAAATGTAAAATTCTCATCTCCCCATAATAAACACTTTCTAAAAGTGACTAATCAAGAGAGGGCAGTGTATCTATATTATTTAGAAATGCAGAGGTAAATATCACAAGAGAAAAAGATTAGAAGCTAAAAGTGACTGCTTCTAGAGAGAGAATGTTGTGAAGCAGGGGGAAGGTGGGCATTTTATTAAGTAAGTCTTTTAGCACTACTTGACTTTGTAAAGTAAAAATACTCTTCTAAAAAGTAGGACTTCTTTGCAGGCTCTTGTTCTTCCATCAAGCAATTTTTTAAATTATAATAATAAATCTGTGTAAGATGGTGGGAGACGAAGGCATTAATGATGAGTGGAAGACGTTATGTCCATTTCAAAGTCATTGTTGAAGCACAGAACAGACCCAACAGCCTGAACAGTGAGTAATAAGGATGTTTTTCGTAATTTCTAGCATCCAGAGCTGTTAAATAGCCTTCCTGAGTTCAGGAACGTTTCCACCAGAAGGCTACTGGTCCCCGAGGTCAGAACCTTGCTTTGCCAGTCTTTGCAGTGAGGATGTGGGCGTGAGGATCGGGAATAGAGGAGAGTGATGTAAAGAAGGAAGCACAATGTGCAGATACTCTGGCAGAGGGGGGACAGGTTACAGCCAGCCCTCCAAGGCAGCACCAGCAAAGGTCTTAGCGGTCATCATGCCAGGCCCAGTGTCAGCTACACGAGCCACGTTGCCCATCCCTACACAGCAGGGAAAGTGAACAGCCAGCCCATGTCGCTGGGCTTTATTTCTGGCTGTGTTGCTCAAAGCTCAATTCTCCGACCTCTTTCATGATTCTTTAAGCTATCTGATATCCTTTAATAAGTTCCCCTTCTGCTTAAATTAGCTAGGGTAGCTTTCATTATTTGCAACTAACAACCTTGACTGATATAGGGAGCTAGACCGGCATAGCCTGAAATGGAGATTTATGAGAGCACAAGAGAACATCAGAGAATATTGCAATGTCAAGATCCAGGGGAAACTTCCTAGCAGCAGCCAGAGCAGGAGGAAAGGAAAACAGCAGATGCACGTGGCAGCTTGGAGGGCTGCACTCATGAACGCTTGAAGATGCCACGTAGAGTCTTCCCGAACTCATTATGATAAATTTTAGGACAGGCTGGAATTCTGACAAAGCAGACAAGGGCAGCACCAGAGAATATACAGTCGTATTGCTGTTATTGTGGGCCTGGTTTTATCCCCACACTGGTGTGCCTAGGATGCACAGCCTACAGAAGCCAAAAACCTGGAAGCAAACCTATGCATCACATTCAGATTATCTTCTGCCCAAACCCTGCTCAAACCCATCTCGCTTGATGCTCCCATCCACCATTAACTCTCAGACCTTATGTCCTTCCCCCTTCACTCCTTATGCCCCAGCTGCTGTCCTTGCTGTTCCCCAGACCTGGTCCCACCTTGGGGCCTTTGCAGTGCCCACTCTCTGGAGCATCCTTCCCCAGATACTCACATAGCTCGACACTCCCTTTCTCCAAGAGGTTGAATGCAAGTGGAGATTGTGTTCAAATTCCACCTTTCCCAAATGCTCCCCAAACCCCTACTTTATTTTTTTCCATAGCACTCACTACAATCTAATTCACCATACAATTTACTCATTTATTTGGTTTATTAACTGTCTACCCCAACTAGATGGAGGATGTTGGACTCAAATGAAGTGATTTGTTCCTTTTTAGTTTCCTTATCAACTGATCTTACAAGAAAACAAAGTAATTTTTGCAGCTCCGTATCCCTAAACATAGCTGAATTTAAAACAGCAGAAAGCCACTGGCCTGAGGACAGCGTGGCTCACCTTTCACCTGGACTGAAGTCTACATGGTAACGAGCATGGCGGGCTGACATGGTCTCTAATTGACGATCTTCTGTGGCCATATATAACCAAATTAAATGACACCAATCTCTGTTCTCAGAAGTCATCCAAATCCACCTCACTGTCAAGAAGATCAGATTCCATTGTGTTCTTCAGATCTGAAATCACTAACATAGGAAAGAAAACTCCAAAATACACACAAACACACATATACACACACCGTCTATAGGATAGGGAGTAATTCCCCTTTTCCCCCAAATTTCATGAGCTGACATCATACCAAGCCTATGTGTGAATGAAATGAGAATGGACATTCCTCCCGGTGCAGAATTCCACTCACATTAACATTTCCAGCAGTGTCCCCGTTTGGAAATGAGAGTGAAGTGCATGCTTCCAGGGGGCCAGTCAGTGCTCCTGAGGAGAGAGAATTAGGGGCTGCATCATCCCCCTCAACTGCACGCTCATGTCTGGTCCTTGTCCCACCCCGGGGAGTGCCACATTACTGAAAAACCACAAAGATCTGGAGGGCCACGTGGGATCTCTAAGCTCCCTCCCAGACAAGGGGGGCCCCACCCAGGCTGGACTGCAGGAGCATCCTGAGTGCATGCAAAGGCAAGGCAGATCCACGTGCTGGGATGCAGAGCAAAAGGAAATGAGAAACTGTGCTGTTAGTCCGTTCAGGCTGCTATAACAAAATACCAAGACTGGGTGGCTTACCAACAACAGAAATTTATTTCTCACAGATCTGGAGGCTGAGAAGTCTAAGATCAAGGCAAATTCAGTGTCTGGCAAGGACCTGCTTGCTGGTACCTGGACAGACATCTTCTTGCTGTGTCCTCACATGGCAGAAGGGGCGAGGAGCTCTCTGGGGCCTCTTTTATAAGAGCACTGATCCCATTCGAGAGGGCTCCACCCTCAGGACCTTATCACCTCCCAAGACCCCTACCTCCAAATCCCATCCCATTGGGGTTTAGGTTTCAACATATGAGTTTAGGGGGAGGACAGAAACATTCAGACCATAGCATGTGCCAAGGACAAAGAGCACTTGGAAGCGAGGAAACTTCCAAATCATCAGGTCTAAGGGAGCAGACAGAGAAGCCAGCACAAAACCAAGGCTAGAGGCTCTACCCCAAGCCATGACAGATGCAGCAGGCAGGCTCAGAAAGCAGTGCCAAGAGAGGAGCCCTGAGTGCCAGTGCACAGAGGAGGCAATGCTCACGAAGCCCCAAGTTCTCATTCTCACACAAGAAGGGGACCGCTGAGGATCCTGGACCACACCAGACTGTGGGGGAAAGAGTCGCTGAAGAGGCAGCTGACATCACTGTCCTCAGGGCCAATTGAAGGCTCAAGTCCATGTGGACCACACGAGGTAGAGGGAGAGCCCAGCCCACAAGCCAGGGCAAGATAAGGATGTTGAGTGAACGTGTGCTAGACCATTCATGCAAGGTTTGCCACCGGACAGGTGTTCAAAAATTGATTTTGATATGCAAAATTTTAAGGACATTGAGTTTAGATTTTTAAAGGAAACTCCTGTGATATAAATAATCTTTGAGCTGTGGTGTAACCTTCAGTCTCCAGATATTTTAATGTCTTGAAGCAAGTCAAACAAGGACATAAACAGAAAGAACCCCTCCTAGCGTTCGTACCCTGCATGCTGCTGGGAGGGTATAGGTAACAGGTAGGCCTCCCAGACAGGAGAAGAAAAACAAAACCTCCCTGAAACAGAACTCTGCAAGGGGAGGCGGAACCTCTTACTTGGTCCGATGTGAATCAGAATCTTGACCATAACAATTATTTCCGATTCACCCAGTTTGGTTATCTGCATAAAATACCTCAAGAGATTCTTAATATGTTGTGGTTTTAATTGACAAATAATAATTGTATATATTTACAGGGTACAATGTGATGTTTTGATATATGTACACATTGTAGAACAATTAAATCAAGCTAATTAACACATTCATCACCTCATCTGCTTTTTTTTTTTTTTTTTGCGTGTATGGTATAAACATTTAAAATCTCTTTTAGCAATTTTGAAATATACAACACATTATCATTAACTAGAGTCACCATGCTGTGCAATTGATCATCAGAATTTATTCTTCCTGTCTAACTGAAACTTTGTACACTTTGACCAGCACTCTTTAACTTGAAACTTTGTGAAGGCAACAGAATAATTTCTTGAGAGTGCCAGAATTCCTTCTGTGCAGTGTGCACTGTCTGGATACTCCACTTGTCCCCACACGACAAACAGAAAACGTATGGGGGACTCTCACCCCGAGTTCCCCGTTTTCTGCACAGTACAGAGCTCTTGGTGACTATCAGCCAGCAGCCTCAAGGGTTCTCTTATCTGTCTCGAATCCTTTTGTTTCTATTTCAGCTTGCTCTTGACAAACGATGCTTCTTATTTATCCTCTGGTTTGCAGCTATTTGATATATAATTTTTAAGTACAGAGATTTTTGTCATTTACAAGGCCTTTTGGATTTAGCATTCATGGTTTTGACATGCTTGAAGAGCACTGAAGGTCCATGGCATGGACTATTTTGCAGTTTCTTTGAGACACGAATTTCAATCCTATATCCTGCAGGATCAGTGGTCTGAGCTAAGTAAGTCATCAATTTAGCTAGTGAATACACCTACCCAAATTCCAGAATCTGCATTTCAACACGATTCAATCACTCTCTCCTTGTTGTCATGTAGACCATAACTTTCATGGGGTGACTAAAGTTTTGTCTCTGTGTGCTAGTGGCTCCCAAAAGAAAGTCAGCTGCTGGTGCAGAGGGCAAATATGAAGAAAAAGTAAAGATGCCTGAGAGAGTGATGGTTCTCATCAGACAATCAAAATGCAGGGTACGATCAGGGTGCAATGTCACATTTGGCAGCATCTACGATCTGAAGGACTCCACCATGCATCCTATATAATAACAATAAAGGCAATTTGTAAAACTGCTTCAGGACATTTTATAGCCAATGTAAAATAAAAACTGCTCATTGAGTGAGCAATAAGTCATTTTCATAGAGTCACTTAAATTGTTTGGTTACACTTATGGGGAAAAGTACATGCTATCATGGTGGGGATTCTTGCTGCGTTTGAGATATACCTTGACTAGCAAAAACATAGCTCAACCACCCATGTATTAGGTCTTTAGTAACCAGCAGCTGCAGGTTTTGCTTTCCCCAGCCCTCTCTGCCACATGGCAACCGCGTCTGTGATGTTGCCACTCTCTGTCTAACTCGAGGACTCTGTGCTGACATCGCTCTTGCCCAAGATTGCCCTCCATGTACTTAGGTGATGGGTAGGATGGTCCCTTCAAGGGCAGAGTCTCTCCCTGACTGGACCTAACTCTGAAAATAGCTCCCTCTTTTTTTGTTGTTGTTATTTCAGCATATTATGGGGGTACAAAAGTTTAGGTCATGTATATTGCCCATGCCCCCCACCCCCCCAAGTCAGAGCTTCAAGCGTGTCTATTCCCTAGACAGTGAGCGTCGCACTCATTATGTAGGTATACACCCATCTCCTCCCCCACACACATCTGTCCGACACCCAATTGGTGTTATTCCCAAATGTGCACCTAGGTGATGATCAGGGAAACCAATTTGCTGGTGAGTACATGTGGTGCTTATTTTTCCATTCTTGGGATACTTCACTTAGTAGAATGGGTTCCAACTCTCTCCAGGAGAACAAAAGAGATTCTATATCACCGTTATTTCTTATAAATAGCTCCCTCTTAAAGCAGAAAGATCCATATGGTGACACTCCCTGGGTAACAACACTGAAAAGTTCCCAGGATTAATTACTTCATTCATTCACTTATTAATTTTCCTTATTGTGTTAAGTTCTTACAAACAAACAGCATAGGCTGGGTGTGGTGGCGCACACCTGTAATCCTAGCACTTTGGAAGCCCCAGGAGGGAGGATTGCTTGAGGTCAGGAGTCTGAGCCCAGCCTGGGCAAGTGTGAGACCTTGTCTCTACCAAAAAGAGAAAAAATTAGCTGAGCATCGTGGCACATGCCTGTCGCCCCGGCTACTCAGGAGGCTGAGGCAGGAGGATCACTGGAGCCTAGGAGTTTGAGGTTGCTGTGAGCTAGGCTGATGCCCTAGCACTCTAGCCCGGGTGATAGAATGAGACCCTGTCTCAAAAAAAAGAAAAATAAAAATAAAAAGCATAATTCTTTATCATCTTGAAAACCACACCTCTTTGTAATACCAGCCATCAGCCATCTGCATACACACACATGCATTGTTACCAGGGGAAGGTGAAATCTTCAGACTTCATGGGCTTCACCTTAACTCCCTGAGACTCCCCAAACTGCAAAGGATGTCATCTCTCCTCAGAAAAAAATTTTTCCTTCTTTTCACCATTTTCTCACAAGCTGGACAGAAGTTCCATGGCCTCTGAGGCAGTGTGTGCTTAGCATATTTCACACTTGAGGCAGATTATTTTATAATACCTCTTCCTCTATACAACAAAATTATTTTCAGTAATAATCATAAAATAAAACAAATAATGGCAATGGACATGCACGTAGTATTAACACTGAGTTTCTTCTATTGAATTTCATATGTATAAAATCATGTCAGTAAAATTAAAATAATAAAATAATATTTCATCGCAAAAAAAGGAATAGCTTAAAGCTTTTAAAACTCCTGCACTCCCCTCCCCAATTTGCGTGTCCCCAGGGCTGAGGACATCCACAAAGGGACAATGAAGCAAGCAGCTGCCTCGTCAAGATCACAGCATAACTGTCTGGCTATATCATTCTTGGTTTAGTTTAGGAAGGGATTTAGGCCTTCACGGATTTATCCCACTTAGGCTTTTGGATTCATCCAGAGCATCTAATATGTTTGAAACTGTTTTAGTAAACCTGTGCCCAAAATTTCTTCTGGGATAACACAGTGTCCTTCTGGATCTTGCCTGCTTTTTGGCCAAATTAGTGTAGATTCATGTCTGGTTCTCTAAGTACCATAGATAATTTCCTAGAACCATATAATGGCTTATAAAATGTCCCCATAATGTGCTAGTCATTATCTTGGCTGTTTTATCTTTTGAGAAATATGTCTATTCATAGAATTAGGTCCTCAAGTCAGAAAATCCATGCACAATCATCTCTATGCACAATAATTCTTATGGGGCACATAAGCTTCTTGGTCCATTCCTTTAGATGCTCTCTCAGTCTGGGCCTTTCACTTTATATGTTTTACAAAACTATTGATAACTCATTTCATATGCATTGCTATTCCTGCACAGTAACATTAGCCTCTTGCCAATTTATTTACTCAGTAAATATTTACTGAGTACCTACTCTGTGCCAAGCACAGGTAATACAAGAATGAACAAAACAGTCCCTCCTTCAAGGAACTTAAAGTCTAGTAAGGATCCAGACAATATATAGTTAATTACAATATAGGAGCCTTGATGAAGTCTTGGATCTTTGCCATATGATAGTACTACTTCCCTCTGTGAACTTGGTAAAGATTCTCGAGAAGACCAAAAAACTAGTGAATTTATATAAATTACAATAGGGAAGTGAAGGGATGCCTGTGAGTTCTATAGTCTTTCTATTGTGAACTTGCTAATTTGTAAAATCTCTATTAGAGAATTTAGAAATACCCACTCTCCATACCCAAAGGAGAACAGAAAATTTGTAATTGGATGACATCATTGCCAATCTCCCTGGGTATAAAACAGGCAGGTTACATGAAGAAGCAGCAGTAGTGACTTACTTGGGCGTGTCTGCAGAGCTCGGTGGTGGACTGTCCTCCCTCTGTAAAACGGACTGGGGCTGGGCTGCTCTCCAGCCCTATGAGGGTCCTGGAGACAGTGCAGGGAGAGATCTCACCCACAGACAGTTGAGAAGGCACTGTCGTCATATTCTGATTCTTACTTAATGTTACCTTAAATAGAAAATGAAGAAAGTGCTGCAAAACACTTATGGCAAATATCTATCTCCTAGAGTTCTGAACCATTTACTCACTGCTTCATTTCAAGAATCTATTCATTAATTTGAGGTGTATAAAGGAAAAGGGAGTGTCCACTCACCTTTGGCCAAAATGTTTCCCAATATGGATGAATAGGATGTAGAAAGTTGCAAGGGGCCATTGATTTTACCATAACAATGAGAAAATAGTCTTCAGAGCCATCAAAAAGCTGTGGATGCAAAGAAAACGAAATGAACTAAATTCCAGAGAAGGACGAGCCCTTATTAGGCGAGTAAAGCTCGGCAATCATCTTTGTCTCTGGAGGCATCTACCAAGTCAAGGCAGAGCAGCAGAGGATCAGTTTGCCAGAGGCAGGAGACTTGGTGGGGAGAAGGGGAAAACAGCCAAATGACCACATGTGGGCTGACAGAGCACACTGGAATCTGGGGAAACTCCAAAGGCTGAGCCACTTTGCTGTGCCTGCCAATTCTCCACCATGGGAATTTTGCTTAGGAAGTAGTACTTGATCACTTGATCCCACTATCAAGACATTTGAAACCAGAGGTGACCTGAAGCTGTTTAAGCAACAAATGAGCCCAAACCCAGCTCAATTTCTAAGTAAAAAAAAAGAGACCAATCCTTGCCTTAGTTTCCTAATGGAAACAATCCCATCGAGGGGAAATATTATCTATTTCAGACTCTGCTATTCTATTATAAATAATGTGGCTCCAAAACTGGCAGAAAAAGTAGTTAACACAAATAAACAGACCTACAGATGACCAAGATAATACAGAGACAATATCTTTAAAATAACTAGTATACATGTAATAAATAAACTAAAGGACAATATCAACAAATTGGGTGAAAAGATGAGGAATTTCCATAGATAAAGCAAAATCAAAAAATGCCAAACTGAACAATAAAATATCTGATTGAAGAATTGAAGAATTCACTGGATGGCCTTAACAACAGACTAGACATATCAGTAGAAATGATTAATGAAATTGAAGATAGGTTAGTAGAAACTATCCAAACCAAAGTATAGAGAGAAAAAAAATAGTATAGGAAAGGAACAAAGAAAAGAGCATCAGAGACCTCCGGTACATTATTCAGTGTATAATTGGAGTCCCAGAAAGAAAGAAAAGAGAGAATGTCTTAATGTTTGAAATGTTTGAAGAGATAATAGCCTTGATTAAAGTTATCAACCTGCAGATCCAAGAAGATCTACAAACTCTATGCAGGATAAGGGCAAAGAAACCCACACCTATCTATGCTGAAAAGCAGATAAAAAGAAAATTTTTAAAGCAGCAAAAAGGAAAAAAGATATATTGCATTCAAAGGAATAATAAGAACAATGAATGACGTCTCATTATAAACAGTGGAAGCCAGGGAACAATAGAATTACATGTTTTAAATGCTTAAAAGAAAAAAAGAAACTGTCAATATTGAATTCTATACAAAATGAAGCAAAAAAAAAGAATGCTTCAAAAATGAAGAAAAAAATAAAACTTCCACCTCCAGGAAGATAAGAGTAGACATACAGTTCTCTATTTCTACTTGTAAGTACAACTAAAAACACTGTATATAATATTACATATAAGAGAAATATAAAAAGATTCTGGGGCTGGGATTTCTACACGTAAAACAAAATTAAACACCTGTAACAGCAAAAGCCACACCGTACCAGCGGGCAGGGGCTCGTCCGCAAGACAGAGGAGACCGACAGCAATACCTCTCGCTAGCCTTCCTCTTTTGTACTTCGACACACGCGGACTCACGCAGACGTCAGGGAAATGGACAAGCCCCACCTGGTGTACCCCTGTCAATAACTGTGAGCAACTTCAGTTCCGGAACAATAAATTCCTTCCGTAAAGACAAAAAAAAAAAAAAAAAGATTCTGGGAGATGGAAAAAAAAGGAGACTGGCTAAAGACCCCAGGACCCAGGGGGTGACATGGTGGTGAGTTCCCTGGGTTGTCTTTTTGCCTTATATATCCCAGATTGGAGCCAAAAAAGCTGGCAACCTAGAAATGCCAACAGACAGAAACAACAAAAGTCCTAACAGAAGCCTGACCTCTCTAGCCAAAGGAGGAGAGGGACACCCTAGCAGACAGAAAACATGTAGACAATAACCGCTCTACTTCAACCAAACACCACGGAAAAAACCCACCCCACCCACATCAGTAAAGGCCGCATGGAAAGCCTAAACTTCCACTCTCACAAGATTGTGACAAAATATTCCCATGCCCCTGCCAGTGTAGGTAGGGACAGAGATGGCCACGCAGGCAGCCTGGGCTTTCACCTCTACTGAGAGGTAATAAGAGATCCTCCCCTCCCCACACTGGAAGTCAACAGAGGTTAAGTAGGGAATCTGGAATTATACCTCCACCTGTCAGTAAGAGGAGGTGCTTCCCCTTCCCCTGCCACATCAGTGCCAAAGAAAGCCAACTAAAACAGAACATTTAAATAAGATCCAGAGTTTTAGAGCATAGTATGAAAATGTCTAGGTCTCAATAGAAAATCATTCGCCACGCCAAGAACCAGGAATATCTCCAACTGAGTGGGAAGAAATGACAATAGATTCCAATGCCAAAATGACAGAGATGTTAAAATAATCTAACCAAGATCTAATGCAACCGTGATAAAAATGCTTCAACAAGCAATGACGCCCACTCTTGAAACAAATGCAAAAAGTTCAAAGCCTTAGCAGACAAATAGAAAGTCTCAGCAAAGAAATAGAAGATACAAAAAAAAAGACCCAAATGGCAATTATAAAACTGAAAAATACAACAGAAATAAAGAGCTCAGTCTATAAGCTCAGTGGCAGAATGGAGGGGACACAGAAAAGAATCGGTGAACAGGAAGATAGAAATTACACGGAGAGAAAATAAGCTTAAAAAAAGAAAATGAACAGAACCTCTGGGACCTATAGGACTATAACAAAAGATCTCACCTTCGTATAATGAAAGTCCTAAAAGGAGAGGGAAAAGAAGGCAAGGCTGAAAAAGTACTTGAAAAAATAATGGCTGGAAACTTCCTAGATTTTGCGAGAGACATGAACTCCAGATACAGAAAACTGAGCAAATCCCAGACAGGATAAACCCAAAGAAATCTGCACCAAGACACACCATAATTAAACTTGTGAAAACAAAAGAGAAAGAAAGAACCTTGCAGCAGCCAGAGAAAACAATACCTTGTCTACAAAAACTAATTCGAATGACAGCGTATTTCTCATCAGAAGAGTGGTTACTCTGGACACGTTATCAACTGGAGAAGGGCACAAGGGAACTGCCACTGTAACCGAATCTTGATCTGGCGGCACGTGATAAAAATTCATCTTATCTGTGCACTCAAGATGTGTGCATTTGGGGTATGTAAATTTTTTCTCAATAAAGTCCTGTGAAAATACAGTCGCAAGATTAAATATGGGTTTGGAACAAAAAGGAGAGACATAGGAATAAATTAGCCATATTATAGCAAACTTCTCAGTGGTGTGGCCTAGGATGGCTTTACTGCACACAATCTCTTTTCCCTCCACACAGCCTACTGGTGGGAGAACAGATAAAGCTGTCATTTCTAAAAAGTCTGGCTGGTTTTAAATGGATGCCTTAGCATATTAGGGTAGTCAGACTGTCGGGGTCAAAGCCCACTTTTAACATCTTCTTTCTGTCGTTTAATGAACTTCAGCCGTTGTCAGAAGTAACCACTTCTTTTCAGAGCCTTGTAACTAACCCAGAGATTCTCACCGAGACTCTCAACCCTGATACACATTAGACTAATATGGGACACTTTAAAAAAAAAAAAAAAAAACCAAAGCCCAGGCCCCATCACAGACCAATTAAATCAAAATCCTTGAGGTAAGTCCAGGTGTAGGATTTTTTTTGAAGTTCCTTGGGCGATTCTAACATGCAGGCCAGGATTGAGATTCTCTGCACTTAGCAAATGAGCAAAATGGCACTTGAAACCCGATCTGATGCAAATCTGATTACAAACAGAGCCAAGGCAGGCAGCACAAAATTGGCTGCAAAAAAGGAAGAGTCCTATTCCCAACCCAGGCGCGGGGGTGGTGTTAAATAGCAATGATTATGAAAGAGCATGTCAGGCTACTTAGGTTTTCTGGACAGCCCCATCTCCAGCATGAGACTTTTAATAGAGCTCAGTGGCCAGAGCTCATCAAGAGACAGCTGGGAAAAGAAAACCTCAATCAAGACTTCTTACTGGACTCAATCTCCAGATCCAATTCAATCAAAAAAATTTTCCCACAGGCTTTATGAGTGTTACGTGTTCTCAGTCTCCAGCCCTGAAATAGCTTGTGGAAGACACCTGTGCCCCAACCTCTGGACACTTTTATTAAGTCCGACTCTCAGAGAGCAGGCTACAGTGCAGGGTGTGTTTGCGAGTCAGGCAGATCCTTGGTTGTATGTGCACACACTCCAGGCACATGAGTGCTGTAGAATCAAAACACTTGGCAAGGTTGGTGACAGCTGTAGCTTTCTCCGGACACCCCCTTTGAAGTCTAACAGCAGGTGTAAATAGCATCTCTGCCCTGGACCTGGTATTGACTTTGAGGGGAGGAAGCCCGGAGTTCCTGAATTCACGCATGAGTGCAGCTTTTCCTCGCTAGCTGCCCATCTCAACTCTAGCCCTCACTCAAGCCCACCCTCTTGTCTGGGGCTCGGACACCTGCCTTGCATCTGCAAGCCCCTCCCCACTCAGACCCTGACCACTGCTCTCTATGTCCACATACACGAGCTGAGAACTTGCCGTGCATGGACATGAAAATGGGCACCTCCCCCTCTTGAATAGCCATCATCCTCTGCTTATGTGCCCACTTACTTACCCCAAACTGGACTCCCTGAATTCCAACACCTGCCAAAATGAGCTCAAATATTAATATTTCACAGACATTTCAACATTGCCTATTGAATCACTAAGCCACCCTTATTGAGTCTGACTTTCTGCACCTGCTGATTTCCTGAACCTCCAAGTTCCCGAGGTTCCAGCACAGTCCATGAAGAACCCATAAAAGTTCTGACTTTTGCAAATCCAGAGTTCTTCAGATAGAAAAAAAAATAGGTATTATTCTATTACTTCATCTTTTTTCCAAGAAAGGAAATTGATTATACAACATACAACAATAGAACTTTGGACAGAAAAGAATTGCTTTTCCCTAGAGTGGCAAGTAGTTTTCACCTCTAATAACCCTAATCAATGAGCAGGGGCTGCCTGGCGAGCTACTTTGAGAAGAATTCTGAGGCTGTCTCTGGGCTTGGCTAGAAAGCTTATGTGCATTGATTAGCAATGTCTGCCATGGACAAGGCTCAGGAGCATCAGGATTATGTCAAATGCCAGCCGACACTGATTCTATTCCACATCAGCAGCAAAGTCAGGCCTGAAACCCAGGTTTCCTGACACCCAATTGCTCCTATGTGCCATTAAAGAACATCCAAGAGACCAAGAGACATATATCTGAGTTTACAAAATAGAAACTAGGTCTGATCCATTGCACTAAAGAACTCTTTTTTTTTTTTTTTTTTTTTTTTTTTGTGACAGAGTCTCACTCCGTTGCCCGGGCTAGAGTGAGTGCTGTGGCGTCAGCCTAGCTCACAGCAGCCTCAAACTCCTGGGCTCAAGCGATCCTACTGCCTCAGCCTCCC
>CM052441.1:126211071-126233639 GCA_028533085.1 Varecia variegata
TCTTGGGAATCCTGAGGGCCTAAATTGGAAGTATTTTCCTTTAGGCCAGACTTGTTTACTCCTGCCATATCTAAGAAACCCCACTGACTGGGAACCACTCTTGACACTTTCAGCTCCTCTCCTTTGCCTAGGTTCCAAGACCTAATCTCTCATTTTCAGAGCTGATATCATATTTGCCCCTGGAGAAATCCCCCTTTTTGAATTTGTTTATTGCTCACAGCTCCCTGATCTATTTTTTAACTCCCTGATTTATAGGGGATTTTTGTCTGGTTTTGTTCTTGCTCTTGGTGATTTCTCTTATTTTCTAAAGGAAGATGTTAATTAATTGTTTAAATTATAGTTGGTGTGTAATTTACCAGCATCTGGTTGTATTTAGCATGAGGGCCTTTCGGAGTATTTTGTTCACTGTATCATCAGCCCGTTGATGCTTCAGCCAGTGTAGTCTGGTTCTGACCTCATCACTTTTTTAAAACTAGTCCCACAAAAGTCACTGGCAACCATATATCACACCCAATGGCTTTCTCATTTCAGCTTTTATCTGATTTGATCTCTCTGTAGTATTTGTTAATATTAGCCACCAACCCCCCTGCTAAAATTCTGTGCTCCTTTGGTTTCTGTAACAGCACTGTCTATCTCCTCTACCTGTAGTTCTCCTGCTATTTCTCTGGCTATTTCTTCTCAGTCTTTCTACTGACTCTATTTTCTCTACCTAAGCCTTAAATAGAGGCATTCCTCAGAGTCCAGTCCTTTACTTCCTGACATTCTCTCTTCCCGCTCTCTCACAACCACATCTTGTATCAATACTCATTCAAACTTATCCATCCAAATATCCATGATGCCTAAACCCATGTCTGCAGCCCAGACTCTCACCCAAATGCCATTCACAGACCCACCTGAGTCTCACTGGCACCCAAAGCTAATTGCATCTAAAACAAAATTTATTTTACCGACCCACAATTTTTAAAAATTTGCTCTTTCTCCTTTATCCTCCATCTGTGATAATAGCATCTCAATTTCCAAAGTCACTCAAACTAGAATTCCCATTACTCTTTTTTTTTTTATTTCAGCTTATTATGGGGGTACAAAAGTTCTGGTTAAATATATTGCCCATGCCCCTCCCATGCCCCCGAGTCTGAGCTTCAAGCTTGTCCATTCCCCAGACAGTGCACACCGCACTCATCATGTAGGTATACACCCATTACTCTTGACTTCTCCTTCCCCTCACCCCATGAGAGGTCCTTGTCAATTCTTCTTCTCTCTCACAACTGCTGTTCCTTTGATCCCGATCTTCATTTTATCTTGCCTGGACTATGTCAAGAGCTGCCTAACTCATCTTCCCCACCTTCCTCACTGCATCTTCTTGGTGATATTACCACACTCTGATCACATCATTTTCCTTCTCCAGCCAAAGAATTACATTTATGATGACTGTAAATACTACTTTAAGTTTTGAAAGTTGTATGATACAAGAAGTAAAAGGTATAGAAGATATATATAGATATAATAAAAATATACAAATGAATAGATATGTATAAAAAAATACACTACCTAGTAGTTGGATTGAGGTGATGGAATTAACTGTGGATTTTTCCTTCTATTTTTCATAATGAGGTCATATTACCTTTTCAACTAAAAAATAAATTTATTTGTTAAAATTAAATCTGGTGAGCTCCCATCACCTACAGCAGAATGTTCTGAAGTGTGTTGAGATGTTAACAGGTCTTATGTGAAAAAAAAGGGGGAAACTTGATGATCAAATAAATGTAGGACATACTTAATTAAACAGAGTTAAATAGGTCTCTTTGCTGCAGGACTTCTTGCGGCCTTTGAATTATTAATGCTCATTATGAATCTTCGAATGGCAACTAGAGTATTCGGTGGTACCCAAAGTGATTTCATCTTTAAACCTTATTTCCGCAGAACATACCTAGGCACAGAACACTTTTTTGGAATTTCTGTCCTATAGGAAAAGGGAATGTAACCTGTGAAGCTTTTCATACCCTGGCACTGCCCACTTTTCAGACTCCTCTCCCTCATCCTCTCTTCCCAATCTGTATTAGTTTTCTACCACTGCTGTAACAAATTGTCACAACCTCGGCAGCTTAAACAACATAAGTTTATCACATATTAATATATCTTCTGGAGGTTAGAAGTCCAAGCTGGGTCTCACTGAACTAAAGTCAAGGTGTCAGCAGGATTTGGTTCCTTTCTGAAGGCTCTGGGGGAGAATCTATTTCCTTGCCTCTTACTGTTTCTAGAGATCACCCACATTCCTTGGCTCCTGGCTCTTTTCTCCATTTTAAAAGCCAGTTGAGTTCAAAGTGAGTCAAGTCCTTCTCACCTTGCATTGCTTTGACTCCCTCTTCTGCCTCTCTCTCCACTTTAAAGGACACTTGTGCTTACATGGAGGCCACTGGACAATCCAGGGCAAACTCCCTATTTTAAGATCAGCTGATTGGCAACCTTAATTCCATCTATAACTTTAATTCTCCTTTGCATGTAAAGTAACGTATTCACAGGTACCAGGGATTGGGATGTGGACATTTGGGGGCAGGAAGCATATACTGCCTACCACACCATCTTTTCCACTTCCCCTCCTTTCTCCCATGGTACTGTCTACACTTCTCACCAAAGCTACCTGTTATTCTCAGAGAATAAATTTTATTTTCATACCCATAGTTTCTTCTACCTCTAATACCCATTCCCACAATCACCATTGTCTTACCTATTCAGAGCATTCCTACTCACCCATCAGAGTCTTGTTCAAATCTCACTTCCTCCGTGAATATCTCTCTAAATTTCCCGGGTACAACTGGACACTCTGGGATCCTATAACATTTTTTCATGTTACCACACCACCCATCACACTGTATTGTTTTTATAATAATATAAAAGCTAACACTGAGCACTTGGTAATGTGCCCACCACTGTGCTACGTGCTTTACCTGCACGATCTCATTTACTTCTCACAGCAACCCCATCAGGTAGGCATGACCGATGGCTCGTCTCCTCCTCCAGTCCCAGGTGATGGGCATTTACAATGCATGGACCCTGCACACCTTATTCGTCTCCACATCAACATCTCACCCATGGCTTAGCACATAATTCAGGCTCAGCTCATTCAGATCAGTTTAACTGCTGGTTCTCTGAACCAAAAAAGTGCTATTGGCCACCCTATTAAATGATGGAGTCAAAGCTTTCCCAAGGGTCAAATTAAATGCATGTGACATCTGATCTGTCTCAAGTCTCGGGGTCAGGAGCAAACATGTCAGACCTTGATGCATGACAGATCACAATGAGCCCAGCTGTTTGAAGGCCACCACACAAAGCCCGTGATGACCAGGAAAGAACAGCTGGCAAGACAAGCACTGTATCGGATGCAGATTTCTGCCGCAGCATCTGCAAATCCCACCGGGTGTTCAGTTGATCGTGTATTCTTTCTAAAATAATGAGTCGTCCATCACTAGCTGATGACTCGCTTCTTAAACCAACTGTGGAATAAATATTTGTTGACTATACCCCATTATGGATTAGTATAAAATAAATTCCCTGATCAATAAATATAGTGACACATTCAATGTCAGCATTTCTTCATATAATAAATAATTCCTGAGGATATTTCTGGCACCGAAGATGGATAAAATCAGGCCTCTGCCTGTGATGAACTCGTGGTTCTGCAGGAGTGACAGACCGGACAACAGATCAGTACAAAGGCCTGTGATATAATAACGAAGCCCTTGGACACTTGCTTTATGTCATAAGCCTCAGGTTCCTCATCTTTGAATTGGGGATAATAATAGTACCTACCTCATAGGGTTTGTGTGAGAATCATAAGAGTTAATGCATATAAAGAGCTCAGAACAGGGTCTGGCACCTAGGAAAATCCGATCCACACTGGGCAAAGTGCTGCGGAAGCAAAGAGAGGCACTGGAGCTCATGTGCAGCTAGGAAAGGCTTCCAGGATTGGCGATGTCCAGGCTGGGCCTGGAAGGATAAGGGAAGGTTCACATGCCGAGAAGGATGGGAAGGAGAGTCTATGCAGAGAAAACAGCAAGGACAAATGCATAAAGATCTGAGTTACAGAGACAATGCTATTCGTCCATCAAGTCCATTTCTTTGTCCCCTTGAGCACACAGCTAAACTACATTCCCCAGACTCCCCTGCGGTTAATGGGGCCACATGATTGAGTTCTAGCCAACAAAATGGGACCAGAGTGGTATAAGGTCTGACTTCTAAAACCTCCTGAGTATCCCTCCATGCATTTTTATCCTCTTATCTGCAGGCTGGATGACTCCAGAATGAACTTAAAATCACTTTTAGAGACAGAAAAGGCTGGAAAGGTAAGTGTGAATCAATTTGCAAAGGAGCCTAAATGCCTTACTAAGGACTGTGGACCTTGTCCTATAGGCGCTGGGAAGTTATTAAAGAGTTTTAAGTAGGGGAATAGCAGAATCAAATGTGTGCTTTCAAAAGATCACCCTGAAAACAGGGAGGAAGGAGAACTTGAGTAGAGGTGAAGTTGAAAGTGGAAATTCAGGTATCAAAGACCATTAGCTAGTGAGGCCTTGAAGGAAAAGTCTATATGGTGCTCAGTATTGCGTCCCAAGGCTTAGCCCAATACATGGCACATGGCAGGCCCTTGGTACAACTGGATGAATGGATGGATGGATTGATGGATGGATGAGCGGATGGGTGGATGGACAGAGGAATGAATGGATAGATGGATGGATGGGTGGTTAGGCAGATGTTATTACAGTAATCCTAGATGATGAGGCATGGAGTAAGATCATGGCAGTGGGGATGGAGAAGAAGGGACAGATTGGAGGTATATTTAAGGAGTCAGACAGGCTTGTGGACCAGTTGGCTATAAAGGATGATGGATTTCCAAGAAACATCAAGTTCTGGATCTTGACATCAGAGCCCAGAAGCAGAGAAGACAAATAGTAGATGAGAGCTCTGTCGCCAGCCAGGCTTCCAGAAGGACCATCTTGAGACCTGGCCTTTTGCCAGACATTCAACACATATTTTCTCATAATCTCTGCAAATGACTTTGCATCCCCCACAGAGACAGAGGAATTAAAAGAAGCAGATTTATCAGTTTCCTAATATTTCCTGGCTAGTCTTTTGGGGCTATTGCCAGTCTGTGGAAGATCTATATTCTCCCTTCATTCGCCTCCCTCCTTTCTCTGGAAAGTGGTGTGTTCCCCCAAATCCTGCTCTTCTTTGACCTTTTGAGAGGTTTCTCACTTTTCTGATTCTGTGATTCCCCACTCTGAAATTCCTCCCACCTAAAAAGGCAATGACATATTACACCAGGAATCAATAAACTTTTTCTGGAAAGCAACAGATAGTAGATATTTTAGGCTTTGTGGGCCAAGCAAAATGTCACAACTACTCAACTCTGTTCTTGAGCCATAGACAACATGTAAATGAATGAGCTTGGCTGTTTTCCACTAAAACTTTACTTGCAAAAAAAAAGCAGTGGGCCAGATTTGGCCTGTGGGCCACAGTTTGCCAACCCCTGCTCTAGACAGACCCAAAGCCATATTGGAATGGAAGCTACAACAAGCAAGAAGACCTGACCCTGGTGGTTTTACCGTGTCACCATGAGCCAAGAACGTCATCTCCCTGGATCTGAGTTCAGGGGTAATAGGGATGTTGTTTTCTGTTACTCCTGCCCTCCCTGATGTTGCAGACAAACAAGGAGAAGGGAACTGACTGCTGTTCTGTGCTAACCATGTGCCAGGCACTTTATAGTCCATATTTTCTCTCTCTGGGGAACCCCATCATATACTATTGTATCCCCATTTCAGATGAGAGAGGCAAATTTCAGAGAGATTAAGTAGGCAGCTCAGTGTCACATTGCTAAGAAATGACAGAGCTGGGATTTGACTGCGGGTCTACCCAGTTCATAGTTCGAGGTCTTTCCAGCATATCTCACTCTCTCTTAAGTGTGATATGAGAGCTGTTGCCAGGGAAAATCCAGCTGACCAGCTCTGGCCAGAGAAGCCCTCATCCTCACCACCATATCCCAGGGTCTGGTCCTCAGCTTATAGTTAATTGACCAGACACTTTTGGACAGGTTCCCATTAACCAAGCTCATAAGGGACTTATTATAAATCAGAATGACAAAGCATCTGTTTCTCATGGAGGATGCCATTCCTTTTTTTTTTTTTTTGTAACTAGAATATTTCAGTCCATGGTAATACCTATACACATAAATATATACATATATGCATATACATATATACACATATGTGCTTTTATAAGACTTCGATCCTGTGTATATTTTCTGGTCCCTTTTTTATTCACTAAATAATCTATAGCAACCAACTTCTCAAGTTGCCATCTTCTTGATCATTAATTTCATAATTGCATAGTAGCCTATTATAAGTATGTGCCATAAAATTCATTTAACCAGTCCCCCTGCTGTTGGACTGATTCTTCCTTTAGCTCTATTAATATCCACCAATTTGACAATAGCTTGGCCTGGGAACCATTCGGTCTCTTAATCCCTTGGCTTATATTTATTAGTCATGCTCCCTGCCTCCCCTATCTGAGTCCATTCTTCCCTCACGGCACGCTCTGAGGTCTAAATGAGGTGTGCGCATGAAAGCCCTCCGTGTGCCACAGAGCACGGTCCCCAAGGAAGGGCTGAGATCAAGCCTGCATTCATATATTGAACCTGACAGGAGGCTGGGATTAGCACCTGGGACAAAGGTGCCATGGGCTGGAGTGGGGAATGACCTTGAGTGTTCTATCGCTGCCCCCGCCCCCAAAGGAGCTCCAAAAACACACACTAGAGAACAAGGAAGTGCAACTGGGCAGGCAAAAGCCAAGGTGCATCAGTGCCCAGCACTCTCAACTGGGACAGCCCGCAATGCCCCTGTACAGACTGCAGCTGCCCTGCAAACACACATGCACACGCACGCATGCACACACATGTGCACACACGTCAGAGTCTGCCAAGAATAAGAAGTCCCTCAATGTCAATGTCAAGGTGGAGTATCCCCTTCTTCCTGTGGCTGCTGGGAGAGTAGTGAGAATTCAGGCTCTGGATTCAAACTGTCTGGGTTTGAACTCCCAGCTCAAATCCTCCCAACCATGTGGCCTTGGGGCCACTGCTCAACTTCAACATGGCTTAACTTCAACACAAAATAATGCCTACCTTAAAGGATTATGAGAAGTATGAGATAATGTCCAGTAAGTGTTAACATATGTGCCAGGCACACAGTAAAAGCTTAGCAGGCATGAGCTATTGTACTATCATTATTATTGTTGTTATTATTATTATTATTGCTGTTGTTAACAGAGGTGAAGTCATGTCTCAGAGCCAGCTACAGAGAAGAACCTGAGCCTTGATAAATTCCAGCTCACCAGGGCCCGTAACAACTCCATTATCACAGCCATAAACCACTGGGGGCACCTTCAGCACACTGGCTGATATAATGCCGTACTCTGGACGACAGAGGCCAGCCCATAAATAAATCAGACCAAGCTTCAAAACCAGGGCACTCAGACTCCTAAAACTTAGCAGTGTGCTTATCATTGCAGCTGACACCATTTTCCCATCAGCAGGGGCCCAGGGCCTGAGTTTCCACACCCCATGGAAACCTTCTTGGACTCGCTGGTCTAATGAAGAAGGGAGGTGGCATCTCGTGGTGGAAGCAGAGGAAGGCAGTGGGGGTTGATGTTATTGGAGGTGGAGGTGCCTGGAGGTGGACAGACCATGAGACAACCACTTACCGCAGCCTTTAGAAGGTTCAAACCTGTTGCTTCTCCTCTCCACTGTGATCTGAACTAATAGCAATAGGCCCAGAGTACAGCATGAGGGATTCAAGTCAGACCCGGGGTAGAACTTTATGGCTAGAACAACAGTTAAAACAGTAAGCCAAGGGGTCAAAGTTAGTTTAGCATACCTTTCCCCAGTAGAGCATTAAAAAGAAAAACAGACTGGATCTCCCTGGTTCAGGCCAGACTTCCCTGGGAGAGGAAGAAGGGGAGGGTGAGATGGGGACAAGGAGGCAGTGAACAAGATGTGTGGTGTGCAACCTATGCCTGTTGGTCCCATGCTCACTATACTCGGAGATCAATTGCATAACAAGTTTCTATGCTCCAAAGTCAATCATGACATTAATTCCAAAATGCGATTTATTTCCTCGCCTGAGTTGAAAGTCCTGTATTGACACACGTCTGCTACTTGGAGCCCTTCTCGTAAATTAGTGCCTCTTTCCATCAAGGTCTGCATGCTGATGAGAGCAGGTGGTTTTTAGTAGCAGAGTCAGGCTCCGGCTGCATGGTTTGAAATTATACTCCAGGGTGCAGCTGGATCCCAAGCGATTCACTCACTCCAGGCTGACAACACCACCACCCCCCGACCTACCCCCGGGAGAAGGGGCTTCTTCCTGTGCTTTCTGAGACAGAGGGGTTCCCTTCCCTGCTCCCTCGTTCTCTTCCTCCCACCCTCACTCCTTCCTGAGTCATGGTCTTCGGAAAGGCAGAAAAAAGAGTCACTTTGTTAGGATTACAGCACCCCCAGGCCCTCTCATGAGAGGCTGTGGGTAACAGCAAAACAAAGGTTTTTGGTCTTATGGAGGTTTCATTCAAAAGGCTCAGCAAGACCTGCACTGCCCAGGGTTGGGCCTGTGGTGATGGCCTTCAGGATGGAGCCAAGAGGGAGAAGCAAGAACCTGAGAAGACTGAGTGGATCCCAGGTGGCAGGGGAGAAGAAGGTGGCGGTCAGAGACAGAAGAGCCTCCCAAGCACCCAGCGACGAGAGTTCAGTGTGGACAGAGAGGCGGCCAGATGGAGCAGGGCAGAAACGGCTCACACTCTCTGGGATTCTGTGTTTTGCTGGTCGACTGAGGCCAAGACTTTCTGTCCGGCAATAGTTCACATAACCGCACCACCGCAGATGTCATGGGCACTGTCCAGGGTTTTGTCCTACGTTGAGCCTCTGTCGCCTTTCTCTGATGGCCCCCTGAGAGCCCAAAAAAAGAACATATCATCATCATCATAGCAAAGAAGGATTTAGAGCTGATTGCGTGTCGGGTGCCGGTCCAAGCACTTTTAACATATGAACTCCTCTAATTTCCCCAGCAGCCCTCTTACAAGCACAGCTCTTACCCACATTTTACAGATGAGGAAACCGAGGAGCAGAGAGGTTAAGGAATTTGCCCATAACCACACAGCGCGGCAGGGGGTGAAGCTGGGATTCAAATCCAGACATTCTGGCTACAAGCAAAGACCATGGGCCAGGATCAAAGCTGAAGAATAGAGTTTGCAGCCACGTCAAGGAGCGGGGAACAAGGAGATAAAAGGGAGAGGGGGTCAGCAAGAAACACGGGTGATAAGGGAGGGCTTGAGTGAGTGCCTAGAGCATCCTCTAGCATTCAGGACTTGTTTGGGGGTGCAAAGAAGCATGGCGCATGGTGTGCAGATGGTCGCACCTGGCTTGATGGGCCAGGAGTGGTCGACAAACCAGGTAAGCAGCCCGGGTTCACCTACTGCTCCTGCACGTGACCCTTCTCCCTTCTCTAACCCTTTCACTGTGTTGGATAGGAGGAGCCCATCAGTGAATCAACAAATATTAACCGAGAGGCTCCCGTGAGTTAGGCACTGTCCCAGGTGCCAGGGGCACAGGACAGTGAACAAGGCACAGTCTTGCTCTTCAGGTGCTTGCATTCAAATGGTCCCAGAGGAATAAATTTTGAGCCAGAAAAGTAGGGAGTGATGGGATGAACCCATCCGAAGGGATGCTTTGAAAATAAAAATCCAAATACAATCTGGAAACAAAGCAACGTTTTTACATCCCTTCTGTGCCAGTCTGCAAGGAATGTCAGTGTTAAGCAAACCAATTTGATCATTTTAGGGAATTTGCTCGCATGTGGTATAATAAGTCTTTTAAGGTTTAGCTAAACACCAATAAATTGTTCCAATAAACTCATCATAGTCAGTCACTTGTATCACCCTTCATGAGTTCCATATTTTTTAAAGTGGCATTTGAATGCATTTTGCAAATTATGGTGCCTTCCCCAAATGGTATCTAAAGTTCATGACAATTTTCAGTGACAGTATTTGTGTGAGTGGGTACGCCATTCATTCATTTGTATAGTCAACAAGCAATTATGGAGCACCTGCTCTGTGCTGGGCACTCAGCGCACAGTATTGGCCCTCAAGGATCTGTGGCATGGTGGGGACACAGAGAAGAGCTGACAATTACAGCATGGCCTGAAATGTGGCACTTAGTGCTGGGATGATGACATGGTCTGGATGTTTGGCCCCTCCAAGTCTCCTGTTGAAATCTGATCCCCAATGTTGGAGGCAGGGCCTGGAGGGAGGTGTGTGGGTCATGGGGGCGGATCCCTCATGAATGGCTTGGTGCCCTCCCCGAGTTCATGAGTTCTCCCTTTATTAGTTCTCACAAGCGCTGGTTGTTTAAAGGAGGCTGGCACCACCTCCTCCCTCTCTTGCTCCTTCTCTCGCCTTCTGCCTTGATTGGAAGCTCTCTGAAGCCCTCACCAGAAGCAGATGCTGGCTCCACGCTTCTTGTACAGCCTGCAGGACTGTGAGCCAAATAAACGTCTTCTCTTTATGAATTACCCAGCCTCAGGTATTTCCTTTATAGCAGTGCAAGACGGACTAAACCAGGTGAGCACCCAGTGCTATGGAGGACATAGACTTGAGGGCTAAGGAAGAAAGGTATGCAAAGGAAGCAGCATCTTAGCTGAAACCTGCAGGATGTACAGAGAGGCCAATAAAATATCCGAATAAAATACATGCTATGCCTTCTGGAGAGAATAAAAGCTCCAGATGCAGAAAATCCTAAGTTTGAATCCTAGCTTACCAGTTAGGTGTTGCTGGGCTAATTCCTTCATTCATCTGAGCCTCTGTTACCCAACGTGTGAGATGAGCATAGTAACTTTGACGTTGAAGGCTCAGTTTGAGGGCTACTTGTGAATTGCCTAGCACAGTGCTTGGCACCCAGGACATACTTAATAAATGGGAACCACTGTTTGCATGACAGTAAGGAGTCAATAAACATTCGCTCCTTTCAAAGGAGCAGGAGTTACCCTGGGCTGAGGGGCACAGGCAGCCGGGGAAAATATAGTAAAAAACATTGCCATATTTCCTCATTAAAACCTGACTTCGCTTTGGAAATGGGAAGCTTTTTCCTCCCTCTTCTCCCATACGTTGTGATTAACTAACCTGCTCCAAAGTGGGAGAAATGCCACTTTCCCCTCCAATAAATAATAAGATGAAATTCTTCTACATGCTCCAGGCCACCCCTGGTCTCATCTTTGTGAGCCAGCAGGAAGCCTCTCCTGAGTGCTGATGGTGACTGTAATTGAATCATTTGGCATGAAATTGGGGAATGCACCATAATAAATCAGACCCACTGCTGCAACTTGAGAGAAGCAGGCGCCTAAGAGACCCTGATGCCAGATCTAGCTGGGAGGGCCGAGCTGCTGAGGTCACGTGCATTTCTGCACAGTTGTTGAAAGGAAGGATGTTGACAGGTCATGTCACCCATCCTTCTGGCCCCAGACAGCCCTGCATTCACCTGGTGGACACATACAGGAGCTTTGATGTGTTCAAAGATGTGCTCAGGGGAGCAGATTCCTCAGGCAGCAAAGTCAGATAGTGGGAGGGGCAGAGGCTCTGGGTCTGACAGTCTCGCTCGCTGGGGACCAAACCTTTGTTCCGTCTCTCGCTAGCTGTGTGTCCTCAGGCAAGTTGGTCAATGTTGACTCACTGAGGATTGTAAGAATGCTACTGTACTAGTTTCCCATTGCTGCTGTAACAAATACCACAAACACACAAATGTATTCTCTTCCAGATCTGGAGCTCAGAAGACTGAACTCAGATTCACTGGGCTAAAGTCGAGGTGTTAGCAGGGCTGGTTCCTTCTGGAGGTTCTGAGGGGAGAATCCTTGCTCTTTTCAACTGCTAGTGGCCACCTGTATTCCTTGGTTACGGCTCCTTCCTCCATCCTTAAAGCACATCACTCCAACTTCTGCTTCATCATATTGCCTTCTCCTCTGACTCTCTCCTTCCAGACGCCCTCTTACAAGGGCCCTTGTGATGATATTGTGCCCACCTAAATAATCCCAGGAAGTCCCCGTCTTAAAATCATCAACTTCATCACACCTGCACAGCCTCTGTTGCCATGGAAGGTAACAGTCACAGATTCTGGGGATTGGGATCTAGACATATCTGTGAGGCCTATATCCAACCTGCGGCAACTACCAAAGGACAAAATGAGACACACATGTAAAGCACCTCACACAGTGCCTGGGACCCAGCAGGCCCCCAGTAACTTTCCATCCTTTCCTCTTCTCCTGCCCTCCCAGGACACTTGTGCCCAGAGGGAACATCTCACAGCAGGCCCTGTCCAGCACAAAGGGCATCCTCCAGCTCCAAGGCAGACTCACTCGGCCCCACCTGGAAACTGCATGTCTTCCGGGAGACTCTGACTGTTTCTGGCTCCAAAGTGAGTCACCTCTAGTCATCAGAGGCCATTCTTATTCTGGTCAGGAGTGGTTTGCTTGCAAGGAAAAGAAACCCTCTCAGGCTAGATTGAGTCATTACAGGACTACAACGAGCAATTGAGCACACAGGGACAGGAAACGTGGTCACGGTGGGCTGAGGATGCCCTCACAAGTCTCCCTCTGGACCACGTGCTCCTCATCTCTGCTTCTCTCTGCTCAGCCTCTCCAAAGACCAGCTCTGGGGTCTCTCCTCACACCTCAGCTTGCTCATGGGTCCACTGGGCCTTGGCACCAACTCTGGTGCCAACATTGCATGACTGTCCCTTGCCCAACCCCATCGCATCCGGCCAGTCGCTGTATCCTTTCATTCAGTTTATTGAGAGAGATCATGGATTGGCCCAGTGCATCGTAGACCTCCCTGGGTTAGGTGTCCACCCCTGGCCCAATCAGCTGTGTCGTTAAGGGGCTGAGACCACAGCCTTAGGCTCTTAGGTCCACACCTAAGGGAGAGAGCCATCTCCAAAAAAGATACTCCAGGCTAGACACTCACTCTAAAACATACATATGTGGCAACACCCATCCCTAAAGGGGCATAGAACTCTGCTCATATGCAGAAGTAATAATTAGTTTTATTAGCACATGGAATACCCAAGCATCATTATAACAAACTGCCTAATCATAAAGAATGAGAACTCTATAAATTGCTAATCAAAATTCCCTCTTCCTTGCCCTACTGCTAGCAGCCTAGCACAGTAAAAGACACAAATGGGCCCAGAATCTCCTGCTGCCAGCTGCTCTGCCCCTATACATAAAGATGTCCATTTCCTCCAAGGGTTCAGGAAGCCCAAAACATATATGGGGATGCTTTATTTGGGGACGTAAGAAACATCTTTCTATTTTGTTAGACCTAAGACAATTGTTCAGCAAAACAAGTCACCTAAGTCCTGCTGGCTGAGTTTTCAATTATTAGTGCAAAATTTGCCCATTGAAGGAAATATAAAGTTGAGTCTTGATTCCAAAAAGCCAAGAATTAGAAGGCAGACAGAGAAAGAGATAGAATCTGATCCATGGATCAGACCGTTCTTTGACCACACCCCAGAATCACGGGAGATGGGGTCACTGTGCCCTGGGGGTATCAATGGTGTCACTTGTAACTAAGATCTTGTGGGCCTCATGACCTCATGGCTATTCTCCCAAAAGGATGTGGAGACATCCCTGTGTAGATAAGCCTCTCCCCAACCCCCAGCCCATGGAAAGGTAACCAAATGAACATGAGCTCGCGCCCATCTGGACCACCCTGGACCTCGTGTTTCAAACACACTGGAGCAGTGAGGTCGTTCAGAAGACTCTTCGTTGAACAGTGGTGCTTGTGCCCACCAGAGGGGAGGGCGGACTCCTTCTAGACCAGAGTTGACAGGGCCGAGCCCGGCGTCACGGAACACGGGGTGGGGGAATGAGAGCGAGATTCGTGCTTCGTGTCTTTATCAGCCCGTTTCCAATTTCATGTCTGAAATCAAACAACCAAGGATCTGCATGCTCTGAATTTTAATCTGTCCCTTTAGGGCAGTCACAGGTTATGAATACAGAGAGTGGGTCCCGGCATGGGGGGGCAGCTACGTACGTACATCTAACCCTGTGCTCCCCTGCACCAGGGCCTCAGCACAGAGGTCCTGCTGGCCTTATTTTAGCCAAAATTCTGGTGCCAAAAAAAAAAGAAAAAAGGCATTTTTATTCCCATCCAATAAAGACCATCTGACCATGCTCTGGAGGTGACAGGGTAGCTGATGAAATTTCATTTCCTCTCTCGAGCAGTTATCTATTCTGACATCTCAGTCCCCAGGTGACCATGTTAGGAAAGGACTTCGTTTATCACTGATGTTTGGCCTCCACAAAAACGGATTCTTCCTTTTCAAAAAATCTTCTCCATGGTGGCAAAAAGAAACCAAATACTCATTCGACGGGGTCTCAAAATTGAAATGGAAGTTAAAGCGAACATCAAAAAAATAAAACATTAGAACGTTGTGAGTAGCCATCGATTTTTTTAGATATTTTGGATTTATGGATTCCTTTTATGTTGCCTAACGGTATGCATTCCGATATCTTCGGGCATGCTCTGCATTCTCCACAGCTATATGTTGTCTAGAGATGTGAGGGGCTGAGTTCTAAATTATGAAAAAAAAAAAAAGAAACACTTTGTGGGAAGGAAAAGATGATACCACAAGCAGCTCCAGAAGTTTCCTGTAAATCAAAGCACCTGACATTCAACTTGGACTTAAGGAGCTCTGACACTCAGCCAAGTCTCGCTCTGCATATTTAGCAAGTGTCTAATGAATGGCTGATTGGGATTTAATCCTTTTTAACTTGCGAATATGAAGAAAGAAAGAAACCGAGATAAGTTTTTTCAAGGCAAATTGGTTTTATTTTTGCAGAATCAAAGGGCAGTGCTGCTTTCTTTTCCCATTTCAGGCTCTATTCAAGATGTCCATTTAAATCTAATCAAAGCCTCCTTCCCTTGCATACCACATTGGTGTTTCTGAAAATTACGGGTGATCAACCACCAAAAATCTGCAAAAAGGTGAAATCGTGTTTTGGTTTGTTTTTAATTTAAGATCTACTTTGGTAAATGGATTAAATTATTAAGTGAGCCTACAAACTTCATGTCAATTATACTTCCTTTGGGATTGGTAAAGAACACAAAAAAAAGAATCAACCTCTGTGAGGAGAAGTCTTTGGCCATGAGCCATTTATGCAAACACAACTGAAGAAAAAAAAAACCCAATTTGCACACAGACATTTATCTTTGTACCTTTCCTCCTTTAAATCAGTCTCAATGCTAAATGGACCCCTGCAGTTCATTGATTTCTTTCTTTGTTGCCTTCAAGGACAAGATTTCCTAGAAACAGGGTTACTAGGAGAATTGACTCTACAAAGTGGCTTGAGAAAGCTGAGAATAGTGGATTCTCCCAGGGCACGGGCAATAGGGCAGTGTTCTGGAGACAGGAGGGGAATCTCACCGGAAACAGGGAATCTGAAAGCCATGCCCACAATGTGAAAGATAAATTTGACCTGCCCTGTGCTGTTCCTCTAATGCCCTTCTTCGTCCTCTCCCCTCATCGCTTGCAGCTGGAAGAACTGCCCATCCTTGGAGGCCCAGACAAATTGACCCCTCCTCTCTCAAGTCTGCTGGATGACAAAAACTTCAGAGGAGAAAGGGTTTCTCATGAGGACGTATCAGTAATGGGCTGAGAGCAGCAAGGGAAGCAAGAGGGCAGCTAACACTTGCTCTGCACCCCACGAAACAAAATCATTAGACTTTGTCACACCCCACCCTGTGTACCTTTTATGAAGCTGTGACTTGCTAAGGCGTCTTCCCAGCTGATTCTACTTCTTCCCACCCACCCAACCTGTAACCATGTGTCCCCAAGGTCCAGGGCTGTATTCCCAGCATCTCACACACAACAGGGCCTGGGACATAATCAGCTCTCAGGAGACTGTTGAGCAGATGGGTGACGGAGGTCATCTATGCTTAGACACAGGGAAAGATAGGCTTCGGCGTTGTCTGAATTAGGGACTACTGACTATAACAGGGCCCGGGGGGGATTCCGAAGGCAAGAACGCCTAAGGAAGAAAGTGCTGATGGCCACACCTAGCTGAACATTGCATAAAAGAACACAGGGCAAATCCTGACTGATAGGAGACAGACACTGGAAGACACTTCTCTTCTCCTCCAGTCTTGCTGCGGTGACAGGCACTTTCTGTCTTCTCTGCGGTGGGTATTATCTTTACTCACTCCATACTCTTCATTCTCTCTTCCAGACTATACCCCACCTGAGGCCCATAAAAGAACCAAATACCCATCAACAAATGTGCCCCCAGCTAGAGCCATGAGAGTCCTGTTATACT
Organism: Varecia variegata; assembly: GCA_028533085.1. Classification (NCBI taxonomy): domain Eukaryota; kingdom Metazoa; phylum Chordata; class Mammalia; order Primates; family Lemuridae; genus Varecia; species Varecia variegata. Next base: position 126,227,466 of record CM052441.1, read on the forward strand.
GAAGCTGATCAGGAATGTTCTCTTACCTTGGGGGTCACTGGGAAAGCCCTCTGCAGGAAAAGGGAATGAAACTAAACGAAGCCCAGCAGAGAGAGGCAGAGGTGACAGAGAAACCGAGAGACAGAGACTGCTGATTTCCATCATGTCATCACTCACACCCCTCCATGGACATCGGTGAAGGTCCACGCCTCTTTGCAGCTGTGGCCTTTTGTTTTGTTTCTGTAGAGCACCATTTCCCAAAGACTATTTCCTAAAACACAAAGTCCTCAATACTGCAAAGGAGTCCACCATCCACTAAGATGTGGACACACTGCTGTGGATGGGCTGCATTGCACCCCTCCAAAGTTCATCTGAGCTCCCTGTACCTCAGCGTGTGACTGTATTTGGAAATAAGGCCTTTAAGAGGTGATGAGGTTAAAACAAGTTCTTTAGGAATCTGACTTGTGTCCTTAGAATAAGAGAAAATATGGCCAGCTGCAGTGGCTCACACTGTAATTCCAGCAGTTTGGGAGGCCAAGGCAGTAGGATCAATAGCAAGGAATTCAAGACCAGCCTGGGCAACACAGCAAGACCCCATCTCTACAAAAAATTTTTAAAAAATTGTCAGGCGTAGCAGTGCTCTCCTATAGTTCCAGCTACTTGGGAGACTGAGATGGAAGGATCGCTTGAGCCCAGGGGTTTGAGGCTGGATTGAGCTATGAGTCCACCATTGCATTCTGGCCTGGGTGACAGAGTGAGATGAAGAAGAAGGAGAAGGAGAAAAAGAAGACGAAGAAGAGAAATTTGGACACACTAAGAGACACCAGGGAAGCACAGGTGCAGAGGAAAGATCACATGAGGACACAGCGAGAAGGCAGCCCTCTGTAGGCCAAGGAGAGAGGCCTTGGCAGAAACCAAACCTGCCAACACCTTGATCTCAGAATTCTGGCCTCCAGAACTGTGAGAAAATAAATACCTGTTTTTCAAACCACTCAGTCTGTGGCACCACGTTATACAACCGATCTGACCAATATCCTGACCGTAACACCTCCCTGAAGAGTCACAGTCTCCACTAACAAGATAAAGGCTCTGTGAAGTCTTGCTGTAAAGGCAACTGCTTCCCTTTAAACCGTGTTTCCCAAACGTCTTTATCTATTCCCTGCACAGAACTGCCATTACCAAGACAGATCGCAGAGAGAAGGCCATCTGGATATCAGTAAAAATTATGTTCTTGCTCTTCAGAAATACAGAGGAGGATAGATAATTGTCAAAAAACATTTACCAAATTATAAAAAAGGAGAGATATCATAAAAATGTAGACAGCTTCATGGTGTAATGAAAAAAGCACCCAAGTTGAAACCGAAGTTTAGATTCCATCTCTGCTATTCACTGGCTGGGTGACCTTGGTCAAGTCCCTTCTCTTCTCTGCCCTCGGTTTCCCCATTTGTAGAGTGAGTACTCTCTTTAAATAGGCTTTCCCTGAGTCATCAAGTTTGCTGGCATGCCAAAACGTTTTAGAGACCTCCCCCCCAGGGAACCCACTAGGGACTCTTCCTGGTTTCTAGCACTCAGACTGGAGTTTTCTTGTTGCCATTTTAAATTTGAAAGCATGCCTCATAACTTGGTTCTCGACTCCTCTCTGAGGCTTCCAGTGTGCCTGATCTTTATTTTTTTTCATCTTTAACTTTTGTAGCAAAATAATATTTTGATAAATTACCAGGATGGCCCACACATTTCCTTTATTCTTTTTCCTTTCTTATCCATGAATCTGAGTATTCATTCTATAATAACCATCTCAGGGAAGAAATCACATAGCAAAATACAGAGAACAAGTGAGTCAGTTCTTGGCTTTTGAAATGTGAATCCCAAATTCTGAGTCAGTTTAGGGCATAGAAGATACATAAAGAAGAGCAAAGCTGGACTAGCTGGAGATTTCCAGGAAAGACTTCTGGGTCCAAAATGGTGACATAAAACTCTTTCCACCCCCTTCCTTTCTCAAAACTCATCCCAAAATCACAAGGAGAGCAAGATACTGAAACTCTAAATTAACAAGGCTACAAGTTATCTGTAAAATCAAATCATGACATATAGAAACAGGATAGAGGGACCAAAACAGCATGGCAGAGAAAGGTTGGAGCTGAGAGCCCAGAGGAAGAAACCATCAATGAGAAGAAAACCAGGTCGCCCCTCTGACCTCCGAGAGACAAAAAGGATCAGAGGCAACAGATTCCTTGAAAGGAGGGGGCACTGAAAATGGGGGACTTCTGGAAAGTCTATATAAACAACAAATAGATCCTGCCATGGCCAGTCTCTAAGATGACTCCCGCAGATCCCCATCTTCTGCTATTCACACAATTTGCATTGTTTCCTCCACATTAGACCTGGATTGGTCTGTGTGACTCATAGAACACACAGAGACGATGGTAAGTCCCTTCCAAGTTTAGGTTATAAAGACACACTGGGTCCTAGTGTGTCTCTGTCTCTCTTTCCCTCTCTCTTTCATCACTAGCTCTACGGACTAGCATCAGACTTCTTAACAGCAACCCTGGAAGTTAGAAGATAATGAAGCAACACCTTAAGATTCTAAATGAAAATTATTTGCAGCCTAAAATTCTTGCCCTGGCCAAACTATCAATCAAGTGTGAAGCTAGAAAAAAAGATACTTTCAGATGTTCACAGACTCAAAAAATTTCTCTCCATGCACCCCTGTCTCAGGAAACTGCTAGAAGCTGAACTCTGCCGACGTGAAAGACTAAATCATGAAAATGGAGCTATGGAATTGAGGAAGCGGAGTTTCCAACATGGGAGAGAGGTAAGGGGCACCCCAGGATGACGTAGCAGGCCGAGGCACCGGGCACAGGCTGGGACAGAAGGACACAGCGCTCCAAGACACATGTCTCCAGGGTGCGGGGAGAAAGTTTTGACCACGTGGAAATTTGTATCAAAAACTGTTTCACAGAATTATTGGAAGATGTGAGGAGGCTTAGCCAGAAATGCAAAGAAAACAAGAAAGCAAATAAAATGGCACAATTATTAACATTTTAAAAGAGTTGTTCAAGAAAGGACATAAGATCGTAGTGCATTCAACAGTGAGCAATAAGAGTATAGTTATAACAATGAAACGCTTCATGTTGGCAAAAACCTGAACCACTACTAGATTGGAAGGAAGAGAGAGTTGAAGGGGGGGAACAAAAGCAAAATATTCTCATAATAGGAATTAAGTAGAGAATGTCTGAAGTGGACAAATCAAGAGACAGCCATATACACATATTATTTATGAACCTGGAGAAATAGCTTTTAAAAAATGCCAAGGGCTGTCTCTGGGGAATGAGAAGGAGTTGGGGAGGACGAGAGGGAGGCTGCGGTTGCTCTTTTTTATTACAAGACGTTTAGCACCATTTGTCCTTCATGGACTGATGCCCAAATGAGGAGGAGGATGCCTGGGGAATGACAGCGGGACAGTCCCAAGTCCCCCCACTTCAAGGTACCTGAGACCTCGGCATTACATAAGGCTCCTAGGATTCCTCCTGCCACAGGCAGATGGAGAAGGACCCCCAAAAGACCATTAAGTGTCCCTCACCCAGCACAATAAGGGCTAGAAATCAGTATTAAATTCAGTCATAGAAAAATGAAACTACATTTCTTAACCACTTAAGTGAATGGACTGATATTCACGCCTGCTAGCAGCACAGCCCAACAGAACTCTCTGGGAGGGTGGAAATGTTATTCACTGTCCAGTGTAGTAGCCATCAACCTCATGTGGCTATTGAGCCCTTGAAATGTGGCCCGTGTGTCTGAGGAACTGAATTCTTAACTTCATTTCGTTTTAATTCATCTCAATTTGAATAGCCACACGTAGCTAGCAGCTACCATAACGGACAGGCAGTAGAGTGTCTCTGGTCACATTGGTCTGTCATTCAACAAATGTCGGTGTCTACTGGGTGCCAGGCCATGTTCAAGGATATGTCACAAAGCATTCCTCCTCCCTTTCCTCACGGAGTACAAAGGCGAGTGGGTGAGGCAGACACTCCAGCTCCAATTAATACATTATTGCAAACCGTGTTCCGTGCAAGGAAGGACAGGGTGGTAGGAGAGAGTATAATTCAGATTGAGGAGACCTCTCAGGAAAGGGGGCAGGAGAAAAGCCAGGAAATAACAGGCCAACCGAAGGCCAGGTATCTGCAGCCCCAGGCTTGAGGGAAGACAGGAGCAGAAGTTGAAACCAAAGGGTTGAGAAAAAGCCACCGTGTTAGGGCCGCACGGCCAGGCCGGGGAGCTTGTATTTTACCCTGAGTGGCGTGAGCAGATTCCCACTGCTGGAAGTCCGTTCCAGGAGCTGCCTGGAGAATGACACAGAGAGGGAAGGGGTGAAGGCATGTAGGGGATGTCACCAGGTCTAGTGGTGGGGGAACGGTGACAGGACTCGAGCCAAGCTGGAGGCAGCTGAGGGGGAGGATGTAAATGGGATCCAGCTGTTGGGGGAGAAGAGTGGATGCAGTGACAGATTGGACGTGGGAGGGGACAGGGAGGAGCTGGTGGGTGGGGAGGTTCCCCGATGGGTCCCTGCATGGGCACCCAGTCAGTGCTACAGTGTCTCAGCCCCAGGGATCTCTTCCCCACCCAGTCTTGGAAGGCACTAGGGAAGCCAGTGATTCCTTTCTTTTTTTTTTGTTTTATTGATACATAATATTTTACATACTCACAGGGTACATGTGATACTTTGTTACATGCAACAAAATGTCACATGTACCCCATTAAAAGCACAGACCACAAAAACAACAATAGACAAATGAGACTATGTTACAGTCTAAAGCTTCTGCATGGCAAAGGGGTCATTCTCTCAGCTCGGGGTGGATCCTCCTTGGGCATGCGCTCCTGCTCGGTCAAAGCGCGCTCATTCCTCAGCAGGGCACCCTCTGGCGGCCCAGCCCCCTCTCCCCACCCACACACCGGGCTCACTCCAATCTGGGTTTCCACCTGGGGTCCTTACTTTCAAACAGAATCTTTGCCTTGTGCTTTTCAGGACAAAGACCCCATGCTCAGGACAGGGCTAGGGGCTCAGGATGAGGGGCTGGGCATGGGAATAGGCTGGATTCCAAGCCAGGGGTCAGTTTCCAGGATAAGAATGTGACTGGAAATCCAAGAATGAGCAAAAATCCTGGAGATAGAGGGAGAGGAGCGAGAACAGAATGCAAGCAGAGAGAAGGGGGTGGGGCCACAGGCAGACCCCCCAGGTCAGTGGGATACAGGCAAGGGGCCTTTCACAGGCTGCCTCCGAGGGAGCTCCCGGCTGAAGCAGAACCCCCAAAACTGTCTCAAGGAAAACAATTAGCTCTGGTGAAAGGTGAACTCTGAAAAGCTGGGCCATTCTCCTTTCCACAGAAAAGGCGCTGCAGCCCAAACTCAGCAAGAGCCTCACTGCCATCTGCCACCTGGTCCGAGCATCCACGCCCTGAACATGCTCAGCCTGCTGGCACCCTGAGGCCAAGTGGCCTGGCCATATCTCTCAGTTCCAGCTAATCCATGGTGCAGTTGTGACCCCAAAAACTGCCTGAAACTCCACTCGGGGTCAGCCTAGACCCCTGATGAGCTTGTGTTGGGTTTTTCTCCTTCCCAAACCTGACTGTTGAACCTGTCTGAGCTCTCAGGTGTGTATCCTCTCTCCAGCTGGGATAGGTTCACTATATGAGTGGCTAAGCTGAGGGACCCCTAGAATTTAGACATATCTGAAAAATCTGGAAAGTCAGTGAGACACCCCCTGCCCACCGAGTGATCCATGTGCAAAGAGAAAACAGGGGCCTCCTGGGGCAAAGGGACCCCAGCCTAAGGAAAGAGAAAATGCAATATATAAATTTTCAGAAAGAGAATTTTTTGGAAAGGTTGGTGAGGGCGGGCGTGATTCTGACCACAGTCCTAGGTAGAGGACGTGGCTGGCATAAGAGCTCTATGACAACCTCTGCAAGGTGGTATCAGCAGAAGCCAGCCCCAGGGTGACACACACAGGCCTCAGCATAAATGCCACCTCCTCCAGAGGGCCTCCCAGCACCCAAGCTAGGTATCTTCCCCAACCATATGTTCCCGGAGTCCTGTGCTTCCCTCTCCCAGCATTTATCATCTTTATAGCAAGTGCCTGTTGGCTTACCCACCTCCCCCGCTGGATGTAACCACTATGAGCCCAAGGGCCACATCTGTCTT
>CM052441.1:126234139-126251627 GCA_028533085.1 Varecia variegata
AGTGCTAGGATTACAGGCGTGAGCCACCGCACATGGCCAGACGCGACAATCTTATGCAGACAAATGAATGAAACATTCTCCCAGGAATTCTAGTGTGGAAAGGGAGCCAGGCTGGGAGGCAGATGTCTCAGCTATGTTACTTATTTGCCTATGTGCCCTTGGGCAATCCTTCCTGTCTTTGGGCTCAGTTCCCTGTCTGTAAAATGATTCAGGACAAGCTCGTCACCTTCTCAGCAGTGGGGATGGAAGATGGTTTCTAAGTCCCCTTTTGGTGACAGGAATGTCTTATGATTCTTCACTCATTCTAAGAGCAACTCTTTGCTTTTTATATTCAAATCGCCTTGTCCTTGCATCTCTTTTCTCCTTTACCCCATCCAGTTGACATCACTCAAAGTTCCTTTTAAGGTTTTATGACTTTTCTGAAATTATTTTCCAAGTCTGACTAGTTCTTTGATCCAGCCTTTGTGTTTTTGCTTTGGGGGTGTGGGTAGGAGCGGGAGCGGGTCATCCAGGGTGAAGGCTTCCTTCTGGGCTCCTGACAGTTGCTGGGGCCACGCAGGGGTGTTATTGCTGCTGCAGACTGGGCACAGGCAGAGCTAGGTTTTGATCACACTGCTCTGGTCTGAGAGCAGTCGTCTGTCTCCTTGTGGTGCAAGGGCTGAGTTTCTTCGTGTATCACCCTGCAAAGAACTTTCCCTGACATTTCACTCTGGACCCAAAGCTCCTTGAAGGAGTGGGCAGCGGCAGCGCTGTCTGAGTGCCAGCAAGGCCTGGAGAGCCAGAAGATGGGGTACAGCCAACAGGAACCCTCCTGTACTGATACCTCCTATTTGTAGGAACTCCCGTATGTTTGCTCCCTAATCCTTGAAGTCCACTTGTATGTGTTTCCCAGGGCTGCCATAACAAATCGCCACAAACTGGGTAGCTTAAAACAACCAAAATGTACTGTTTCTTACAGTTCCTGAGGTTAGAAGTCTGAAATCAAGGGGTTGGCAGGGCCACACTCCCTCTGAAACCTGTCGGAGAAGAACCCTTCCTCCCCTCTTCCTGGCTCCCGGTGGTTTGTGGCAACCGTGGTGTCCTTGGCTTGCAGCTGTAGCATTTCAATCCCCGCCTCAGGTGTGACAGAGCATTCTCCCCTGCGTGTGTGTTTTCTTATCAGACTAAGTTACATCAGAATAAGGGACCAGCCTACTCCAATGTGACCTCATTTTAACTTATTTATCTGCAATGATCCTGCTTCCCAATAAGGTCACATTTTCTGGTACCGGGGGTTAGGACTTCCACATATATCTTTTTGGAGGACACAATGCAACCCATAACATCACTGTAAAAGAGATGTCTTTATCCTGATTTTTGGAGATGAGAAAACCGGCTCAGAGAAGTTTGTGACTTATAGTTCGCATAGATGGCAAGTGGCAGAGTCAGAATTTAGGGTGTAGTGTACCCGATTCCAGCGCCTGCGTGCCCTCCACCGTAACAGCTTTTCCCCTCACAGCCTCTGGACCGCTTGGGTTGGAAGCACCTGGGGCGAGGAGGGCTTATTAGACGCACCTGGGCCCGGGTTGCCTGTATTTTAAGCCAGCTGCCCAGCTGCTGCCGAGACGTGCTAAACCTGGGGCTCCGGCATGGCGTGCATCTTGGTTCCCATCTCAGGCTGAGGGAGGTGCAGAGTTGAACAGCCACTGACTGTCCAGATGGGAAGGGCTGGTGAGTGGGTAGGAAGACCCAGAATCTAAGCTGGTGTCTCTCAAACTTTATTGTGCACATGAATCATCTGGGGATCTTGTTAAAAGGCAGACCCAGATTCAAGAGCACTGGGGTGGGAGTCGTGATTCTGTGTTTCCAACCATCTCCCAGGTGATGCTGGTGCCCACGCTCTGGGGACCACACTTTGAGTAGGAGGGGTCTGAGAGGCTGCCCCAGATAAGGCACAGTGGGCGATGAATCAAGGATGGCTTGTCAATTCTGGCTGCACATCAGGACCACCTGGTGCGTTTCTGACATACCAATGTCCAGGTCCCATCCCTAGAGAGTGCTGGAATTTTTAAAAAGCTCCTCGGGTAATCCAATGTGTGGCCAAGGTTAGGAAGCGCTATTTTAAAGCGAGGTGAGGGGCATCAGGGCGCATATGCGAAAGGGGGTGTTGGCCTTTTCATTGCCCTGAACTTCTTCCTTTGGAAAGTCTGCATCCTACCCCGCTGACTTGCCACCGCTTATTTTTAGGCTGAATTCAGAGCTAAGGAAGGAGGTCTGGTTCCCCTGGCTGGAGGGGATGGGGCAAGGGCTGTTCCTGTGCTCCGCTGGTGCTCACGCCAGAGCACCCGGTGCTGAGTTGCAGGCTGATGGGTGGTGAGTTTTCCCTGGGGCTCTGGAAATCAGAATGGGTTGCTGCTTTCTAGCTGGAGTTCAGGTCCTTGATTTCCTCTTTTAAAGTGCCGCCTGCCTCGCCCACCAACTCTCTGACTCACATCTGCCAACTCACTTCCTCTACTTCTCCACTCCAGCCCCGGGATGGCCTATCTGCTGAGCCCCGACACACTCAAGCAGGTCCCACTGGGTAGAAACAGCTCCCATGTGCAGTATATGGATTGTGCTCAGTTAGCCTCCCTCCCTAAAGTCCCCCATTTTTACTGGATGTGACCCCAAAGTTTCTGATCATAACCATGTATGTTATACTAAAACTGTTCATGGGACCCTGTGGTGGAAAGTAGTCTAGAGCAGCAGTGGTCTTCGGGGACATTTAAAACCTGTGTCTTAGTTTCCCTGTCTGTAAAATGGGGCCAATGGTAGCATCTACCTCCCAGCACTACAGTGAGCACTGACTGGGCTGATTCTGTAAAGCATGTTCAGGCAGTGCCTGCACGTGAAACACGTCTCTTCAAAGCACCAGCCCACTGGAAATGTGGGGAGACTGACCTTTGGGGTGTCTACTGCCCAGGGCTCAGGACACTGCTTTTCTGCTTTTGTTCCTAGAAAAGGGCAAAATGGGCAGATTTGCAAAGGGGCCTTTGGGTCAACTCATTTCTCACCAAGATCCATCTATTTCTTTCTAGTCTTCTTCCTTCCCGAGTTTAATTTCTTTTTTAAAAACCACACTTGTGGAGTAGATTTAATTGTTGTTCAATGAGACAATATAGGGTGGTGGTTAGGAACGTGGATGCTGCAGTCCACCATCTGGCTGTGCTATCTTGGGCAAATCTAACCTCTCTGTCTCAGCTTCCTCATTAATAAACCAGGGATCACAATAGTACCTGCCTCCTAGAGTTGTTGAGATGGTGCAGATAAAGTGCACAGGACAGAGCCTGGCACTTAGAAAATACTCAGTATCTATTCGTTATTATTATCAACTGTAAGCCTTGTGGCACCCCTATGTTACGAGGTTTTACATCTCCTTTAATCTCATGGCTACCCTACAAGGGAGGAGGTATTATCTCCGTTTCACAGATGAGGAAATGGAGGCCCAGAGGCTTGGAAACTGGACTAAGATTATACAATTAAGAGGTGATAGAGGCAAGATTTGAACCTCAGCTAAAAAGCCTGAGGTCTTTCTTCTCTAGGGGTTCTTAATCTGGGGTCCAAGAACACCTAATAGTTTATTTGTGGGTTTCATTGGGTTTGGAGCCCCTTTGAAATTTTTTTCAAAATCAGGAGTTTGTGTTTTTGGGACAGGGTCCATTGCTTTCTTTAAATCCGCAGAATGAACCATTGCATTATCCCAACTTTCTTGTAAGATAGAAAAATTATTTAATTAACTCCAAATGTACGAAACTGCCATGCTGAGATCATGCAAATAATTGGGCTGTAATGCATCTGAATTCGTAGCATTAATAATTTCCACGTTCACACTCTGTGCACACCACACCAGTTCCTCTGGCACCATTTTGGCCCCAGCGGTTCTGGGCAATCTGTCAGAAGCATAGGATGAGCCAGAAAGCCGGCAGCCCCCTGTGGAGGTGGACCCAAAGTCCTGGGTTAACTCCTAGCACTGCCTCTAACTCCCAGGGCTTTGCCTTCCTTGCTTGGGGATTGCCCAGCTGGTCCCCACGTCTCTCCTGACCTTCTATGGGCCACTCTGCTTATGTCTTTCTTACATGGAGTCAAGATGGAGGCCAGAAGTCTCCTTCCTTATACAAGGGGCAGGCATGTTTTGGGTGGACAGGGTAAGAGTGGAAACATAGCCAGTCATTCATCTGTGACATCTGGGCATTGAGCTAAGCTGAGCAGGAGCCTCACACATCACTCCTCCTCTCCTTCCCCCACGCTATAGCCACCACTGAGGCCTGTACAGTCACAGTGGGATGACGCCGTGGAGATAGCTCTCAGTTCACCCTGTTGTGCTCCTGGGCAAACTGAGGCCCCGAAAAGGGGAGTGTCTTATATAGGTCACATGGCTAGTAAGTGGCTGGATGGGGACTTCACCCAGGTTTCCAGAATCCAAATCCCATGTCTGCTTACAAAGCCGACTAGTACATGAGGAGACCTAGGGGCCTGCTCAGGACTAGCCAAATCTGTGGGCTGGTGGAGTCCTGGGACACACTTCTGAGATTGCTGTGCTGCCCTTCCCAGGGCCTCACCACGGACATGCCCTTCTGTGGGGTGTCCCTACTTGTCCATGCCTCCACTCACCAAGGAAGAAAGGGAATGTCAGCCCCAGGGTATGTGCCCCTCTCCTGGGCGAGAGGGAATGTCCATGCCCTTGCCCTTGTCATTCTGACCAAAGACTGGCCATTGTTCTGAGCATATTCCTAGCCTGCCAGCCTCTGTTTGTCCTACAGGGCTGTGGGATTCCCAGGGGGAATTGGACGTAGCCTTTTATGCCCCATTCCTACATGGCAGATTCCAACAATAAGGGAGAAAAGACCCCACCAGGAGCTTTCCTTCTATTCCTGTGACTGTTCTCAGGGCTCCTTTTCCTGCTTTGGGTGACTCTGGGTCCACTCTTCAAATCCTAGATGAGGAAGCTGGGGGGCTGGAAAGCAGGCTGCCCTGGTGGTCAGGTCTGCATCACTTGGCCGTCTCACCCACAGTTCAGAGTGCAAATGAGTCCAACCACCTGCCTGTGGGTTCTGGGTGGTCAGAGGTAGGGCAGGTCCACTCCACGAGGGGCTGGGAGGAGGCCTGCATCACACATGGTTACTGGGCAGGAGATGAGGGCACCAAGGAGGTGTGGTCTGCATGATGCCATTTGCAGCTGCAGAAATGGCCCTTGATTTATTTCATTCTTGTCAGTGGCTTTGAGGCCCTGAACAGAGCAATGTATGGGCTCTGACAGGCTTTCTACCAGAGGCTCATTTCCTTTAAGAGTTGTCTCAGATCATTTGGGTTATTCTGCATGTGTTCTGCACGATCAACAAACCTGTTGAGCACCTACTAAGTGAACATGAAAGAGACTCAGGCAGTGTCAGTTGTTTTAGCTGAACACAAAGGAGGGAGTGATTACTTTTGTCTGAGGGATATCAGAGAGAGCTTTCCAGGGGTGACTATTTTGCTTTCCTTTTTGTTGGGCTTTGGTGTTTCTCAAGGAATTCTTGATGTAAAAAGTAGGAAAGGATTTCCAGGTAAAGGGAACAGCTTGAATAGAGGCACGGGCTTATTCGGAGGAGGCAGTGCAGACTGCAGTGGCTAAAGCTGGGCAGTGTAGGTTCTTATGTGCCATGCAAGGGGCCTTAGGCCTTATTCTTTGGTGGTAGGGAGCCAAGGAAGGGTGTTGAGTGAGAAAGCAGCAAGGGTGGCTTTGATTTAGAGTAAGGTCAGTCCCTTTTGTTAAAAGAAAAACTTGAGACAAAGTAAATTTAACAGAATTTATTTGAGCAAAGAACAATTCATGAATCAGGCAGTACTCAGACCCAGGATTAGGTTTAGAGATTCAGAGTGCCCCCAGCCAACAACATGAGCCAGCAGGCTTTTGTAGTTGAAGTGGAAGCAAAGTAGAGAAATCACCTGACTGCTACAGGTAGGCATTTGCTTTATTTGGGCATGGTCTGATCAGTTGGCTACCTGTGATTGGCTGAAGCCTGGCTGTGATAGGTTGAAACTTGGCTATTTGTTACAAAATATATACTCTTAATTGGGTTTCAGTTTGTTTAGGTACTAAGTTAGGTTGCAGTTTGTTTCTTAGGAACTCAAAGTACCAGAGGGCTTGAGGCTAATGGCCTCCTGCTTATTTAATTTAACACTTTAGTTACTGTGTTGGCAATAGGTTGTAGAGAAGAGATCAGAGGGAGGGAGGGATTCACCCCTACATCCATCACATTTCCTGGATGATCCGTGATGATTACTTTTTAATATGACTCTTTGAAGAAGTTAGGGTTACCTCTTTGGAATGAACCAACAAACTAACCAACCCACCAACTCACCCACCCATCCACCCCAGTTTTATGAGGATTCTAGATGGCCAAGATTTTATTCTCCTTGGTGCTTATTAAGGTAAGTAAAGATTAAAAAGCAAACTTCAGATTGCCTCAGGGATTCCTTGACTAGACGGAATGTGGATTGAGGCCAGATATGGAAACTTCCTGAAGTTCTTTGGAAGTAACAGGCAAATGGGTTGATTATTGCTTTCTCTTTGCTGTAAGAACTTGAAAGAGCTTTGGGGTCGGACAACTGGGATCCTGACCCAGCTCTGCTACTTACCAGCTCTGTGTCCCTAGGCGAATTTCTTTGTCTTTCTGAGCCTCAGTTTACCCAACTGCAAAATGGAGATAATAATATCTAACCCAGAGAACAAAGTGATGGGTATGTCTAAGGTACTTTCTGTGGGCACTGGGTGGAAATGCTCCATTGTGGACCATGTCTGTTGATAGTAAGCAGAAATTTTGTCAGAGCGGCTTTTCAGGTGGGCATCTCTGGGGAGTGGCTCTCTAGGCCTGGCCTTCCAGGCCCACCCACTATTCACTTACTCCTTTAGTATATGTGATCAAGCATCCATGACATGCCAGCTGGGACAATACAGTGTGAGAGCTAGCACCTGTCCCTGGAGCTCATAGATTTGCGCCAGCAGCAGGATAGGCTTCCTTTCCTAATTCTGTTTCTCCCCGGTTGGTTATTAGCACTCCTTGTTCCTCCTGTGCGGGAACTGCTTAAGTGGGAACTGCTATGGCTAGAGGCAGCTTCCCTGGGGATGGCAGGGGGAAAGAGCCAGCCAGGAGACATGTGGCTAATCACCTACGGACCTGGGAGGATTCAACTACTCAGTTCCTAGTCTCTCCAATTATGGGTGCCCTATCCCTGTTCTTTTAACAGTCTATACTTTTTTTCTAAGTAAAAAAAAACATGCATCGTTAAATATCCTTCTTGTAAAAGCGTATCTCGGTATCTGCCTGCTCATCCATCTGTGATAGCAATGGCTGACACGTGAAGGTTTACTGCATACTGCGCACTGTGCCGAGTCTTTACGGAGGAAATCCTCATAGTGACACCAGGAGAGGGATGCCGCTATTATCCCTGTTTCTAAGATAAGAAAACAAGATTCCCAGAGGTTAAGTAACTTGCCCAGGGTCTTAGGAAGTGGCAGAGCCAGCCAGGAGCCCCAGGAGGCTGGTGCCAGAGCCCAAGCTCTGAACCACTATAGGCCATGCTGCTTCTCTGCTTGTGGGTGACACGGACAGAGATGTCTGCAGGGACTTGCCCGAAGTGCTAATGCTGGCTCGTTCAGAGTGGCTGGATTTGGGGTGACTTGTGACTTTCTCAATGTCTTCAGTCATGTTTTAATTTTTAAATGATGTGCATATATCATTTTTATAATAATGGGGAAAAAAGCTAGTTGCAGATAATCCCTAAAGCATAGATGATTTGAAGAATGCTAAACAGAAATCAGGGATTTTTTTGGGCAGGGGGCAGGCAAAGGAAAGGGCTTTGAGAGGCAGCAAGAGGAAGCGACTTTGATTTTGACCATGATCTTATGGCGCTCTTGGGAGGTTGATCTTTGGTTGGGTTCTCTTGATGTCTATGAGGGAAGCCCTGCAGCCTCGCTCTCTCTCTGCCACAAGATGGCAGTCAGGGCACAATGATGGAGCAGCCTGCAGCCTCCCGGAAGGAACCTGGAACGTCTGTCTCCCAACTACGGATCGGGCTCCCCAGCGCACAGTAGGGGAAGGGGCTTTTGAGAGGGACTGAAAAGCCGACATGCCCTGCTGACCCAAACCCCGGGCAGTCATATCCAGATGCTTCCATTTGCAGCAACCCATAGCCCTTCCCAGAACAGGGCCACCACTGTCCATTTTGCTTTCTGATAAAAGAGACATAGAGACAAAATGACATAGAGGTTTCCGAGCGCAGAATGCGTGCCAGTGAGCCTGGAGAATAGGTTATTTATAATCTGTGGGGTTATTTATCCTGTGACTTGTGTAGATTCTTTTTGCTCTATAGAAAGAAATTGGTGTTAGCCTTCCAGGTGCAGAGGCTACAAGGCAAGTCCCAGGACAGGCAGCTAGCAGCCTTTTCTGGGGTCTTTTCAGGTGAACATTTGGGTAGGGCAGCTTCAACGGGGGCCCAGCCAATCCCCAGGGAGGAAGGCTGTTGAGAACAGGACTGGTCCCTGGTCCCTCTGGTGAAACTGGGAAAGTGCACAGTGACCAGGGAGGGAAACTTGGAGTGGGCCACTGCATTTCTACTACCTGAGATGCCCCATGGAGACTGAACTCAGGTATGGGAAGTGAGGGCAGGAGTCCTGTATCAGTCAACACTAGCTGCTGTAACAGATGAAACTTCAAATCTCAGTGGCTTAACACAGTACAAGTTCATTTCCTGCTTGTGTAGTACTCAAAACAGAGGCTCCTGACCAGCAAATGGACAGTTCTTCAAATGGCGATTCAAGGACCCATCCTTCTTCTATCTTGTGACTCTTCCATTTTCAACATGTGGCTTCTAAGAACTCTTAGAAGAAGTGGAAAGGACATGGAGGGGCATGCATGGGAGGTGTTATGGGCCGGCCCAGTGGGGAAGGAGGCATTATGCTACCTTCATTCCATTGGCCAGAAATGAGTCACATGGCCACGCCTAACCACAAAGGAGGCTGGGAAATGTATTCTGTGCATGCCCAGGAGGATTAGGAAATAGGTTTTGTGTATAACTAGCCAATCTCTGCCCCAAGTCTCATATTTAAATAGACTGTAGAGTTTATCCCAAAGAAATGATCAGATTCTCACACACACATATTCATGCATAAAGATGTTCATTGCTTTGTTATGATAAAAGTGAATGTTTAGAATCAACTTCAGTGTTTAGCAATAAGAGATTAAAGAATTTATAGTCAATTCACACAATGACTATTTTGGGACTATGCAGTCCCAAAAACTGTGTTGTAGAAGAAAGTGTTGGCCCCACAGACATCATGGGGCTTTGTTAAGCAGTATTCCCTAGAAGCCTCAGGGT
This sequence comes from Varecia variegata, assembly GCA_028533085.1. Lineage (NCBI taxonomy): Eukaryota > Metazoa > Chordata > Mammalia > Primates > Lemuridae > Varecia > Varecia variegata. The sequence goes on from CM052441.1 coordinate 126,243,515, forward strand.
TCATGCCAGTGGAGAATAAATACAAATAGGCATTATCTATTTTCATTTAAATATTCTTACACTTGGAGTCACATCTAAAATATTTACTTTAAATATAACCCTTTAAAGGATTCTCTCTGTTTCTAGGAACGTATTTCCTCAAAAGCAAAATGTACGATTGAATTATACTGCAGACTTTGTAGGAGGCTATTTAATTCACTTTTTATCTCTCTGGTTCAATGTCTGACTCCCACCCTGAACCACAGCATCATAGGGCAGAGACTGTGTCAGGCTTGTTTACTGCTCCACACACAGTGAGGGGCCGAGAGTAGGCATTTGGTAAGTATTTATTGACTAAAGTCGAATTGAATGGGATGATGCCAAATGAAAAAACTACTGGAGTGAAAAAAGCGAGAAAAAAATGAACATACAGTCTGATACCAACTATGTAAACAGAAGTTCATGTATGCATATGAAAAGATAGAAAGAGAACGTATCAGCACAACGGGACTGGGTCACGTTCTTTTACATAGAGTTGCCTCTATTTTCCATTTCTTTTACAGTGAACCATTTGCATAATCATTTACAGCTATCATTTGCATAGTCAAGATTAAAAGAAAAGTTATTCTTAAAAAATGCTGCCGTGGGGACCACGAAATGTGCCTTGGGGAAAGTGTTACACCTCCTGGGAGTGATGGGCAAGTATGGGAACCACTTAAATCGTTTCTGCTAGACCCTTAGTCTGGGAACTGGGCCAGAGCCAGGCTGGATGTGGGGAGCTGAGGCGCACTTCTGTCTCGGGTCTTCACCCTGAGCTCTCCTGACTGTCCCTCTGAAGTGTGAGCGCCCCTGGCCTGTGCCAGCAGTAGTGTGGGTTCAGCCTGTGGGGAGAGGGGTGGCCGGGCTGTCACCATGGGCTGCGTAGTTGGTTCTGCAGCTTCCCCACTTTCCTAGGGTTGCCAGTAACACGGGACACAGGTTAAACTTGAATTTCAGATAAATGATGAACAACTTTTTATTATAAATAAGTCCCCAATACTGTACTCTTTATGTAACACCACCAAGCTAAAGGGCCTTGTTTTGGTGACATGGCCTGCTGTGTGAGAAGTGGGGGGGCCATAGAAGCCCCTGTCGTCGTCGGTGCCCCCGTCTGCTCACCTCCGTGCCTCTTCTCGTCTCTGCCTTCCTCCCACAGGACTGCCAGTGGCCATGTCTGAACCCAAGGCGGCGTTGCCCGTCGCAGGGTGCGTTACTTCAAGATATTTTTCCTGGAGAAGCCTTCCTGGGGCAAATCAGACCCTGAAGCCATAGGTGGCTTTTTAGGACTAATCCCCTCCTGGGCAGCTCCTTTTCTTTGTGGTCAACTCTGCCCCTTGTTGGGTTGCCATCTTCCAGGACTCTCTTTCCCTAGGTCTTCAAAAAGGTTGCAAGGTTCCCAGCTTCTCCCCGAGCCTCTTCTCTCTGAAAGCAACATGCTGCCTTTTCGAGGTTTTCTCAAGACTGCCCACATTTTTAGGGGAACAGACCTGGATAAAAATGGCAAGCATTTCCATTGTAATACATTTCCGAGACATTTAAAAACATTCACAAAAGCCATCCAGTGGTGTGCACTGGCACTCAATGGGGCGTAGCAAGGGAGCTAGACAGGAAAGGGAGTCCGTGGAGAGGGGTGGGGTGCAGTAAGGGGAAGGCACTTCCAGCCCGACAGCAGGGGTGGAGTTGCAGGCGGTGCTCAGAGTACTGGAAGCTCACTGGGAAGCGGAGACAGCACTAGAATCCATGAAGAGGAAACAGAAGCAGAGAACAGGATAATCTGGCCAGCAAATCAAGCAAACAAGGGTTCAGAGCAGAACACGGAGGGTCCGACTGGATTCCAGCAGATGACGCCTTTGATGGGCGGGCTGAACCCTCCCGCCAGAGCTGCCAGGTGCTGGATGTGGTTGAGAGTGAGGCTCGCTCAGTCTTAGGCCCCTGTCTCTTACACTGGTCAACTGAAAACCACGTAGTTTCTATGTGTTGCCTGTTGGTTTTGAAAAGCACTTTTAGAAGAGGGATGTGAATAAATCATCCATGAATGTGGAATTTTCCATTTTTCAAAACATTAGGTCGAACCAAATGAAATTGCCAATACTTTGCTGCTTTGGACTTATAGAAACAGCAATTTTATATGCCATGATCATAAAACCACACACACACAGACACGCACATGCATGTAAACACATACCATCATGTACAGGTAGACTTTTCTTACCAGGGGTTGGTGATCTGGCTCAGAATGGCCAGCCTTGTCGCAGACCACTTCTGTGGCTGACGTTGTAATGCAAAGTCACTGGGAGTTTTTCCCCTAGAATTTTAAAGTGAATTGAATAAGTTTGCACAATCTCCTCTGCTACTCAGTACCTTCTTCTGGAAAAACTGCTTTGTTTCTGGTTTCTCCAGAAGATGCTCCAGCCTTGGTGAAGTAAGCCCCTCGCCACCCCAGAGAGCCAGGGAAGAGTACTGCTAGGGTCAAGCTCTCTTTGCTGTAAAGGTCCAATTGGTTTTGGAAACATCAGCCACATCCTGAATTATTTTGTGTGTCACTATTGCCAACTTATTTATTAGCCATAACTGTCCAGGGAGCACCTAAACCTTCTCTGATTGTCAAAAGGCCTCCTGGATTTGGAGCTTTTGAACCATTGTCCTGTGCCGTGACCCTGTGACCTCCTGGCATGTCCATGATGAGTGAGAAGTAAAATGGTAAGAGAGATGTCCCCCAGAATGGGAGCAGGGTGTGGAAACTGCATCCTGGCGGGTAAAGCAGGATCAGGGCGCTTGGCAGTTAAGACAGCAGGAGGCACAAAGTTTCAAGGAGACTGATGATAGAATGAAAGCCCAGAAACCAGGGTAGGAGAGTGTTCAGCCTGAGTATCCGTGTGGACAGCAGTCTGTCGGAATGGGGTGATAGCTTCTTATACTGGCTCCGTAATTTGCAAGCTGTGTGAACTCAGGCATGTTACTCAGCCTCCGTGAGCCTCAATTTCCCCATCTACAAAATGGAGAGAATAATTCCTACCTCCTAGGGTGGCAGTGAATATCTGAGGAAGAAAGGGAAGTGGAATGTGTTATAAATGGTAGAGCTGTATGTAAATGTCACGTGTGAGAACTCCCTTCCTGCGGGCAGTTAAGGAAGGAGGGAGGCAGTAGACTTTGAGAATCCAGCCATCAGGGAGTGATCCCAGTAGCCTAGGGAGGAAAAACGGACTGTGATTCTGGGTGGGTGGACAGGAAGGGAGCAGGGTTGCTAGGAAACCAACCTCAGTCCTGCTGAGAGGAAGGAAGTGATGAGGGATGTGAAATGTACATGATCAATTCAGACTCTTAGGAGCTGCCAGAGACTGAGGATTACCCCTGCATTGCCACCACCATTGTGTGGCTTCAGCCTGCTCCTCCCCTTGGGGCTCTGGAAACACAGAGGCCCCAGGAGTAGCTCCCTGACAGCCTGTTCTCCAAGGGCTTAGAGATGGTACGTTGTGGTGTAGTGTTTCCCAAGCATCAGTGGCCATAAAATATTGTAAAAATCATAATGCAATGTTGTACAGCAACAGGAGTTTGAGTATAAATCTTCAATAGCCAATCAACATTGAAATCCCATATACACATGTAAATTACAGGACAAAGTACCTCAATAGTCTGTGATCTTCTAATAGATGTGCCTGCTAGGAGGCTCCATGGTACCAGGTACTTCCCTTGTCCTCCTTGCAATGCAAGAGTCTTAAATACAAGTGATGGAACACCACTCAACTAGCTTAAGACAAAAGGAAGATAATTTCTTGGCTCAATCACTAGAAATATCAGTGAGCAGCTAATTTTTGGGCTTTGGGTCTCTCTATTTCTTTCGAATTCTTGGGTCAGTTTTATCCACAGGATGGGCAAGATGGCCACCAGCATCCCATACTTGCATCTTGTTACTTAGCAACACCAGAGGAAAGACAGGGTCTTTCAGATTACTCATGGCAGAAAAGTTCCAGGGAGATTCTGATTGGCTCACCTTTGGTCATGTGCCTATTTCTGAACCAATCATTGTGCCAGGAGGATGGGAGTATTCTGACTGACGTCTTGGAAGGAGTGGGTAGAATCAGCCTCCTTCTGTATCACATTGCTTGTTGGAAAGAGGAGTTCTGTTGCTAGAAGAAAGGGAGTAGGTGCTGGAGGACAAAAACAAGTATTTTAATGTTACAGCCTGTTCATTGTTCACTCTCAGCTCTCTAAGTCAAGGACTTAAGTCTCTCTTGCTCACCATGGTATCTTCAGCACGATGCTTGGCACATGGTCAATGCTATGTATATATGTTCTCGTTAGTGAATAAATGGACAAATAAATTAGATATTTCCGCAAGTTAGTTGGCAAATTCTACATCTTTAATGGGACTTCCTGGCATTCATAGGTATAATATACTGTTATTTATTTATTATTTTTGGGATCTGCAAGTCAGTGTCCTATCTTTTTTTTTTTAAATTGAGGTGAAATTCATGCAACATAAAATCAACTATCTACAACTGTACAATTCAGTGGTGTTTAGTATATTCACAGTGTTGTGCAACCAGCACTTCTATCAAGTTCCAAAACATTTCATCCCCCCAAAAGAAAACGCCATACTTATTAAGCAGTCATTCCCCATCTCCTCCTCCCCCGGCCCCATGGCAAACAACAATCTGCTTTCTGTCTCTATGGACTTACCTATTCTGGATATGTCGTGTAACATACTGTTTCTTAATGGAAACAACTAAATGAATTTGTGGGGTATTTTTATTACATTTACCAAACAAACTGAAGAAAAAAAAATACTTCTACTATTTGGTTGCAAAGAACACACACTGGCTTGAGCCAGTTGAATTGAGAAGAAAGGGATTATCGACTCACCTGAATTCCTTCCGGAAGCCACACCAGTCAGAGAGTCTGGGCCAGGGCCTGAAGACTTGCCTGAACTCTGCTCTCTTTCTTTTCTGTTTGTTTTTATCTACCAGTTGCTTCTGTCCTTGCTCAGATGGGTTTTCTCTGCTTCTCAGAACGTGTGGCAGAAGATGTCCTTTCCCCGGTGGCCAGGTTAATGTCTCTTTTGTTCTTGCCACCTTCAGAGGCTACCTGGCTCCGGATCCCACTTCTCAATCCCTGGGAGTGGGAATCAATTGGTCCAACTTGAACCAGGTGTCCACCCCTGCCCCGTACTGTGGGTCTCAGGGCAGGGCCACTGGGTAAGGTGACAAAGGAGCTCTATGGAGAGGAGAAGGTGACATGGATCCAAGCCAACAGGGGGACCACCAGAAGCAACTCAAAGGCTGGGTCTCCTCATCTGGAGACCTGCCTGTGGGCCAAAGCTGAAGGGCTGCTCTGGCCTCCCCCCAATGACTGTAACTGATTTAGCTTTAGGGGATTTCATGACCCTTCTTGAGATTATAAAAAGGACTAACATAAAATTCTCCCAAACAAAATCAATTGCTCTCCTCCTCACACCAGCATGCAGAAGCAGTCTGTCATTCCTCTGAGCGGGCAGAGCCCTGCAGCGTGCAGCGTGGAGCCTGGGGCCCGGGGGAGGCAGGCTGCCTGGCTTGGGGGGCAAAATCTGTGCCAGCAGGAGGCAGGTTTCAGGCACAGTCTGAGTCACGTGGGTCTGAGTCTCATGTCTGTCTTAGACCTTTGCCCCATTTCTTGGCTCAGGTTTTCTACTCTCCTGACAGACGTCTTTGAAGCTGTCTGGCTTCTTAGTACCAGAAGCAAGGGGCTAAGGCATGGTGGTGACAAGTTAAAGGTGGGGACTCTCAGCTACTCCATTCACAAAAGGCACTTTCTGGGAGAAGGCTTCAGGAGAATGGCTTCAGCATCTGCAGGTAGTCTGTAAGCATCTGGCTGCTGCAGGCTCTACTAACAGCTAAGCAGAAAGGTTCTTTTCTGGGAGAGCAAGGACCAGGTATTCAGCAGCCTACCTGGAACCACAATTCCAAAATCAGGGGAGCTCCAGGCTCCACACCAAGCCGACTGAGTGTCTGTGTAGACGCCACAGCTTGAGTAAGGAGAATGAACATGCACTTTAGAGCCAGGTCAAGCTATCTTTGGAATCTGGTTCTGCTTCTTCTTAGTTGTGTATCCTTGGACAACTCAACTTCAGCTTCCTCCTCTGTAAAACAAGACTCATCATGTATATCCTTTGTTTTATTTATTTATTAGAGATAGGGTCTCACTCTGTCACCCAGGCTAGAGCGCAGTGGTGTGATCATAGCTCACTGTAACCTCAAGCTTCCGGGCTCAAGTGATCCTCCTGCCTCAGCCTCCCAAGTAGCTGGGACTATAGGTATGTGCCACCATGCCTGGCTAATTTTTAAAAAAACTTTTTGTAGAGATGGAGTCTCGCTTTGTTGCTCAGGCTGGCCTCAAACAACTCCTGGGCCTCGAGTGATCCTCCTGCTTTGGCCTCCCAAAGTGCTGGGATTACAGGTGTGAGCCACCGTGCCCAGCTCTTTTGTTTTATTGATGTAAGGATCATATAAGGGCCAGAGCTTAGCCTGGTGGCACAAAGGAGTTATGTTTACTCTAAAGAATGAAAAATGACTATATTATTGCACAGTCAGAAACAACACCTGCTGCTTTGCTTCATCTAGTGTCTCTATCAGCATCCTAGCTCATATCATAAGTTGCTGATTATCTCTGGGCAAGGGCCTTCAATTCTTTTGGCCTCAGTTTTCTTATCTGTAAAGTGAGGTTGTAAGAAAACATCATCCCTAAGGTCCCTCCTGGAAGAAAAGCCCAGGGACCTGGAGACCTCCGGCACAGGAACATGCATCCCCCAAAGCCTAGTCCCAGCTGACCACTTGTAAGATGCTATCAACTGAGGGTGCCTGACTCTGCCTCTTGCAGTCCGGAAGGATCTGTGCAGGGAGGGAGTGGACCTGAAGAGCTGCCTTCCCAATGTTGGGGAAGGACAGGTGCTGCCCTGCCCTTTAACTTTGCAGATGTTGTGCTTTGCGAATGTAGCTTGAAGTTGCCACTCCAAAAAGAGTTGTGAATTACAAAAAGTTTTCAACACCAAATGCCCCTTGAATATGCTATCAAAGACTACTTGTCCATATCAGCAATTCACAATGAATGTAGAGAATTATCCTCCTATAATGACTTTTCCGAACAGAAAAACCCAATATTGTGGAAGATAGTTGACCGGAGGAGTCCAGAGCAGCAGTATTACCATAATATGGCCATTTCTATGGATGTCCATGAACTCTTGCTTGCAGTGCTCAAGAAGAGATTTGGGTGTTGTGCAAGAGCCAATTTATTTGCTCCAAAGGGAGCCCTGGCTTCATTTCATTGTAGATGGCATCCTTCATAAAGCCCGGACCAGGGCAGTCATGCGACACGGTCAGTCATTTCTCCTGGGACCACAGGCTTACTGCAGGCCTCTTGGAGTAGACTTTGGGGAATAGTTATGCACCCACGTGTGTACTGGGTGACTGGTGGGTACTGCTGGGTGCTGAGTGAGGAGGCGGCACAGTTTAGGGGAGAGAACATTCGAGCTGGAGATGGAAGCTCCCGGTATTAGTCCTGGCATGTCTCTTTCTTGCTGAGTCCTGGTTTTGGGCCAATTGTTTCATCTCTCTGAGCTTCAGCTTCTTGGCTTATAACATAGAGAAGTAGCCCTGTGGGGACCCCTCCCCACCCACGTATGGTTTTCAGGAGGAGAATATGAGATAACATATGGTGAAAAGGCTTTGTAGACTGTACAGAGCTATGCATATGACAGGTATTCTCTTATTGCAACCACTGTTGCTAGTTGATTATTACAGTTACTCATCAATGACGATACCGTCAGGTTTTGGGGTTAAGGAGGGGGTTCTGGGAGGAGTTGGGGGACACTAAGGGAAGGCTGTTTAGTGTGCTATACATTTTATACATGGCCACCCACCTAGGAGTGGTGGGGTCAGGCTTTAGCCTTGTCTACCCCCATGCAATCTCAAATTCCCTCGTGGTTTTTGAACTCTGTTCTGTGGAACCCTAGATTGTTCATAGGGATTTCAGGGATGCTGCAAATATCTGATTATCACTGTCGTGGCTGCTGGAGATATGGCAGTGGTATTATGACTTAATGGGCCCATGACAGGTCTTGTAC
>CM052441.1:126252127-126322862 GCA_028533085.1 Varecia variegata
CCAGAGGCTCCTGCTGAAGCAAGGTGGAAATATTCAGACAGACTCTTGGCAAAACTACTCTTCTCTCTACAGTGGAAATACATGAAAGGTGCTGGCAACAATCACTGTATATTTTATCTTCTTTTTCAATAATAATTGTTTAAACAATAATAGCAAGATGTTTCTGAGTTCCCGAGAGGTGGGGGTCTGCCCAGAGGACAGGCTGTCTTTCCCAAGCATGGCACAAATGAGTCCTGTCACTCTCAACAAATCAGAATGAGCCAAGTTCCTTGGCAGGTGCCGGGAGCACAGCCATGGTGACCCTGGAGAGAAGACAGGAAGGAGGAACCCCTGCAAACTCAGTGAGTCACCGGATCTTCACCCAGCACCTTGGGAGGCCCTCCCCTCCAAGGGTGGGAAAGGAAATAAAAGAAGACTAAACACCAAGTGGCTGACGTTGCTTCTGCTTAGCAGACAAATGGGACCCCAGCAATGAATCCGAATGGGATTAGCGTAACTATAGCTAATCATCATACTGTTGGGTCCTGCAGGAAGCAGTTATTAAGGCTGGTGATGGGAGGCAGGGGATCAAAGGGCATTTTGAAAATACAGTGGACCCAATGACACCCCAGACCAATTAAATCATGACCTCTGGAGGTGAAGCCTCCAGAATTTTTTAAAGCTCCCGGATGAGTCTGGTGCCCAGACACACTTGGAAACTACTGGCCTAGATGCAGAGCTGGGAAGACAGTGTCGGGCGAGGCACCCAGGTGTTCGTTCATTCATCCTACTTCCCTGAGACCCACTCCTGCCAAGTCACTGGGCTAAGTGTGGGGAACGATAGAAGGAGTTTCGCTCTCTGGGCTCCCTGGGTTCACGAAGCTGGTGGTCTACTCCCAGAGCCCTGCAGCCCTGGCCTCTGAGAACAAGGGTGCGGTGTCAGGGGGCCAGAGATGCCATCTATGACAAGGGTTCCCATGCTTTCAGAACTCACAGATGTGGGGAAAAAAAAAACTTTTTTAACAAGGAAATTGATGATGTTGGTTGGCCAGCTTTGTATTAAAAAAAAAAAAAAAAAAAAAAAGAATGGGACATTTTTAAAAAAAGAACTACCATTGATCATTAAAATCAATTCACAAAATGAATCACATTTTTTAAGTCAGTTGGACTGTAAGAACCTTTGGAGGAGGATAAAGCCTACCTATTTTTCCAGCTGCACCCCCAAGCCCAGGAAGGACACACATTTGGAATGGGAAAATGATAATAGCATTGGTTGGTGATAGTAGCAGGTGCTTATTAAACACTGACTATGTTAACCATGTGCCGGGCACTGCTGTGCAGTGCTTTTGTGACCTCCCTGAAGTCTCACAACGACCCTGGGAGCTACTTGCATCAGTTGGGGTTTTGTACAAGAAACTGAAAAAACTTCGGGAATTTTAAGCAGAAAGGGATTTAATAAAGGAAATTAAGTGCTACAAAATCACTGGAAGGGCTGGAGGAGTAGGCTCCGGTTGAGATGCCCAGGAACAGTAAGCTCGATTTCCTGGCCCAGGCTCGATTTCCAGAACAGTAAGAAGTAGTCGATTTGGGGAGATGCTACTGCTAAGGCTGCCACTAGAACTGCCGAGTCCATGACGCAGCCCCAGTGCTGTGAGCCAGAGATGAGGAACCAGAATCAGAAATCTTCTAGCCCCCACTAGTGTCTCCATAACCACTGCTCACCCCAGGAGGCTGGGGACAGGACCTTCCACTTTCACTCCTTTGCTTGCCAGCAGAAGGATCAGCAAGAAGGTCTGTGCCTCTGCCTCACTTGGCCTTCCGCATCCTGGGCAAGCATCTCTAATTAGCAGACCCTCCATTGCATCCTGAACCCTAGTTGCAAAGCAGCTAGAAAATGTAGATTTTATCTTTCCAGGCTCTATAGTCCAGGAAGGCAGCCGAGAAGGAAGGTGGAATGGAGATTGAGCAAGCCAGTCCACAGCATTGCTAGCCAAGTCATAGTAATTACTCGTATATTTCTATGTCTTACAGATAGGGAAACTGAGGCATGAAAAGGTTAAGTAATTTGCCCAAGGTAACAGCAAATCAGTGACGGAGCCAGGATTTGAACCCAAGGGGTCTGACTTCAGAGTTCTCACTCTTAAAATGATCCCTTTCAAGACAAGACAGTTTACAACCTTAGACAGCAAGTTATAAAAGAGATATACTTTTTCTTTTCATTGCAGAAAATTACAACATAAAACTTTATTTTTTGACATTACACTATCAAAAAAAATTGTCAATATGGGGCTCTAAATTCAGCAGAACTGCCTGAAATGGACTTCAAATATTTAAGAACTTTTTAAAATAGCCATTGTATGAAATCCAGTTTCACATGTTGGCGGAAATAGAAGGATTAAGCAACACTATTTTATTCAACACGGAATATCCTGGGAGAACAAAGAGAAGCAGAGCAACCATAGCCCCTAGAACATTAGCAGTTTGTCCTGCTGCTTCTTGCAGGGCCATGAAAAAAGGCAAATGGGAAACTGTAAAACTACTAGAAGAAAACCTAAGGGGAAAGCTCTATGACATTGGTCTGGGCAATGATTTCTTGGATATGACCCCAAAAGCACAGGCAACAAATCAAAAATAGACAAATGGGGTTGCATCAAACTAAAAGGCTTCTGCACAGCAAAGGAAACAATTAACAGAGTGAAGAGACAACCCACAGATTAGGAGAAAATATTTGCAAATTATACATCAGATAAGGGGCTAAAATCCACAATATATGAAGAACTCAAACAATCAATAAAAAAACAAATAACCCATTGAAACATGGGCAAAAGACCTAAATAGACATTTCTCAAAAGAGCACATACAAATGGCCAACAGATATATGAAAAAAATACTCAAAATCACTAGTCCTCAGGGAAATGCAAATCAAAACCACAATGAGAGCTCACTTCACCCCAATTAGAATGGCTATTATCAAAAAGACGAAAAATAACGAATGCTACCGAGGATGTGGAGAAAGGGGAACTCTTACACACTGTTAGTGAGAATGTAAATTAGTACAGTCATTAGGGAAAACAGTATGGAGCTTTCTCAAAAAAACCGAAAATGGAATTACCATATTATCCAGCAATCCCACTTCTGGATATATATCCAAAGGAATTGAAATCAGTATGTCAAAGAGATGTCTGCACTCCATGTTCATTGCGGCATTATTCACAATAGCCAAGATATGAAAACAACCTAAGTGCCCATAAATGGATGAATGGACTTTTAAAATGTGGTACATATACACAATAGAATACTCTGCAGCCTTAAAAAAGAAGAAAATTCTGTCATTTGCAACAACATGGATGAATCTAGAGGACATTATGCTAAGTGATATAAGCCAGGCACAGAAAGACAAATACCATATGATCTCGCTTATATGTGGAATACAAAAAAGTCAAACTCATAGAAGTAGAGAGAGCAGAATGGTGGTTACCAGGGGCTGGGGGAGTGTCAGGGGGATGGATGGGAAAGGAGCAATGTTGGTCAAAGTGTACAAAGTTTCAGTTAATTGAGAGAAATAAGTTCTGGTAATCTATTGCACAACATGATAACTATCATTAATATTAATGTATTATATATTTCAAAATGTTCTTACCACAAAATAAGGGTAAGTATGTGAAGTGATAGACATGTTAATTAACCTGATTTGGTCAATTCCACAATGTCTACATGGATCAAAACTTCACATTGTATCCCATAAATATATATATGATTATTATTTGTCAATTAAAAGTTTAAAAAATAAAGGAGATTAATTCTGAAAAAGAAAAAGAAAAGCAGATTGGTACCTGGAGAGGGTTCCAGAACCTTCCCATTCCAAGGCTACTTATCACAGAGTCAGGAATGCCGTAGATGAGGGAAAAGCTGATCAAGTTCAAGCAATGATTCCCAAACCCTCACGTGAGTTCTAGGGCACAAGACCCAGGGGCCTGCCCTCCTGTGGGCACTCAGGGGAGACCAATGGGCAGCGGTGCGCACCCTTGTGTGGCCACCCTCCCCCTCTGCAACCTTACAAATCTGACCTCTAGAAATGAGATCTAAAACCCCCATCACCATGAGCCAGATTTTCCTTCTGCTCAGTCTTCCAACACAGACAAGAAGAGGAAATTTTAGGGGAAGAAATAAAAGCTTTGAGATTAACTGTATTTTTTCATTTTTTATTTAACTCCCTTTGCTTTTCTGTGACTACGGGAAAGCATAAGTGGTCTACAAGGGTCATCCCTTAGCCAAGCATGGTAATCTTTGCTAATGTAGAGTCACGGCATGCATGGAGGAATAAATGGATAGCTAGGTAGAAAAATGAATTAATTGGTGGGTGGATGAATTGGTAGATAAATAATGCTGTCAGGAGAGGGACAGAGACAAAAAACTTTAAACAATCAACCAGCAAGGCCAGAGCTAGAACCCCTAGAAGAAGGATGTGGCTCCTGGGAGCCCCCTGGGACTGGATATCAAAGAAAGTTCAAACTGCCAAAAGAAGCAACAACAAAAACAAACCAAAAAAATGCAGTCATCCAACTATGAAAGGGTGAACAGAATAATTATGAACCTCAGCAATTAGAAACAGAATAGGAAACAAAATGGAAAGAGAGACCTATGAAAAACCTTAACACCTCTATCAACTGCCAGGTGCAAAGTGATGTTCAAACCAATCAGCAAAATTCCTAGGAGGAGCCCACAGCTGTAAGAAATCATGCTGAAGTCACTGAGTCCCTGCCCTGCCTGGCAGAGGCAGAGCTGTTCCTAAATCGCCTTCCCCAGGAATAGAAGCTGACCACAGCTAGGATCCCAAGGACTGACCCCTGCACCTTGGAGAAAGACTCTAAAGTTAAAATATCACCTTGGCAGGTACTTTGTTTCTTCTCTTGCCCAGTCGTGTGTTACCAAAAGGGAAGAAAACCCGCAAGCCTCAGATCCAGTGGCCCCACTCTCAGTCTGGGAAGGAGTTCCCGTGTGCACCATCATCAGACAGATTTGTCCCCAGAGCCAAGATGTTCTCTGCAGTCTAGGTTACAATGTCCAGAAAATCAGATCCAAGGCCGCTGCCGTTTCTGCACCTTGACCTTGCTCAGTTACAGATGGAGCAGGGAGGAAGGAGTGGATGGACAAAGTAATTATCTGTTCTGAATAGGATGGCAGGCAGGCAGCATGGGGGAAGGCAGAACACACACAGATCTTTGGGTTTGCTTTCTACTCCACCTGATGGCAACTGTGTACCCTTCAGTAAGTTACCTCGCCTCTCTGAACTTGCACTTCCTCGCCTACAAAAAGAGATAGCAGTGCCTATCTTCTGATGTGATTTCAGGATTAAATATTATGCATCACAGGGCCCATCCCACAATCAGTGAAAGCCTCCATCATGGTTGTCGTCCCTGCCTGGCTCCGGCTCTGCCCACGCAGAGGCCTCTGACCCCAAGTGCAGGTTTGGCCCCTCCCTCACCCCCCAGAGTGAAGGCACCTCCAGACTGAAACTCTCAGCTCAGCCTCAGCCTTCCTGGCTGCTATGCCCACCCTAATGGGGTTGTCCCAGCATGAGAGGTGGCCTGTAACCTGGTGTCTGCCTCAAATTTCTTATCCTCATAAAATACTCAATGGTCTTATTGAATGTTTACTGAGCACCTGCTAACTCAGGTCCCTTCTGGAACAGACACCTTTCCCGGCTCCTGCCTTGCTCTCACCGTCTCTCTCCCGGAGGCTGGAACCCCACTCTGAGCCCCAGTTTGGTGACAAATGCTCTGTTATTCAAAGAGAGACCTCTGTGCTAACAGAATCCTGAGCATCTCCTACACCAGGGCCCCAGCTGCTGGACTCTGCGCACGTCAACCCCCTCCACTTCATCCCTGCCCCACTCCTGTTGTAGGCTGCCTGCCAGAGGTTGCCAGACACCTCCTGCCTTCCTGCCAAATCTTTCTTCCTCCGCAGTGTGTGGTTTAGTGAAATAGACACAGATTATACAATCAGACTGCCCTGCACATCTACTGTGTGACCTTGGGCAAGTTTCTTCACCTCTCTGAACCTCATCTATAAAACAAGGATACTATCGGCTTCCCGGGGCCATGGAGGAAATTCCAGAGGTGATGCATGTCATGAGCCTAACACAGTGCCCTGCACATAGGCAGTGCTCCCTAAGGGCCCACTCCCTTCTGCCTCCTCCCACCCTAGATGGCCTGTAACTAGCCATGCCCAGCTGAATCCAGAGATATGACAATGGTCATTAAAACAAATGTGTCACTTGGTTCTATAACCAGGTGGCACGTGACAGCCATTAATTTTTCACATGAAAAATGGCTCTGCTAATTGAAAAACATCAAAAAGATTGAGGTTTACACAAACGTTCAGCTCTGTTTATTTTTTCTAATTTACTTTTCAGCAGTCAGTAAGAACTTAATGAGCTCTCATTTATGGCTTCCTCCCTATTTATAGATATTAGCGCCTGTGGTGTTCTAGACGTATACACTGGGCTGCAGGGCCGGTCGGGAACAGTTACAATACCCAGGTGAATTCCAGACCGGCGTTCCCACGCCCCAAAAACTTAGCCGATACACTGTTGGTTAGGAAAACATCTCAGCTGGTACTTGCTATCACTTGGCTTCTGTTTTCCTCTTCTCGGGACAGACCTTTCTGGCTGGAAGGTCTTTCCATTGTTTCATTTGGTGTGACATGAAAATAGATAACATTTACGGAGCAATGACTCTGTTTCAGGGACCGTGCTGTGCACTTCGCATAGATTATCTCGTTTCATGCCCATCGTGATACAACGAGGAAAGTACCATTGTTAACCCTGTTTCTGATGAGAGGACGGAGATGTCGGGGGAGATTAAAAATCTGGAGACCCAGTTCTTTCTGGGTCCAGAGCCCGTATTTTTACCATTGTGTCTGCACAGCCACATCCTCTTTTCAACAAGCAGAGCACCAACTGACGCGTTCTGCCTATTTGAGGAGAGACAGAGATGGAGAAAGATCACTGAGCCGGAACCAGGAGACCCGAACTCAAGTCCCACATCTGCCAAGCGTTCTCATGACCTTGAGCAAGCCCCTCACCCTCTCTGCCTCGAAGCTTAGAGGTCTGGGGTAGGGTTGGAGCCGGAATATGAGCACGGACCCTTCTTCCCCTCCAGCTGACCGGCCAATAAACCTCACAAGGGGAACTAGAGTATCAGGTTTATTAATGGCCAGTTTTATGCCCGATAACCCCCAAAAGATAGAGCCCTCTGACGAAGCTGGAACAGCAAGCACAGCCTGGACAGAAGGCAAAGTGGAGGCCTCCTCCTCCTCCCTCCCCAAATCGGGATCTTGGAGCCCACATCACCTGGGCAGGCAAGGGGGGAGGACAGAGCTCCTTGAGTCTTGGGAAAACAGGTCAAAAAGAGAGAGGGAGCCTCTTTCCCACTGCTGAGGCACCAGGAACCCTGCCTGGCAGTAAAACACAACTCAACTTGTTTCCAGTGAAGAGAAATAAGTCAGAGGGCAGCGAGAGGGACAGAGCTTACACTGCGGCACTTCCCTGAGCAGAGAGACATGACAGCAAAAGTCCCCTCCTCTGTGGGCCAAGGTGGGGGCCTGGGGAGAGGACAATAAAGAGCTCCCTAAAATTCTTGACCTGTAAACCAAGAGGCTGGACCACTAAGGCAAGAGGTGATGCAGATGCATGAGAGGAAAGGCTGCAGTGACACAAAGTGAATGGATTCAAGAAGTTTGCTTGGGCCGGGCGCGGTGGGTCACGCCTATAATCCTAGCACTCTGGGAGACCGAGGTGGGAGGATCCTTTGAGATCAGGAGTTCGAGACCAGCCTGAGCAAGAGTGAAACCTCGTCTCTACTAAAAATAGAAAGAAATTATTTGGACAGCTAAAAATATATATAGAAAAAATTAGCCGGGCATGGTGGCGAATGCCTGTAGTCCCAGCTACTCGGGAGGCTGAGGCAGTAGGATCGCTTAAGCCCAGGACTTTGAGGTTGCTGTGAGCTAGGCTGACGCCACGGCACTCACTCTAGCCCGGGCAACAGAGTGAGACTCTGTCTCAAAAAAAAAAAAAAAGAAGTTTGCTTGTACCTGGCTGCAGATTGGCTGTTCAGTGGGGAAAGGTTAGTTCCTGGCTTGGAGAAGCCAAGCGTGATCCCCTTGGGTTAAGGGCCCTGTCTTATTCATTTCCATGTCCCCTGCACCCTGCACAGACGGAGCCTGGCTCAGGGTTAGGCTCAATCACTATCTGTTGAACTCACGAGAGAATGAACAGAAGGGCCGTGGTGCAGCCTCCCCCTGTGAACAGTAGGTTCACAGGGCTGCTCTGAGACTGGATCGTAAGCCTTGCGGTGCTGCAGGGATGTTACTCATGTAACAACCGTTCATTCTGATTCCAATCACATAATTAAAAGCCAAGGCAGCAGCAGTTTCTCTACAGTAGTGTTTGTGGGGAGATGATAGAAACGGAAATAATTTACTCAAGACATCAGCATGTGACAGCTCAATCACTGGTGTAACCACAGACCTCAGGCCTTGGGAGTATATTCGAAACAGCCTGGAACCCCGGGCTCCTGACTTGTATTCTGGTCCTTTCCCTACGCCGCAGGGCGGGGCAGGGACTGCTGTGGAGGTAGAGCTACGCACAGCATGGGACTCCACGAGGACCCTGTCCACAGCCCAGCGTGAGATTTCTTCTTATGAACTGGGTTTGTCCAATCCTAGCCTTGCTGTCATGCTATGTGCATCAAAGAATAACCATCCTCTTCTTGGACTTCAAATACCAATGCCCAGGAACACGCAGAAATATACGCACAAGCTCTCTCTCTCTGTCTTATGTTGACAACTGAACCAAGGAGTTCGTGCAAAACTAGTAGGTAACTGGACTGGGATGTGGTCCCAGATACCTGGGCCAAGGTTCAGGAAAAGCTTTTCCAAGGATGCAATGTTCAAGCTGACCCTGGAAAACGAGTGCTCAGGAGTCTGCTTGGGGAAGGGGATGGGGGACTCCTGCAGGGAGAGGGAGCAGCACTTTCAAAGTCCTTGAGGTGAGAGAGCCTATGGTTATCCCACCAGACCACGCTGCCTCAAAAGACCCCATTTTATGCATGCAAAGAGGATTTCTCCAGTACAACGACCTTGAACCATATTAAGGGAAGGAAAGGGAAGGAAGAAGAGATCTTCCCCTTTCCAGTCTTCCAAAATCCTTTTCGGCAGACCACTAATCCTGGGAGATGCTCCGTAAAAACAGAGTTCTGAGAGCAAATAAATTTGGGGAATAACCACATGCTATATCCCCCTCTTGACAGATCACACAGTTCATTAACCATTTAAAGACCTTGAGAAGTGCTGCAGCAAACAACATGAGTTCTCCAACTCATTTGGCTACTTTTTCAATCAATACCTATTTAACATTCCACGGAAAACACATCAGGGAAAGACTTCCATAAATTAATTTCAACAGGCACGTGGAAAGTGCTCACTCCGACATCGTCCCCAAGGCCCAAAAGCCCTTTAACAGAACAGTCTATGGCACCATGTTTCCTGCACAGTCCCAAGAGCAGCACAGGTGCCCTGGTCAAGCCCCAGGCTTAAGGCGCCCATCCCCATGACAGGGGGCACGTGGAACGAAGCGCACACGCCCCGTTTGATTCCTGGGGGGAAGGAGGAGGAGGCATGACTCGAGCTGGCTTAACAGAGATTTACTTCCCCGGCCTCCTTTGGAATGGATATCCTGCATGATTGAGCCGGGCTTTGTTCAATTCTCAAAGCAATTTGCCGGGAGTGAGAAAGGAGCACTTAGAAAAGCAAGTTGGTCAGTCCTGGATGATTACTTCTTATTCCAAAACAATTACTGTACAGGTAAAATGGGTTATGTTGCTGTAAAAAATATGACTCTCTCCAAACAGTAACACATGGATTCCCAACCAGAGCCATCAGGGCCACGGCCAAAAGCAGGCCAGGCACAGGAACTGTGGGGAAGATGCTTCTGCCGGGCGCACAGTACCGGTTTGAAACAGAATTAACACAGATGAAAGAGGGCTAGATAAGGTGGGGGGCAGGGGAGAGTGACGGGTGCCCTGGAGACAAGTACCTCCTAAGGAGTATCCTGACGGTGTGGGCCGCCTTCTCCTTCCACCTGGAGCCCCAGACCCACTGAACCTCCTGCAAGAACAGGGCCAGGCAGAGTTTCTCAATCTCGGCACTATTAACATTCTGGTTGGGTAATTCTTCGTTGCAGGTGGTAGTCCCGAGCCTTGTGGGAAGTTCAGCAGCAGCTGTGGCCTCTACCCACTAAATGCCAATAATAGTCCCTCCTGCCTGCCAAGTTGTGGCCACTCAAACCGTCTCCAGACATTGCCAAATGTTCCCAGGGGGTGGTGAGTGAGGGCAAAATCACCCCTTGAGAACCATGGGACAAAAGCAATATGGACATGGCAGAAGGGGCCCCCAGGTCACTGGGTCCAACACATCTCCAAAGAAAACTGTGCTCAGTACAGGCCTATCCAGAGGTTGTTGCTGTCGGCCCTTTTCTGGGCACTAAGGGAGCAGGAGTGGTCTGAGTCCCTGGACATGCTGCCCAGGAGCTGCCATCACAGCCATGTGCCCAGCCCACATAAAGGGACAGACACCAACAGATGTCAGTCAGAGCCTTCCTGGCAAGCCCAGGAAGCCATTCCAGGCAGCCACTCCCCTTCCCTCGCCTGGCTTCTGATCATTCCTTTGTTGTTGACGGAAAGCTACTTAAAATATAAGGCTGTCTTGTAAGACTCAGGGAGGCTCACTAGGAAGAGTCTGAGAACTCTTCCTCAAAACTAAAGATGTTCACTGTTCCCCGACTGCAAAACTAACAGATGATGTTGCATAGGACGGCCTGAGTCCACTTCCCATAATTTAGGAATGAGCTCCCATTGATACCAACTGCCTGTGGAGGGCAGAGCAGGAGGAAAGCCTCGGCCTGGAGTGACACGCTGAGAAACAGGTCCTGACATCTACTCGAGATCGCTTCACTTCAGCATCCCCTGGTTTTCTCTCCACCATAAAATGAAAACATAGCAATACCCACCTCACTGGGCTGTTGTGAGTTTCAGGTGCGCTGTGTGTGAAAGCACTTGGCAAAGGTGGAGCAGCTGGCAGGTGGCAGTTGTTTTCACCAACTCACGAGGTATCCTGAAAGTCAAAAGGCAAGGTGATGTTAATTCACTTAAAAGTATACACCAGGCAACAATTTGCAGAGGAGAAGACCGGAAAGGAACATCTGCTTTGAACAGAGTGATTAAGAGGAGCTAAGATGAAAAAAAAAAAAATGTGGGACAATGTTTATCAGATTTTAAGAGTGATTATTAAAACATCTCAAAACTCTTAGGTACACAGAGAAAAAATAACATTGCTCTTCAAAGTGGTCCTCTCTGTGTCTTTTTTTTCCACATCTTTAGACTTTTATTCTCTTTTCCCCCATTCACCTCATTTCCACTGCTGCCCAGGCCCCTGAAGTACACTTAATTGTCACTGCCAGCCTCATCCAGAGCCACTGTGAAGCATGTAACTGCTGATGGCACCATACCAGGCACTGTACCGAGAAAATTACTATTGGTGTAGGGGGAAGGAAGGAGGGGGGAGAGACAGAGAAAGGGAGAGAAGGAGGCGGTGAACAGAGGGGGAGCTGGACCTGGCCTCTCTGGGGTTTTCGGTCTCAGCCTGGACATCCAAACTGGGGACCTAGCATGTGCTAGGGACTGTGCCAGGTGCTTCCCGTAGCTTAGTGCATCTAATCCTTGCAGCATGCCTAAGTAGGGCAGCCTTTCCCAACGCGTGTTCCACGTAGTTCCCTGATGCATTCATTCAACCCATGTTTACTGCATTTTCTCTACGTGCCAGACGCAGGTCTAGGGAATGATGAAAGCAAATATTTATATAGGGCCCATTATTTGCCAGACATCATTTTATACGTGTGCATTTAATCACAACTTTATAGAGAAGATATTATTATCATCCCAGTGTTACAGATGAGAAGAGCTCAGTTATCGCCCAAAGTCACACAACTAGTGTGACAGGAAGAGTCTCAGGTAGTCCCTCATAACACGCCCTGTGTGGTCTCTCTCCTTGAGTGTGGGCTGGCCTAGTGACTGCTTCTAACCAATAGAGTATGGCAATGGTGACAAGCTGACACTGTGATTAGGCCACATAAGACTGTGACTTCCACCTTGCTAGCAGACTCTCTTTCTTGCTGGCTTTGACAAAGCAGGCTGCTATGCTGGGAAGGCCCACGTAGCAAGAAACTAAGAGCTGTCTCCAGCCAACAGTCCACAGGCAACTGAGTCCTGCCAACAGTCCCATGGTCTTGGAAGCAGATCCTGCCCCAGCAGAGATTTCCCAACCCTAGTCAACACCGTGATTGAAGCCTCGTGAGAGACACCGAAGCAACGACTCAGCTCAGCTCTCCTGGTTTCCAGACCCACAGCAAATGCGAGATAACAAATGTGCACTGTTTTCAGCCACTATCTTTGTGGTCATTTGTTACACAGCAGTAAATAGTTAATACAACTAGCAATGGACAAAGGTAGGGCTTGTACTCAGACTTGGCTCCCAAGTCTGTGTCCTTAACCACGGTGCTACATCACCTCTCATGTCTGAGTGGATTATTCTATTGGTTAAAAAGAAAAGTAATATAAGTTTGGAAATGTTGAATCTTATACCTGAGAGAAGTCTTGCAGTGAAGTGTCTTCATCCTCACCTGACCCCGTGTTGCGTTCCTGTACCTTCCTGACTGCATAACTCCCCGTTCACGTCACACCTGTGTCATCCCACCAAACCAGGACTCCATAGAAGGAATTTTAGAAATGCTGAGGCAGGCAGAATTCCTTTTTTTTTTTTTTTTTTACAGATGAGGAAACTGAGACTCAGAGAGGTTAAAAAAATGTCAGAAGTCACATATGAAGATGGTGAGCCTGAATTTGTGGTCTAATTAGAAGACCCACGCTTTTCCCACTAATCTACCCAGAAAAGGGAAGGGCAGACGAAATGACCAGGCGGGTAGGGTGAGGACGTGCTGCGGGAGGCGAGATGAATTTGCCTGAAGCAAGCATCAGGTGACTGAAACAGGCGCTGTTTAAACCGTGGCCAGCCTCACACCTGGAAGCCCTCAATGCCCAGGTGAGATCACCTGCACACTGAGAAAGAAAGAAGTCTCATCTGCTGGGGCTGCAACTGCAAAATGTGATGAGAAAGGACAAGTGGAGAGGTGCATCCTAGTGAGCAAAGCGAAAGAACATTCTGGGGCCTGTGTCAAAAGCATATACAACGCTAACTTTCCTACACGCCTCACTTTGCTTGGACAAACAGGTCCTAAGGCCCTGAAAGTGCTGCCCATGAGTAACCTAGAGACCTGCTGTCCTCTTAGGCCAGGTGGCCATCTAGAATCATTCCCTGTTTGAGGGAGCTTAGCATTATCACACCTAATTAGCTCACCTTTTGAACAGACCTCCGAAAAAATGATGAGGAGGGAGGAACATTGCCAAGCGGCTACACTGTTCCATGCTAGATACAAACACTGTAGCGTTTAATCTTAACCACCTTCCGAGGTGGTGCCTCTCCTCTCTCTCCCATTTTACAGATGAGAAAACTGAGGTTCAAAAAGATTAAGGCATCCATTTAAGGTAAGTAAGTGGCAGAGTCAGGATCTAAACACAGGTGGGTCTGACTCCGCAGCCCAGGATTCATTTAAATGCAGCATGAAACCAGCGGTAGATTAGTAGAAACTCTTTCCCCTCTCCCCACCTTTCACATAAAGGTGATAAAAAATGGGTGCATTGGGAGTTTCCAGAGAACTAGCAGGAAGGCACCCCTCTCCTCAGCACATGAAACAGCCCTTGCGATATCTCAAAAAAAAAAAAAAATCCTTGATGCTCAGAACCACTCTAGAAGGGAATGTTTTTACCCCATCTGTGGACAAATGTAGAAAAACACTCTCGGGGGTAGCTTGGGACGTGAGGTTTTGGTTTTCTTTTAATGGCCATTTTATAAATGAAGGGGACGACACGTCCAGAAATAACAGAGGGGGAGTTTTGTCATCTGGGATGTCTTGGAAGCTGCGTGGCTCAGACAGAGCCAGAGCCGGTCAGTGGCAGAGGTTCCGCCTCGTAGGAAGCCGTGGTTTGGGTACACCACTAGCATACCAACACGAGCAGGATCCACAAACAGCCCTTCGTGCAGACAGGCTGTGAAAGCAGATGTCTTAGTTAGTATTCTGCGGGCCTACTCCTGGGCTCACATTTCCTTCTCTCCCTGTGTGTGTATGTGTGTGTTTTTTTCAAGACTCAATCACCCCTAGATGGGCAAATAACTATGAATCACTCCATCAACCCACAAAGGAACAAGGGAGAGGAAATTTGCATGTAATGAATTCACCCTCGACTCTATGCCAGGCACTGAGCATACTTTCTCTTGTGCAATGTTCAATTTGCAAGGTGGACCCTCCCCACTGCTACCCCCCCATTTACAGACGAGAAAAGGAGGGCTATGAGAGGTTAAGCTACCTGTACAAGACCACATGGCCAAGCCAGCACCTCACCCAGGTCAGTCTGGCTACAAAACACATGGCCCATCCTCTGCATCATGCTGCTTCTTAAAGGAGAGACAAGGAAAAGGAAAATGAGCAAACACCAAGGGGCCCGGCTGTATGCACAGTGCCTGTGCTGGCCGCCTTACACAGTCCTTACAGCAGTCCTGCAAGGTGGCTCCTACCATGCTCGTTTCACAGATGAGAAACCGAAGGCTCAGAAAGGTTTAGTTAATTGCTACAAGATCAGCTGTGATCTGAACCCAGGTATGTCTGAATTCAAAGCCTGGGATCTCTCCCCCACACCATCAACACTCACCGACACAACTCCAGCTGTCTCCTCCCAGCTCTCCACCCTCACTGCCCCACCGCTCCCCAACCTGCTCCTGAAGCACTGACTCAGGGAGGTGAAACCATGACTGGGAGCTAGACCAGTCGTTTGGGCACCAAAACATAGAGTGGGGTTGGGGGATAAGGGTTGGAATCAGCCTGCTACGGTGAGTACGGATGAATTCGGGCAACAGTAGAATAGCTTTCGTGTATGGAGTGGTGCGCATGCACTGGATGAAGGAGGCGTTTGGGGGAGGGAGAAAACACGCATTTGTTGCCTCTGTTGTTACTGTGCTCGCTTAGCTTCAGAGGTCCCATCTGTCAAGTGGGCTCAACTCAATGGGTCCTGAAGGGACTCACCCCCGGAGGTGCACACGTGGAGGTAGAGCTGGCCAGTGCCCCTGGTCCAAAGCCAAAATCATCCAAGCACCACGTGGCCAAAAGAAGTCCACATTAGACTGTACGAACCCATCTTCCACACTCACCTTTCCTACTCCACCCTCCCCTCCTCTTCGTTCTAAAAGATCTGCAAATATTACATTATAATTTCTAGTTTGTTTATTTTTGCCTAGGTAAGAAACAAATTGCTTTTTGGTTTGGGATTTGATTTTTTTGTTTTTTCTTTTTCGGTCAGATTATATTATGTGATTCCTAGTTTTAGTTCCCTACAGCTACATTCATTTAGAGAAGCATCTTAGAATAATGAAACATATTTTTAGTAAGTGTTTCAAAAAGGAGTGTCCAAGTCCTTGCAGGAGGCAAAGGGGTCTCAGCCTAGTGCTCTGCCTTGTTCTATTCCCTCCGAGGCCCGCACAGCAGGCTGCAGTGACTTGTTACATCATCCATCCATTAAATCCTTCATCACCAGAATTTATTTATTTATTTATTCATTTAACACCTACCAAGTTATAGTCTGTGTTGGTCGCTTGGGAAACACAGTCATGAATGAGCCAAAAATAAACACCATCCTTCTCCTTGTGGAATTTAGTGTCTAGTAGAAAAGAAAGAAATTAACCTATTAGTCACATGCAAAAATAAATGTATAATTAAAAACCAGGATAAGGGCTTAGGTGGAACAGTACATGATACTTTCAGGGCACATAACAGAAGGACCTGAAGAAAATGGCATTTGAGGTGAGATCTAAGAAAAGGGGCAGGGTGGGGAGCAGGGACATGATGAGATGTGCATTTTGGAAAGGTCCCTGGATGCAGTGCGGGGAACGGTTTGGGAGTGGGGCCGTGGGAGAAGATGCATGCTCCAGGGCACGTGTGGAGAGCAGGTGGGAAGCTGATACAGAACTCCAGGAGAAAGGCGGTGCTACCTTGGACAAGGTGGCTACAGGGTGGAGAATAGTAGACAGAGTTCAGAGCCATGCCAGCAATATCACTGACAGACTCGGTGACAGGGGGTAGAAGCATGAGGCACCAAGATTGACGATTGACTCTTGGTCCAGTTTTGCACCATGGCAGTGTCATAGCCAGTGAGGTTTATTGGAGCTGCAATTATTGCTAATTGAAAACTTTTTCCAATATCCTGACATGATGACTTGAAATACAGTTGGCATTGGCAATTTTTGACAGCCTCTATGGAGACTATGGAGACTAACAAAAAAAAGATTGACCCCGTCTCTACTAAAAAATAGAAAGAAACTATCTGGACAACTAAAAATATATACAAAAAAGTAGCCAGGCATGGTGGTGCATGCCTGTAGTCCCAGCTACTCGGGAGGCTGAGGCAGGAGGATTGCTTGAGCCCAGGAGTTTGAGGTTGCTGTGAGCTAGGCTGACGCCACGGCACTCTAGCCTGGGCAACAAAGTGAGACTCTGTCTCAAAAAAAAAAAAAAAAAAAGATTGGCTGTTGGCTTTGGGGCTGGGGAACTGGATGGCTGGTGGGCCCATTAGCTGCACTTAACCACCCAGCACGGTGCCACGCCATGAGCACACCAAGGCAGTGCCGGTCTCAGACCTTCCGCTGTGTCCACACCAGACAAAGGCTAGATTCCCCAGTCTCTCGCACAAACCATTAGGTCCGAAGTGAAGGCTAGAATGGTTCCCCTAGCTGTGCTCTGAGCCCTGGCCACAGTGACTCCCACATCCTCTCCACCCCAGAAAATGCCAGGCCCCATTCTAAATTCAATGGTTGGGAAAAAAAAAAAAAAAAAAAAACCAAGTCAGGCATGGACGCCCAGATGTCCACCCGACCCACAGCCCCATGTGCAGCCACTGTCTCAGGCCCTCTGGGGGGGTGGTGACCTGGCTCTTGGTGTTCCTTCTGTCCCAGCTTCCAGAAGCTTTGCACACGTTGCCCACAGCCCCCATCTCAGCCGAGCACCTGGTGCCTGCGTCTGGTGACTGAATTCGGCTCTCCTGCTTTAAATCCTGTGTGCTGTAAGGTCAGAATTTTGTCCACCTTCTAGCTCCTTCCACCACCCTGCAGGACAGTCTTCTAGGACTAAAACAATCATAAGAGAGCAACTAAAAGCCCTGGGACAGACAGCCTGAGTACATCCATTTGGGGTTGTTTGCTTTTGCTTATTGGGAAAACAGTAAATATGTGAGAAGGTGATAATTACCTAGATGGCTCAAGATTACCAGAAAGCAGACATGACATCTGTGGCGTCACTACCATAAAGAGAGGTAGATTTTCTCCTGAAGGAACATTTGCCAGGTTCTAAAAATGTCCAAGCTCGAGTCACCACTTAACTGTTTATTTAAGTAAGCGATGTCAGAAAGGTTACAGCATCCGAGTGTGGCTCCTTTCCCCTGTAAAACAGAAAATAACATCCATGTGACAGGGTCATGATGAGGTCTAAATGGGGTTGTGATAACCACAAGGTGCTGCACACAGTGGCTCTTGTCACTGTCAGCAGGTCTACAGGCTCATTTTAAAGCCTCCATCCTAACGTTCACCTTCTCTAGACCTGTTTGCTCTCTGTTCAAAGGGGTGCTTTGGGCCAGGCGCGGTGGCTCACGCCTGTAATCCTAGCACTCTGGGAGGCCAAGGTGGGAGGATCGCTCGAGGTCAGGAGTTCGAGACCAGCCTGAGCAAGAGCGAGACCCCCGTCTCTACTAAAAATAGAAAGAAATGATTTGGACAGCTAAAAATCTATATAGAAAAAATTAGCCGGGCATGGTGGCGCATGCCTGTAGTCCCAGCTACTCGGGAGGCCGAGGCAGAAGGATTGTTTGAGCCCAGGAGTTTGAGGTTGCTGTGAGCTAGGCTGACGCCACGGCACTCACTCTAGCCCGGGCAACAGAGTGAGATTCTGTCTCAAAACAAAAAACAAAGAAAAACAAAGGGGTGCTTTGGCCATCAGAAGCCTTCCCCGAGGGCTTGACGGGCACTGTTCCTTTCCTCTCTCACTGGGAGGAGAAAGAAGTGATGCATTCAGAGCCCAGAACTTCATCCCCATGGGCACCCTCCCTGGCAAGGCCCCCCCAACCCTATTCATTTATTCATGCAATAAATATCTAGTGAGGGGCAACTTTGTGTTGGGCACTGTTTGAGGGGCTGAGGGTATAGAAGTGAAGAAATAGGGCCCCTTAAGAAGCCCATGGTCACAGGGAAATAGCTAAGGTAACAGACAAGCGTCCTATGATAAGACACATACCTTAAGACAAGGCAGGTGCTGGCGTAAGACCTAACGGCACTAGTGAGGAGGAAGAGTTAGCCAGGAGTCCAGGAGATTCACTGAAAGGGGAAAGCTTGAAGGGGGCAGGGGACAAATGCAGTCAACCTGCGATCTTCCTGGGGCCGTGAGCAGGCATTTAGGAGAAGAGGCCTTTTCTGAATCGAAGGGAGCCATGTGGCAAAATAGAGAGAAAGAATCTCCCACGTCTGCCCCTCTTGGGGTGTTTTCCTGAGAGGTCAGAGAATTTTTCATCACAGAGGAATCAAACATTCTTGGGCTGGAAAGCGAGACAGGTCACTCATGCATGTTCTTTTAAAAGCATGTTGCAATAAAACCAGTGACCTGGTTAATGGTCTGCATGGGTTGTCTTCTTTTCTTCTTCCTTCCTTCACTTCCTTTTTACCTGAAATGGACCCATGTGACATATACCACTGCCACTGATAAACTGGACAGCCACAATCCCTGAGCTGAGCGACTTTGGGGAAAGTAAACATTTTTTTTTTTTTGCAGTAATCACATGCACACGATAATCAAGGGACAAAAAAAATTAATACTTTTCCAGTTACATTCAAAACCCTATTCCTGGCATTTACTTGAAAATATTAAGTACCTTCAAGGCAAATCATTGAAGTAGCTGAACAATCTCTACTGCAATATTTAATGATGCTTATAAATCCTAAAACCCTTATGGGGCCCTTCCTGGCTGGTGACAGAACAGTGTTTGATGTTTCTGAAATTGTGAGTGCTTAATTATAATGTCGAACAAAGTCAGTTATCAATAAAGTGTGCGTCCGTGAATTTAATCCGTCTCTTCCTGTCATTCAGGATGACTGGGAATCACTTTGAACGGAGCTGGTGAGCTTTTTCTGTAAATAGTCCAGTGAGTAAATATTTTAGGTCTTGCTGGCCACAGTGTCTCTGTGGTGACTACTCAGCTCTATCATCATAGGGCAAAAACAGCCATAGATTAATCTGTAAGTCAATGAGCAGGTCTGTGTTCCAATAAAACTTAATTTAACGACGCCAAAATTGCAATTTCATATAATTTTCATGTGTCATGAAATACTACTATTCTTTTGATTTTTTTTAACCATTAAAACATGTAAAAGCCATTCTTAGAACACAGACCACACAGAAACTTTCCAATTGTCTTACTACCGATGTCTTTTGTTTACCTCTCTTCCTTTGTATTTAACCTACGCTTGTAGCAACGGATTAAGTCGTGGAGCATGAGAACTGGATTTGCTCCCAACAGGAGGAAACCCGCCCCTCCCTTGTTGACTTGAGCCCTCGAGCGGGAGCAGGAGCTAACCCTGTTCCTCTCGGTGTGGGTGGCCTACGCTGCCCCTGGAGGGCTGGGTTTTGGCTGCTATTAAATATCAAGGAGAGACTAGCGAAGCCACAATTCATTCATCGAGCTGGACGCCATCTCCCTGTGAAGGCGTCCCCTTAGAGATGTGGGGTCTCTTTGAGATTTACAGCAGCAGCAGATGGCAGGGGCAATTGTATGCATCTCATCTTTCTCAGCAGAGCCTACTTCTCCCCTTGCCCCAGGTGCCCCAGGGTTTACCAATCACAAGCACCACATGTCAGAGCATGCTCCACCAGGCTCTGTGTCCTGCAGGCTGCGGGGAGGGGAGCCTCTCTGCCCATCATGGAAGGAAAAAGTGAGTGATGAGGCCCAGAAGGAAATAAGGAGACCTGAGCTTCCTGAGAGCTGGAGACTGGAATCCAAGCGGGGTCGTCAGAATCCACTAAAACCGATTCTTTCCAACTGTGAAAATATCTGGAAGTTATTATCAAGAGGCACGCTCTGTGCTGCTGCTTCTTGAGGAATGGGATCAGAAACCCTCCCATGTCAAGTGCTATATGTCTGTATTAGTCAGGGTTCTCCAGAAAGATGGAACCAATAGGATACATGAAAAGGAATTTGTTGGGGGGCATTGGATCACACGATCACTGAGGCAGAGAAGTCCCATGCTAGGTGTTGCCAAGCAGGAGAACCAGAGCACCAGGCAGCAGGGTTCAATCCAAGTCTCAGAACCAGGGAGGCAACAGTGCAGCCCCCAGTCCAAGGCTGAAGACCTGAGAGTCCCTGGGAGGCTGCTGGCGCAAGTCCCAGAGTCCAAAAGCCGAAGAACCTGGAGTCTGATGTCCAAGGAGAATAGGTGACTGCTCAAGAAGGAGGAGAGAGAGAGAATCTGCCTTCCTCTGCCTGTCTGTCCTCGCCAGGACCCCAGCTGGTTGGATGGTGTCCACCCTCACTGAGGACGGATCTTCCTCTCTCAGTCCACGGGCTCACCCATCAATCTCCTCTGGAAACTCCCTTGTAGGCACATCCAGAAACGATGCCTCACCGGCCATCTAGACACGTAGGCTGCTCTGGTTCTCCTGCTTTGCAACACCTAGCATGGGACTTCTCTGCCTCAGTGATCGTGTGAACCAACGCCCCCAAGCGACGATATTGCTGCTGGCCGATATGCCAATCTTGATTGACGCCATCAGGAAGAGTTGATGAGATGCACTAGAGCCGCTGCAGCTTTAGAATTAGGAGTCAGCGTCCAGATTTCTGACACTCACTGCCTTGTGACCCCGAACTCACCTCTCTGCTCCCCAGTGTCTGAATCTCTAAAGCTACGGGAAGATGGAGTTAGTGATTCCTAATGTTGCTACAGGGATCGAACAAGGTAACTGATGCAACAGCACTTGTTGAAGCTGCTGCGTTTTCCTGTGTGTGTCTCTTCCAGGAAGGTCATTCTGATCACAATTCCTCTACAAAGGTTTATCCTTCCAGAGAGCTCCTTAGGGGCAGGGAGCGCCTCGTGTCTGTCACTGTCTGCAGCAGCCAGCCGGTGCCTGGACCTAGCAAGGGTTCCATGAGTACTTGTGGAACAATCCCAGCGCGCCTGGGATCTACTTGGAGAAGAAATTGAATGGCCACTACATAGTGGGCTGCGGCTGCCATAACAAAGCACCACAAACTGGGTGGCTTAAACAACAGAGCTTTATTTTCTCGCAGGTCTGGAGGCTGCAGGTCTGAGATCAAAGTGTTGGCAGAGTTGGTTTCTTTGAAGGCCTCTGTCCTTGGCTGGCAGACGTCCACCTTCCTGCTCTGTGTCCATATGATCATCTCTGGGCCTGTGTTTTCTGCATCCTAATCTCTTCTTCTTATAAGCACACCAGTCATATTGGATTAGGACCTACGCATCTGACCTCCTTTTACCCTAATTACCTTTCTAAAGGCCCCATGTCCAAATGCACTCCCATTCCAAGGTACTAGGGGTTGGGACTTCAACATATGAATTTGGGGGGACACATCCCCATCCTTCAGCTCTGCCCTTGTAGCTTCACTTGCTTGGATCTCCATGCAAGGCCCAGGCTGGCAACACCACAGCTGACCATGACCCCCTCAGAACCCACAATTCAGAAAGTCTTCCATGACTGACCAGCCCTGCCTCTGGCTGGGCTTCAGCTTTGGGTCCCTGCCAAACATTCCCTTTGCCTCTGACCACTTGTCCTTGTTCCCAGAGGCAAGCATGGGGTCACTGGTAGAAGCTCTTGTAGTTGCCATTCTGTCCCCCTCCACAGGCAAACTCCTTACACTCTTGCAGGCCTGTGCTCTCACCCTCACCCCCTCAGCCCACCTCACTCCACATCTGCATGGCCGGGCCCACCTGGCCCTAACACCAGCCTGAGGTCCACGGGCCCCAGCAGAGACACAGCCCTGGGGTGTCACGTCCCCACCACCTTGACCGCTGGCTTGTTCTCGGCCTCTGAGACATGTCTACTCTTTGTATCTCCTGCCCACCCACCACACTCCTCCATGCTGGGATGACATTTTGAAGAGTTAACTGCTGTGTCTTCCTGACCGTTCAGCTTTCCCCTGCCATCCCTCACCGCCACGGCCTCTCCTCCCACATCCACCTCCTAGCTCGCCACATGTTCGTCTACCCCAGAGGGAGGGGAGGAGAAAAACTGCTTTCCGGCCGATCACACTTTCTTCCCAAATCTTTCTATTTCCCAACTGCTCCTGTGGCTCCGGAACTCAATGGGTAATACTCCACCACCTCTCTTCTCTGTTCTGTCCAGTGCTGGCCTCCTCCCTCTTGGGGAGAATCACGGGGCAGAGGGTCCAGGAGGATAATCAGGGAGGGTGGGGAAACCGCATGGGTTAGTTCCTCACCTCACCGTCTCGCCACACACAACTGAGGGCCTTTGTTTCAGACCCCACCTCACTCTCTTGGCCCCTGTCATGGACTGAATGTTTGTGTCCCCCCGAAATTCATCTGTTGAAACCCTAACCCCCAAGGCGATGATATTAGGAGATGGGGTCTTTGGGATTAATTAGGCCATGAGGTGGAGCTGTCACGAGTGGAATAGTGCCCTTATAAGAGACCCCAGAAAGCTCTCTGGCTCTCTTTCCTCCACGCGAGGATACAAGAAGTCCACAGTCTGCAATCCCAATGAGGACCCTCACCAGAAGGCTGTTGTGACACCCTGATCTCAGACTCCCAGCCTCCAGAACTGTGAGAAATAAATGTCTGTTGTTTATAAGCCATCTAGTCTATGGTATTTTTGTTCTAGCAGCCCAAACTGGCTAAGATAACCCCACCTGGAGAAACCTAAAAAGGCTTGGTCTCCCCTCTGGGCCTGGAATGCCCTTCCTCCCCCTTCCCCAGTGAAGCCCGGTCACCTCTGGGGAGGCAACAACATCTTGGCTTCTTCCACCTGGTTTCAGTGCCCCATGTCCATTCTCTGGTGGAACCCCATGCACACCTCTATCTTAGCACCTGTGAACCGTGCTCACTAGCACATACGTTCATCATCCCCATGTCCACTGTAGACTTCACTTTGTACTCCCCCAAGCATCCAGCACAAAATCTGCAACACTGAATAAATGAATGAGCAAGTAAATGAATAAACTAAGTTTCCCTGGAGTGGGGACATAGAATTGTTCCTTAATTTTTTTTGTAGGTTTTCTCTTTCCTCCAGCTTCTACACCTCAACTCCGGATTATTCTAAAGGGCTGTTCCAGCTCCAGAGTCCCCTGGGGGCTGGTGGTGGCTTTTATTGGGACTTTGTCAGCACTCAGCTTCTTCCTCTGCCCCATCCTGCTCCTGACTCGTTCCTTCCATAGGTGTTGATCCCAAGAACATTCCCTCCTAAATCTCCTGCACACAAATCTCCATCTCAGAGCCTCCTTCCAGGAGCCCTAATGCTACAAGGTATTAGGAACACGGATTTTGGACACTCCTAACATGCCTGGGTTTGAGTCCTGGCTCTTATGCTTACTCACACTATGACCTTGAGAAAGGTTGCCTAACTTCTCAGAGCCTTCATCTGCAATAAAACTGAACTCACTGGGTTGTGGGAATTATATGAAATGTTTGATGCACACTAACCACAGCACCTCGCACAATGATAGGCACTCACCAAAGGATTATTTGTATCATCATCAACATAGCATGGTCCAAAGAACATGGCAAGGCTAAGGAGCATACTGAGGCCTCGAAAGCCAACTGGATGGACTACAAGGCTGGCCCCAAGAGAGGCAGGTCCACTATGGCTTTCAAGGGGGCACACCACACAGGTTGTGGTTGGGCTTGTAGTCATCTGGCGGAGGTACTTGAAGTGTGCATGCACCAGGGGCTGTGTGGTGGGTGCTTTGGGAGTTGGTGGAACTTCAGGAGGAAGTCTAGAGTCTAGGTACTCCTCCAGCCCTCAACCCAGTTCCAGCACCATGGGGAACTAGAATTTAATCCGCTGCTAGAGAAAGCAAGAATTCATTTTTCCAGTGGTGCAAGTGATGTTGCCCTAGGGGCATGCAACTCTGAAATCTGTCTCAGACTAGGGAGGGGAGGTACTGCTGTTCAGACGGGGATGTTGGGGACAGAGCTGAACACATGCACAGAAATAGTTATATTGTGAGTAAATTCGGCTTTGTGCAATCTCTTCTCTTAGCCTTATAAGCCACAGTTGTGAAATTACTTTTGTCTCTTAAAGATCAGGAAACACAAAGAGGATGGTTCCTTGTTAAAGGCTTTCTGATATTCTCTTCTCACTTAGTTTCATGAATGAATACCAGGCAAGAGGGTGGCAGAAATGAATAGGACCAGATGCCTGCCCTTGAGACATTGACATTCTTCTAGGAAGAAACAGATATGTAAACAAATATTAGAAACTATTAATATAAACCTTATCATATAAGTAGGCATTTGTCCATTCACCGCCTCTGTGCTGAGCGCTGTGCTCAGCGTGGCAGACACAAAGATGAACTAGATGTTGTTCCTGACCACATGATACTTAAAGATAGTGGATATGGAGTAAAGTAGGGGCATTAAAGCATCAAAGGAGGGAAACCTGGAAACTGGAAACTGAGATTCTGAGCCGGGGCCTGGCTCTAGTCATGACAAGCAGACCAGTCCTGATGTTCCAAAGAATCCCAGACACCTTCAGTCTTTGTCACTAACCTAGAAATATCGAGGTAATAAGGCAAACCCAAAGTACACGCAAATGCAGGAAACCTATTTCATTGGGCTCATTTGAGTCTCTAGCAGAATATAAATCAGATTTCTGCTTAATGCAATTCTCTAGCACCTATTCTACTAAAAAGAACTCAACTAAATAAGTGCAATCTCTTTTTTTTGGTTAATATGTTCACATTGCCATACATGAAATATATTTTTATACATGCCCAAAGGAGACAATTAGAAATAGCTCTACCCAGTGCTCCAGCAAATAATTCACGGTATAAAGTAATTAAAATGGAATACCAGATGTGTCTAGCTGAAGATGGTAGACTGAAAACATATATTTATCTCCTCTCTCTTTTTAGATTTCACTAATTTTTTTTTTTTTTTTTTTTTGAGACAGGGTCTCTGTATGTTGCCCAGGCTGGTCTCAGACTCCTGGCCTCAAGCAATCCTCCCACTTCAGCCTCCCAAAGTGCTGGGTTTACAGACATGAGCCACCATGCCTGGCCAGATCTCACTAAATTTATAGTACAGGAGTAGAATAACATATGCCCACAAAAAAAGAAAACACAAGTAAAGAAAATAAGAGATTTCAGCAAAATTCAAGCTGTCAGGCAGCCAGGGGAAGAGTGATAATTGATGTAGCAGGGCAAGCAAGCCCTGGCAGGGTGCGCTCCTCGGGGGGCAACAGACAAGAAGAGAGCCAATTTGCCCCCAAAGAACCCAACGAGAGTCAGAGACTGCAGGTTTAGAGAAGGACAGAAGTGAAATGCAGGGTTGAAAACAGATTAAATTGAAAGGTCTTTTTTAGGAATAGCTTACCCCTGACCTGTCCCTTTGCCACCACCCAACCCCATCCCCCAGCCTTACAGAGCACCGAGGAGTAGGGAGGCATTCCCCCATGCTATGGGAATGCCCCCATGCTATGGCAAAGATTGGAAGTTTCTCTTCTGAGAAAATATCAAGCCATCCCAGGAAAAGAGACCACCTCCTTCTGGCATTATCCTCCAGTATAGCAATAGTATCTTCCCCACTCACCGGAAGCAAAGCCTGCCAATCACAGTGCCTCCTTCGTACCTGCACATAAAAGCTTCAGGCAGCTTTACCACGCCTCACTCTTGTAATCAGCCAAGAATCACTAGATTATTTGAAAAACATGAAAAAAAAATCTCCAACACAAAAAAAGGATAAGAAAACGTGACATTCTAACCTAAAAATCTAAAATTATTATCTTAAAAAGAGTAGATATCAAACCCATAGAGTAAGAAGAACAAAGCTTTATGAAAATGGAGCAAACATAAAGCTGAAAAAAGGAGGCTTCAAGGAAATTAAAAACATGCTATGAAAATATGAAAATTTAACAGACAGGTCATCAGAGAAAACAGAACAAAAACAGAGAGACAGAGGATATAGGAGGGAAAAAATGAGAGACATTTCAATTCAAGAGGTCCAAAATCTAACCATTGACTTAGGAGTTCTGAGAGCGCCGAATCCTAACCACTAGACCACCAGGGAGCGACGGACTTAGGAGTTCTGGAAAGAGAGAACAGAGAAACCGGAGGAGATGAAATTTTTCAATGAAACAATTTGAGATAATTCCCAGAGTAGATGTTTCCAGACAAATAGTTCCACTGAGAGCCCAGAACAAGGGATGCAAAAAAATACACACCAATGCACATCATGCTAAAATCCTGTGGTACTGAGAATAAGAACCGGATTCTAAAAGCTTCCAAAGGAAAAGGCAAAACATTTAAAAAATTACTTGAAAGTAAATAGAATCAGAATATTATCAGACTTCTCAACAGTAATATGGAATGCCAAAGAATAATGTCTCAAAAATCTAAAGGACTTAATTTTCAGATTCAAGTAGATATTTTGAAACACACAAATTCTAAGAAAATTTGCCTCCAACATACTCCATTTTAGAAAGTTATTTGAGAAAGTGCTAGAAAAAAAGCAAGGAACTGAACCAAGAAAATGGAGGATGTGGGAGCAGGAAACAGAGGCTAACAATCAAGAGAAAAGCCAAGGAAAATCTCAGAGTCCAGGTGGGAGCAGAAGGAAGGTTCCAGAAAACAGACACTGGATCTAATGAAACAGCTGGAGGAAAACCCAAAAACAAAAGGAAGATATGATAAAGAAGGCAATATAAGAAATTAAGTATAATCAAAATATACTATTACTACTTCCTTTTCTAGTTAATAATATTCACTTAGTCATAATAATAGAAACAAATATAATAAAAATACTTTATTGGAAGGATTGAATAGGGGAGGGGAGACCGGTGCAATAGAGATAAATCCTCATTTAAATGTTATAGAAGGAAGTAAACAGAAAATGTCTGAAGATGACAGACCATGAAATAGAAGTATGAGCATATTATTTAGAGATATGGAAGCAGCTATCAAAAGATAGGGCTAAAGGGATTCCAAATGGCTGTCTCTAACCAGTAGGACTGGGGGCTTAATTCTAGGATTGGGCACCACACCTAGCAGAAATTGCACACTAGAAAGACGTGTCCATAAAACAAAATAAAACTATAACTGTTTCCAATCAAGCTCAAACACATTTTTAAAACTACAAGACATAAGAGAATATTATAAATCAGAATTAGAAAAACTCAGAAGCAAGGCGACAGAACTCAAGAAAGAGTTGGAAATAAAAGAAAGCACTTCGTAAATGAAGACTAAACTAGAACGAATGCAAGATCAAATAAACACAACATGTTTTTTAAGAGAAACAGAAGGTGAAAACCAAGGAGGAAAATTCAGCAAAAACATGAAGAAAGAGATAAAAAGGATTCAAGAGAAACTGACAAATCTTGAAGGCAGGCAAAGGAGATCATACAGACAGATAATAAAGTCCCTAAAGAAAACCAAAACAAGGGAACAGAACAGATACTCAAAACTGTAACTCAAGAAAACTTTGCTGAAATAAAAAAAGATTTGAAATTTCATATTAAAAGAGCAGACCTCATACCTGAGGACATTTACGCAGAATGATCAGTATCAAGACATTCTAATAAAATTACTTTAAAGAAAAAAAATCCTTTAGCTATCTAGAAAATGAGAGCATATGATTTAATAAGGGAAAGAAATTCAGCTTATTATCAGACTTTTCAACAGCCATATTTTATGATAAAAGGAAATGGAGTTAACATATTTAAGATGCTCAGGGAAAGAAAGAGCGAGCCCAGGGTTTTATATCCAGTAAAACTGACCTTCAATTCTAAAAGGCACAGACACATATCAATATGCAATAAATTCCTTACCCCATCTACACTCAGGTTGGTCTGTTGAAAAGAAATAATGACCAACCTCAATAGCAATGATGATCACTAGCAGCCGGAGTGTGGCCTGGGCGTACAATTTCTCATCCAAAGAAACCAGTGATTCTCGGAGAAATGGCTCGTTCCAGGTCTGGAGGAGGAAATATACAAGATGATCCTGGAACATTTCATCATGCCAAATAACGAGGAAGCTATAAAAAAAAACCCACTAGGGTCACATCAAAAGGACTCAGAACCCAACCTGAAAAAGCTCCCGATGACCAAAGATGGGACAACTTGAGCATCAATGATGATAATAATTGCAATAGACTAGAACTCATCAAATATATTTTAATCCATGGATTCATAATGATACTTTTTAAATGATTGGTTACCCTCAGAGGATGATAGAGAATTAATTCATCGTCTCGAAAACTGGTAATTAAAGGGAAACGATCTAACATTTATCCTGCCTTTCCTATATGAACTATACTATGGGGTAAACAATAAATGATGGGAAGTATCCATTTATAAAAATATTCCAACTAATAAATGAAAAAGACATGGTAGAATTAGAACATCACCATTCTGTAACCCTCAATAAGCTAAATACCAATGGTTACTAACATCGTAGAGAGACTTCATAAGAGAGACTTTTTTAAAATATCACATGATTTAAATGGGCAAGAGTAAACTATCTTATCTAGGAGTATACATTTGGATTTTTAAAAACTAAAAAAATCAAGGAAGTGATTACCGTAAAAGAAGAGTGGTTATTTATAGAGAAAGAGGATATGTGATTGGAACAGCTTCTGGGTTGGGGAGCAAAATTCTACGGGATCTCTCTCTGTTGCTGGGGCTAGAGTGCAGTAGCATCATCATAGCTCACTGCAAACTCAAACTCCTGGGCTCAAGTGATCCTCCTGCCTCAGCCTCCTGAATAACTGGGACTACAGGCATGTGCCACCATGTCCGGCTAATTTTTCTATTTTTTTGTAGAAACGGGGTCTTGCTCTTTCCTGCTCAGACTGGTCTCAAATTCCTGAACTCAAGTGATCCTCCTGCCTCTGCCTCCCAGAGTGCTAGGATTACTGGTATGAGCCACTGCGCCCAGCCAAAGTTCTGCTTCTTGATCTGGGCGGCGTTCATCTTATAATAATTAATTAAGTTGCGAGTTTGTTATGTTTGGGATTTTCTATGTGTTTTATTTTTCAATAAAAAAAATGTGATGCTTAGGTAAAGATACAGTAAATTGGGAACTTTCACACAGAGTTGGTGGGAGTATAAACTGATAAAGGTTTTTATAAGGCGATTTAGCCATATCTATCTATATTTCAAATTAATACTGGTCCCACGTGCCACCCAGGTTTGGAGCAAATGAAGTAACGAATGTGACCATGGATGGATAAGTGTGAAGGACTGTAGACACATAAGATAAACTCAGGCTGACCAAGCCCTACTAAATGTCAGGGGCAGTGCTACGAAAGGCTCTTTGCATACATCATCTCAGTGTACCCTTTACACATGGCTGTGAGACAACTCCCATGATTTCAGATGTGGCAGCTGAGGCTTAGGGAGGTTCAGTAATTTACCCAGAGTTGCCCAATGAACAAGGGAAAGAGCCCTGCATTTCAGAAATTAATACTCCAGAGGTCGGAAAATAAGGGAACATTAGCAACTACCCTGCCAACCCATCAGACAGCAAAAAAGGATAAAACTCAATGCTTTTATGGAACAAAACGGAATGTTCTTGGTAATATATAAAAGCAATAAGCCCAGACGCCTTGCATGAGAAGTTATCCTTTGAATAAAATAGAATTGTAAAAACTCATTAGTATCTTTTCAGGATTATCACATATATTACAATACCTGCTATAAAATTAAGTCATTCTGTAATTTTTAAATGCACAAACATATGATAGGTTTTTTGTTTTTGTTTTGTTTTTTTTGAGTCAGAGTCTCGCTCTGTTGCCCAGGCTACAATGCCGTGGCGTCAGCCTAGCTCACAGCAACCTCAAACTCCTGGGCTTGAGCAATCCTCCTGCCTCAGCCTCCCAAGTGGCTGGGACTACAGGCATGCGCCACCATGCCCGGCTAATTTTTTCTATATATATTTTTAGTTGTCCAGCTAATTTCTTTCTATTTTTAGTAGAGACGGGGGGTGGGGGGGGTCTCACTCTTGCTCATGCTGGTCTCCAACTCCTGAGCTCAAACAATCCTCCCACCTCGGCCTCCCAGGGTGTTAGGATCACAGGCATGAGCCACCTCGCCCGACCTGATAGGTTTTATTTCAAGCTGAAGGGATTCAATGTAATTCCACCCAATAGACAACTAAGTTCCTTCCCAACTGAAGGCACTCACTGCATAGGCAGGAACCCACCAGCTTTCAGCAGCCGAGTAGCCCTCCTGAGAGGCCTGCGTCCTGGCCTCACAGCGACAGGTAGAGGTTTGGCCCTTGGACTTCTAGAGACTAACATCAGGCAGAATTCTGACAAGAGGAGGAGAAGGTGGAAGGAGAGAGAATTCACAGACATGAAAGTTGGTAAACAGGTCCCCAAGGGAAACAGCATTCATTTCAGAGGCCACTCAGAGGGCAAGGAGCACTGCACTCAGAGTCAGGCCACCTGGAGTCCTGACTGCCATTTTACTGGCTTTGTGACCTCAGATCAAGTCATTTAACATTTCTGAAACTCAGCCTTCTCAGGGGTATAAAAGGGTTAATAACACCTGCCCTGCCTACCTACCAAGGTTGCAGCAAGGCTCAGATGAGAAAGTAATAACAGGTGGCATTTACTGAATGCTTGCTATGTGCCAGGCAGTGGGCCACGTGCTTTATATGCTGTAGCAGCTCCTAATTCTCCATGAACCCTCTGATGTAGCCTCGACTGTTAAACCTCTTTTACAGGTGAAGGAACTGAGACTTGGAGAGTTTACACAATTTGCCCAAGTTAAGGCTGACGTTAAACCAGAACAGACTGATTCCAGGTTCTGTGTTCTTAACTCTGATAGCACGCTGCCTCCTGGAGCACGTCTCTAGAAGGACCCTGGGTACTTTACACAACGGAAGATGCGTAGCAGGTACCAGCTGGCACCTGCAAGGCCATCCCTCCATAAGCAAAGCAGAGGCAGGCATCAAGGACACTTCTAACCCAAGACTGAGGGATTTAGGGAGATTCCAGGATATATAGGTCCTCCAAACCCTCAAGACACGATAGACTCTGGGAAGCAGCAGAAGGAGGCATCGTATCCTCCTTTGCCCTGACCCCATCCCCAAGAGACAGCCAGAGTTGCTCTCTGGGAGAGAGAGTTCCTGGGAGTTTCTGGGATTGCACGAGACAGTCCACTCTTGGCAGAGGAGACAAAAAGAGCCGTCTTAGAGTACAGACTCAAGACTTTTGCCACCTTCTAGTGATAAAAGACAAGGACCCCACAAAGAGACTGGAGAGCATTGGGGTACTGCAGTAGAGAGAGCATTAAAGTGCTGGGTTTGAGTATTAGGACCCGGATCCCAAGTCTAGCTCTGATGTTAACAAGTTGTGTAACCCTTGGAAAAGCACTCCCACTGTCAGGACCCGATGACCTCTAAGTTCCTTACCAAACATGTGATTCCTACAGCCCTATCTTCTCTGCCCTGCCTGGCCCACAGGCACTGGGATGGAGGGAGGGAACTCAGCATTTATGAAGAGCCTGTTGTGTGCAATGCGCTCGCAGAGTCTTTTTAAAATAACAATAGCAATGATATGTATGAAGAGCTTACTCTGTGCTGGACCCAGTTCTAAATGCCTCATAAATGTGGGTATTATTAGAAAAGTTATCCAAAACTTGGAAATAAGACAAAATGAGTACCCTGTGCCCTTTAAAGTTCGTATTAGAGCATTGTGTAAGAAGAGTCACAGTAGCATTGTCTGTCACCGAACTGAGTTGGGGATGGCAGGTGGATGGGCAGAGCCCTCAAAGAGGAGAGAGAGACCCACTGGAGACCCAGGAGCTTCAGGGAGGTCCCAGGGCTCCAAATGAAGAAGAGAAGCCATCTGGAAATGCACAGGGAGTTTTCACAACAGGACGGGGAATCGCACAGAGCGCAATGGAGAGCAGGCCTGGGGAGAACGTGGGGGGCAGAGGGAGATAGTCCTCCTGGCCAACTCCTACTCACTCTTCAGAACTCAGCTTAAATAGGGCTTCCTCAGGAAGACTTCCAGGACCCTTCAGACCAGGTCCCATTTCGTTGCCCCATGTTCTCAAAACAGCCTGCCCTTCCCCTTTGGCCACGCTTGTCCAATGTGTAATACCTACTGCATGGCCTTGCTGGGAACCCAGGGTGAGCCTTACAGTACCGGACACGCACCAGTGCTCAGTCGATACTCACTGGGTGGACGGACGATCTGAAAATCCAGAGGAGGCCAACAGGAGGAAGGCGCGTGTGAGGAAGCAAGGGTTTGGGGAAGAACAGGAGGCACATAAACTTAACAGCATATACCCTTGCTGGAACTTTGGGGAATCTCATTCCATTTTACTATGCCAAGCCCATAGATGCTTTCTGAAGGGGAGGCAGGACCTACAATGAGGGAATTTTATCACTGCTTAGCTGTCAACGAGAAAATGCATTTGCCAGCTGCTGGCTAATTCCAAGTTTCACGGTTTATTTTCAACTCATCATCTATTTTAAACACTGACTTGAGTTTTGCCTCCGGCTACCTACAGTTCATCTCTCCTTCTGCCTCAACTTTCCCTCGTAAGCTCTTCTTTGCAAATTTAACCCTCAAAACAGTCCCAATTCCAAATATTCTGACTTGCTGTCCATATAAACCATCAAAATACCTCAGAAGTTTCATCATTTCTACATTCCTACTGTGCCTCCAAGACAATTTCTCACATCTGAAAGTGGCACAAAACTCCCTAGTTAGCTCATGTATCTCAATTCAGGATTCAGAAAATGTGCCTTTAGCTGTTACCCTATGTTTACCCTCTGTTGTATCTGTAATCAAGTCAGATTTTTTTTAAGCACATAAAATTATGCATCTAATATATGGAGCAAGCACTAAACTAGATGCTGTAGATACAAAGATGAATAAAATACTAGCAGGAAAGCAATGTTAAAAAAATGTATGGCGAGAATGTGGGCTGCTTTCCCTGAGGAACTACTATAAACTCTTATGAACCATGTGAATCACATAACTTTTGTTATCCTTTTTTCAGTGGAAGGAATCAAAACCACAGCTAGAGAAAACTAAAATGATAATAGGTATCAGTTCTCACTCATTAGATTATGAAAAGTATCTAGTGGCCAACAAACAAATAAAACAAGGGGTATAGGCACTATAGTGTAAGTCCATCCAGTTTACCATTGTAACAAAACGAAACACAGACCAGGAATTCCACCTGAGTCCTGCTAGCTGAGCCGTGTTTGAAAGGGAACATCAGCAACAACAAAGGCATGGGGGACAAAAACATCTTGCCTTATCCAGGGAAATCACAAGTAGCTCAAGACTTGTGGAGTGAGGAAGAGGGCGAAATCATGGGCCTTTCTACAATACTCAGGGGCTTGAACACCATCTTACACCTGACCATGGTCATGATAATGACGACAGCTAACATTCAGTGAGAGCTTGCTCTGGGCCAGGCGCTGTTCTAACTAATCCTACAAAAGCAGGTCTATTTTTATGCCCTTTCTATAAATGGAGAAATTAAAGAGAGCTTGCAAGAGATGAGCTATTGAAGGATTTTCAGCCAGAGTAACATGTTGAGATTTATATTTTTAAAACACATCTCTGTACAAACTCAGTATTTACAGATGAAATGACACATCTTGCCTTTGCTTCAAAATAACCAGAGAGTTTACAGGTGAAGACACAAAGATTTCCACAGGCTGATAATTGCTGGAGCTAGGTGATACATACCATTATACTAGTGTCTCATCTTTTATATGTTTATAGTTTTCCATAATAAACTTTTTTCAAAAAAAATCTCTGGCTACCATGCAGAGATCTGATTGAAATGCGGAAAGGAGGAAGGAATAAGACCAGTTAGGGGATTAACAAGCGAGAGCTGATGAGAGCTGGGGAAGCGGCAGTAGAACATTTTGAGAGAAAAAAAATTGCTTGGTAACTAGCAATTGGGGGAGTAGAGGTAGAGAAAAATCTCAGGTTTAAATTCAGTCTTATGTACCTGGCTTATGTGATGGTTAATGGAAGAGCTGTTAGCCTTATAGGAAACACAAAAAGGGTTTGGGAACAGGAGAGGGAAGGGTGTGGAAATGTGTCCAGTTTGGTGTGGCAGTAGACTGGGCATTTAGGTCAGTGGTCCTTTAGTAAGGGAGGTATCTGACTGTACCCCCAATGTAAACATATTTGTTTATAAATTACATGGATCTACAGCATAAGAAACAAAATTACTTTTTGCACAGCATAGAAGTTACAGTATTTCCTTCGTACATTCTAATGGGCTATATATCTCATAAAGTACGCACACCCTACTTGGAGGATCACTGATCTATGTAAAGATTATGGCTTTAGGATTGGGATGTTCAATCTCTTGAAACATCAATTTACTTCCCTGTAAAATGACAATATTACTCACCGTACAAAGGAACAATGAGAATTACACGACAGTCTATGTATATACTGATGTCAGCACAAGTAGAGCTCCAGGGTGTCAGAAATGCTCTCCCCACCCCACCCCTTTCCTCCAGTTTAGAATAGAAGAACGGACAATATTTTTGTTTCTTGTGTAATGAATTTGTAGATGCATTTAAGTAAGATCCCGAGTAGCTTAAGAACTCTTGGAAGTTGTGAGCAAGCACTTGACTCCATGGGCATTGGCAGGCTGCCATCATCCCCAAGCTGAATGCAGACATGCTGGTCACAAACCCTGCAGCTGGTCACTTCATTCTGTGCAGGTTGGAGAGGGTTACATGAACTCAGCAGAAACACACACACACTTAACACCTGGTAAGGCAAATAACCTTTCACCTGTCATTTGTTCAAACAGAGGAAATTTCTTCAAATACTAATAATTCTTCAGTTCATTGAATATTAGTGGGGATGCGGAGAGAGGTGAAATGGGGTATATCAAAGATTTCAATTTGTCGATTCATCACTCCAAGGGTACCCAAGTACATCCTGTGGCTCTGGACGGCAAAATATCACCACACAGCTGAGGATGATTCCCTCGAAATGGGGACATGAGCCACATTCATGCTATCATAGCAACTGCCAATAGAGAATTGTGTTAAGTTCACAGTGTAGCTCTCATTTCCTTGAAGAATTAGTTTGGTGCTGGTTACAAGGAGAAGCAATGAGATCCTGACCCAAATCCCTAACTCCCACTGAGGTAGAAAAAAAACATTAAAAACAAGACACAGAATTGGTAGCATCTCTGTCTACAGAACAAATACCACATCTGTCTACCTTAGAGATTAGAACTGGGAATTCTTTGCTCTGCTCCTAGTAGAGTATAAAAATGATCTAGAGATTTTAACTTAGTTAAAATTTAAACTCTGCTTCCATCATTTTCTCTAGAATGATCAATTCTTGGGAACTGAGAACCATATGCAAAATGAGCACATACAAGGCTTGGTGTGCATTTCTGAAACAAACAATGATTTATTTAGCTGAAGCTAAAGACAAGGTGATGCTAAAAGCTAAAGAAAGCCTTGCCTCCAATTATTCACACGATACAATGCTGCCCTCTAGCAGCTTGAGAGCGAAATAGCATTAACAAGCCAATTGGTTTCAGAAATGTGAAGTTTTAGCATCAATATTACTACGGAAGATGTTGCTGAAAAAAGAGGGGACAGGGGAAGCGTCTCCACAATTAGATAGCAATAGTCTACCTTAATAAAACAATGTGCTGTTTAGAAAGATGCTGGAGTAAGTTAACACAACCCACACCTATCACATTGCTCTAGGTAATCTCCAGTAGACCTGGGAGGGCCTTGAAGACAATGAAGATACCCTCCACTGACATGTTTGTTTGAATCTTAAGTGGGACTTCTTACTTTACTGGACAGAGCCATATTTTGTCACTGGAGAAATTCCTTCCTCCACCCTAACTTCCTGTTCCATGTTTTAGCAAGGTGGTTAAAAGCTATTAGAGCAACTTGGCACTTCTCATATCCCACCCTCCCCCCTCGACCCCTTTAGTGTCTCTTAAATAACCGATATAGTGTGTTTCCTAAGACATGCAGAGACTAGTCTAAAGCAAGGTTATATTATGGTTAGAGAATGACGGAATCAATTGTCAACCTTGGAACCCAAATTAAATGAAACATTTAAGTTGGCAAGATGA
The DNA here is from genome assembly GCA_028533085.1 of Varecia variegata. Lineage (NCBI taxonomy): Eukaryota > Metazoa > Chordata > Mammalia > Primates > Lemuridae > Varecia > Varecia variegata. The sequence goes on from CM052441.1 coordinate 126,288,660, forward strand.
ACATTTCCAGGAAGGGGAGTGCTAATAATTAGTAAGACAAGACGACCAGGTTTTCATATGCTCCCTCAAGTAAATGACAATGATTTGAAATAAGCCAAAAAAATCCTTTTCATTTCCATAGTCACCTTCCTAGGAAGACTTGCAAGTTCAAAACTCACTCATGAGATTTCACTGCTCGCATGTCAAGCCAACTGATAGCCACAGCTCATCAGAGTATCTGTTGGCTGATACTCTGAAATGAGAGATCTATGCAGGAAGAGGGAAGTATGAGAAATCTGCCTATATTATTATATTTTTGGCTACAGACAGGTGTTTCCAATTTCTCATGTTTAGCCTTAAAAGAAGTGCATCCAAGTTTGTGTGTGTGTGTGCACGCACACACACACACATTGCAGGTGGGAGAAAGAACCACATACACTTATTTTCAAACGAAAGCTGCCATATGTTTATTAAGACACTGCTGTTAAGCATAGCCGGCTCTATAAAAATCATTAGTCATATATTATCACACATTCAGGAAAGTTTCTGAGAAGATATATCAGGACGGGTTTCTCTTGTGGCTCAACTGGATCTGAGGAAAGAACAGAAGAAATTACATACCTGATTTACAGCTGCTGCTCATCAACAAACAACATGTCCTGGCGATCTAATTTTGAGAGGCAAGATAGCTGAACTGCCTTACAGTCCTGGCTAAGGCTTTGCTTAAAATCCCTCTACCTTTAAAAGTCTCTCCTTAACATTCATGAATCTCAGAAAAGACCAAAAACTCAATTGTGATGAACAGGCCAATTGCAAATCTCAACCACAGAACCACTACATCTCAGATCAAAGATCAAGCTATGAGAAGGGAAGCGTGTCCTACGTTTTAAATATTGGGCAGCAAAACTAACAGCCAGCCATTATCTGGCTCTGTGACACAGGGCAAGCCAGTTATAATCTCTCAAGAAACATTTACACAATAAGAAGGTTTAAGTTCACACAAGCTATAGCTATATGTGAAGATACCTATTTCTCTGTTAAGTCTATTGTCTTTTGTGGATTAAGCATGTTCGGTAATTAAGATTTAGTTGACAATTACTGAACACAATATTAGAGCTCTGACCTCAGAAGAACAGAGCCATAATGTTGTGATTTGGGATGAGAAATTCCCAAGGAAGGTTCAACTCTAGTTAGACAGTTCCTGACCTACTTACATCCCACTCCCCTAACTGAAGATGCAGCAACGTAGAGGCAGAGAAACAAAGCCCAGCTAATGTGGTACACCTCTGCCAACTGACAGCAATGGGTGTAATCTTAAAACCTGTAGAATTTATCAAAAAGGATTTTCTTACTTCAAATAATCTTCAGAAGTCTGAGTAATGGTGCAATCTGAAAAGTGAAAAATAAGTCATCTAAACAAAGCATCAAATTGGAGTCTTTGAAATACCTTATCAACCATTCCCAATAGAAATGTCCATCCAACCCATTTACTGGTATAGCTAGAAATGGTCTCACTCTAGAAAGCAATGCTTTGGTGAAAAATCTAATGGCCTCTGGGGCTTACTTAGAGAAAAGAAAATTTCAGTTATAAAAAACCAAAGCTTTGGAAGAGAATTTCTAAGTGCAATAAGAATCTGCATCCTTTTCTAAAATATGAACTGAAACAGAACCACCCCAAATCTCATCTAAAATGAGACTGATGGAATTATCCAGGTATAACCCATTTTCCTTTCAAAGTAGAATTATAAAACCACATTATTGTTTGTTATATTCTCTTTTCACAACTCTCTCCTCAAAATCAATTTACATTGTTCCTTTTCTTCACTCCCGATTTCAGTTTACTTTGAAAGCTGGCATTCCCTAAAGCATGCAAACATAAACTTAGGGTTCTATGCAGCATTCACTACCCACACAAGGAACAAGGAAAAAAGGACTGTGATTTAAGTCACAGGTTTTCTACTGAAAGCTCTTTAGTTCTCCCTGAAGATCTACCTTGTCATCTATATCTTCTAGCAATGATGCAATTAGATTTTGTTTGTTCCTGTTTTATAGCCAAGTATGTTGGATGCAGAAAAGAACCTGGACGGAATATATAACTTTTGGTTATTTTTGTGGTTAACATCCTTATTTACAGCTTACAGCTGCAGGGAAAGACAAACCTTTTTTAAAAAAAAAAAAAATCACTTAAATCTAGTGGCATAAACTGTGAATTGTCACATCAGCAAAAGTTAATCTTAGGGAGTTGCTTTGACCCTATTCAGTTTGGGGGGCTGCCCGATTGACAAATTAAGTTAATCTAAACATAAGGCACCAAGACAATGGCTATCATTAAAGTGACTACTTTTCCTCAATGTGACATTCTCAAAATACGGCTTACCAAAAAATAAAATATTCCCCAGGTGAACTTTTCTGCTAGTGACATTTTATGACAGAAAAATACACAAAGATAATGAAGATGAGAGTCAAGCTGAACATGCTACAATTTATTAACTGTGAATAAACTGTATATAATTGTAGAATTGGGAGTACATAGTATCTCTTCACGTTGTCAGCAAGTTTACAGGTATCTCTGACTTTTAAACATATATAATACCTACCTATACATCAGGGCCTTGCCCTTCTCATTCCCCAAGGCAAAGTATCCACTTCTGGGAGAAAAATCCATGGTATGAACACGAGAAATATTCTTCTTTTTAACCACGGGGAAGTTTGAAAATACGGTACAGGAAGGGAGGTGAACCTGCAAGAGATAATAAGAAGCTTTAAAGTGCAACAACTGGGAACTCATCTTCCTTAAATTTTAATCTTCATTCCATATTTTTGCTGAAACAAAAAGTTCATTTTGATTATAGCATGCCAGAAGTACAGTCTCTTAATGTAGCAAAGTGTTCTAAAATTAAAATTTGATCTTTAATGCGTTGTTAACTAAGCAGAAAGGGAGGGAAGAGAGGAAAGTGCTAATGCAGCATCTAGCATGATGCCTGGGAGATTCAAATGTTTGCTGAACAAATGAATGAATAAATAAAACAAAAAGTCAATGGCAGTGCTCACTAATGCTCTAGCTTAATGACCACGGTAAAGAATACTAAAATCTGATTACCAAGAACACATATTTTAAACATTATGAAGAGTCTGATTTTATATAACTGAAGCCCAGGCAAAGTCATACCACATCTTCCAATATCATATTTCCTTTTTACACTTTAATTTTTCACCTATGTGATATACTCTTTGCTTTTTGCAATTTCTCCTTAAAGAGGGCTGAATCATGAAAACCTGACTCCAAATGAAACTGTGTCCTGATTTAGAGAGAGCTAAAAAGCTCACCTTAAAACTAGGCCTAAGCATGACGAGGGCACAGTCTCGTTCTCCAGAGTCTACTTCCAGGAAAAATGGGCCCGAGTCCAAGACAGGTAAAATAAGTCCTCATCAAATCTGTGGATGAGTAAAATCTAGGCGTAGAAGCAGTTACCTTCTTACTATGATGGTAACAACTCTCACTTTCAAATGTTCTCCAGCTCTTCCAAGACATACAGCACTTTCATGTTCAAATACATACAGTTATCATTTGGCTATTTATCTTAGCAGTGTGTCATCCTCCATACATTTAGATGAGACTGTATCAGCCATTCAAGGTGATTTTCACAGACAAGTACTGGGGTAAAACTCACTGAGATATACACCTATTTATTAAACAGGTTTCAGTCAGTCATTTATTAGGACCAACTCCCTCTGATACATATCTACTGATCATTTTGTGAAGAAAGTAAAATTTACACTGAATCTCTAAGCCATGTTCAATCATTCTGAATTCTGCCAGAAGGCAGGTCCTGCTGCCTGTACACATAGCATTGGTGTGCTGATAAGAAGTGGTCTTGATCCATTAAAGCTAAGACACTGGCAGTATCCCCATTTGATCTTAACTTTTAAAGTTCTTAAACACTGCTCTATATACAGATTCCTCGAGAAATTACTTTAAGTATATAGTTGAAAGCACTTAATAAAGCAGACTCCTGTTTTATGGAGAGAAGCTACAATATATATATTGTAAAATGTATTTATACTGAGTTCAGGAATGCAGAAATTATATGAATTTTTGATAACCACGTTGGCTTCTTAATTGTGTTTTGCTTAGGTTATTATAAGTTTGCATCCTCCAAGCATGCATCAACTATGAACAGGTGACCTAAAACATCAGAGAAGCAGAACATCAAGAAAAAAACATCTGCTATTCTCTGCCTGACTTTTGTTCCTACCTTATTCACCCTGATATTCTGAAACAATTCCTCAGATACTAACTCATCAACTTTCTTGGCATGACTTTAAAGTCTGGGGAGCTGGTTTTCTAATTCTTCCAAATCAAAACACACGAACACCAACCTTTCTGTTTCAATGACTTCTTAAAGATAATTATATTTAAACCACCTACCTTTCTATTTCCAACCAAATTTGGGGGGAAAAGATCTCCTAATTTGGATTCATGTAACTTTAAATTAATAATTAAATCAATTGCTTATTAGGACAAAGACTGGAGCACAAGACACACAGCAATTTTTTAAGACCATTTTTACCAGAAGGTAGCTGCTTATCTTTGTAGCTAAATAAAAAGCACACAGTACCAGAAATATTGTGGTAAATATACACATTTACAAAGTCCTTGACATAAATGGTGTCTCCCTAGACACAGGACCCTCGTGCAACAAATAACTTACAAAACCACACACAGTGGCCATGCATTCACACAACAAGCCAGTGTGTTCCTTCTGGTGGAAGATAAACGCCAAGTTATTGACAACTTATTTTTATTTTTAAACTTGCTCTCTTCTATTGACTTGGAATATCACAGGCAGGGGAGTCGATGTTTACAATGTCCTCCCGTAAGAGTCAATAGTATCTATCTGCAAAGCTCCCCAGTGCAATCTCTACTGATTAACACATCCTCCTTCAGACCAATGATCCCACCTGGGTAGATCTATGTCTATGCTGTGCTCTGACCTCTCTTTACAGCCTCTGTATTGAAAGCTACAATTGAACTCTTAATTTTAAAAAAGCCCCATAAAGACCCAACCTATTTAACTCAGAAAGTTCCTTTTATCTCTGACACCATTTCTGTCATGATAGTTAAGGGTCCAGATAGCAAAATTCAACAAGTAAAAGCTCACTCATCCTTGATCTAATGGATAAGAAGTTCTATGACTTTCTACTACATCCAAAATTATAGATATAATAACGATTTGACTTCTGGGTCTCTTACAGGTGCAACAGCTTAGATTTATATTCACTGCTTTGTACTGGGATAACAAAACTGTTTGGATCATTATAAGCGATTGTGTTTCACTGTTTCACTGAGGCATTCTGAAGCTGCTATGCCTGGCTTCTTTCCATTAGAGATGATGGTTGACTAGCATTTAAAAATTGTGATTTGGCTGTTACTAATGAATTCCTTGTGTGATTTTGCCACAATAAAAAAGCATAAATGCTGTCATGATCACTAAAGCAAACTATGCAGAACTAACTATTATACATCTTGTGGAATATATTATGTCAAGAGGAGACAGATCCCATAGTTTTCTAAAACAATTTACTACCATTAAAATGATAAAAGGTTAATATGTACTAGTACACCACTCCCATTAGAAGAGAAGGGATTTTAAAGCTGACCTGAATTAGAACCTTCTCATTTATCAAATGATTCCTTCAACAGAGAGGCTATAAAATGCAATGCTTTATTTTTCAAACTTTTTCTAGCAGAACCCCTTCTTAAGAAAATCATATAATCTCAACACGTACCACGGATAACAGTGATGCTGCTCTATATGATACAGGTAGAAGCTTAGCCTCCTCCTTGCCCTATTTGCCATATAAAGTCCTGTGCAGATTCCAGGGCTCTGCACAATTCAGTTGGAAAATCACTAAATTGCTAGAAAGAATTATGGAATCTAGAATCATAATTCTGCCCTTTATTAACTATAGACTTTGGGTAAGTTAATCCTCTGCAGAACTGTTACATGGCTCAAATCTTTTTGTAAAATTCTTTGTAAATCTTTATAAACTATACACTGCAATACAAAGTTGATGGAGTATGCAAGGCTTTTTGCTGAGTGAGCAAGATAAAAATAACAAACTTTGTAAAATGGGTACAATCTGGTAGTATACACATGACAACAGCACAATGCAATACTGTTATTCAAAGTTCTATGTCATCTGTATACCTGGTGCCTAGAGCAAACAACTGTTAAATGAATGAGAAAACTGGTTCTGCCTGAAGGGTAGAAAACTTCACAGAGATGGAGGGGCATTTAATCCGAGCTCTGAGGTTGGGCAGGCCTGAGGCTGTTATCCTGAGAAAGGCCTGCTTGCAAGGGTGGCCCTTGGATGGTATCTGGGAACTTGACCAGGAAATAGTTCCTTACACTGGCATGAAACTTCCCCCAAATGATAAGGATGACTCACTGTGCCTAATCCACTTGTACAAACAATGCAGTTTATGCTTAACACCTGGCTTTACTTCTGGGCCTCTACAATTTTGGTACATGTTAGGCAGAGGGTGCCTACAATAACAACTTCGGGCACTGAGTTTCTAATGAGCCTCCCAGGTAGAAAACACTTAACACATGTTGTCACAACTCATTGCTAGAAAAATTAAACATGTCCTGTGTGACTCCCCTGGGAGAGGACTCTCAGAGCTTATGCTTGGTTTCCTTCAGACTTCGCCCCATGCACCATTCCCCTCTGCTGATTTTGCTCTGTATCCTTTTGCTGTAATAAATCTTATCCATGAGTATGACCATATGCAGAATCCTGTAAGTCTTTCCAGTAAGTCACTAAACCTGGAGGCAGTCCTGGGGACTCCTAACACAGAGGTATATTCACAAGTACTATCTAGCTATTTAATTTGCAGTATTTTTACACAATTTATTTTCAAAATCTAAGAACTGCCTCCCTTCTCTATTAAGACAACAGGACTTAAAAAGGTAGATGAGGCCAGGTGTGGTAGCTCACACCTATAATCCTGGTACTCTGGGAGGCCAAGGTGGGAGGATCACTTGAGGTCAGGAGTTGGAGACCAGCCTGAGCAAGAGCAAGACCCTGTCTCTACTAAAAATGAAAAAATTAGCCAGGCATGGTGGCACATGCCTGTAGTCCCAGCTACTAGGGAGGCTGAGGCAGGAGGCTCACTTGAACCCAGGAGTTTGAGGTTGCTATGAGCTATGATGACACCACTGCACTCTAGCCAGGGTGACAGAGTGAGAATCTATCTCAAAACAAAAACAAAAAAAAGGGTAGATGAGGAAAGAAAAACATAGAGGAATAAAGTGTTTGCCTTACATACATACCTTAATATATATGGTGGAAAAAACCTCCAAAAATGAGGACCACCGTTTAAGAAATTCTAAGTGTGGACAGCACAGCTCTCCCAAAAGAGCTGACATAATACAAACTTGGTGGCTACTGTGGATCACTTCAACAATTATATCTAAAAGCTATAATACTGGTAATTTCTGCATCAAAAGCCACTCTTTTAGAAATAGTCCAACACTCTCCTGTTACCTTTCCATGTTTTCAACTTAAAATTTAAACTTATCAATGATAAAAGGGTAAAGAGAAATATTACCAATCTGACTGCTTCTTTCGTTTTTTCTGAAGCAATTGCCAAGATTTCTGTAGTAGGATTGAAGGTCAGAGAAGTAACACCTGTAACCAAGTTCATTATAGCTTTTATTGGCTTTGGGTTTGTTTCCTGGAGACAAGAATCTTGATTGTATATGTTTACCACTCCACAATTAGAACTGCAAAGAGAAAAGGCAATAAAATAGATTAAAAAACAAGTAAAAGGACTTTCACAACCTAAGTGAATATAGATTTAACCCCACAGGCTGGCATTTGCAGGAATCGTATGTTACAAAGAGACTAGCAGCTGGAGAGTTCATCCCAAGGCAAAAGCTAGACACGTTCTACCAGTTCTGCTTCAGCCCTGCCAAACTCTTGTTAACTCTGGCAGCTTTTCAATTGTGGGTCTAGCTAGAAAATAAAAAAAAAACATATAATCTCCATTATTCATTCCTTCAATATTTACTGCATGTCAACTCTATGCCGGGCACTAACTAAGTGCTTAAGATGCAAAAGTGAACAAAAGAGACCAAGACTTCTACCGTCGTGGTGCTTGTGGCCTGAAGTCTTAATGTGTGAATGGTAACTGTCCATCCCCCATTTATATTATTATAAGAGATATTTATAGTATCTCTTTTCTTTTTTTATTCTATGACATTTCTGAGAACTTCCAAAACTGGTGAAAAGCAGCAGTAATAGTAGGCATCTTAGTTTGGCTTTACTGGGAATATTTATAGTCAAGGCTATGGAAGTGATCATTCACCCCAAGTTATCTAAATATATACCAGCAATAAATTGTACCAAATACTCTTAAAAAGTAGATCCTAATGACCTTATGTGGTAAGCACATCACTAACTGAACCACTCATAGATAAGAACTTTAAGTAAACATTTTGATCTCAACTTTCAGATCCCTTAATTAGGGGAATCATACACAGTATAAGGTACAGCATTAGGGTACTTGCAATTCACAGATACTTAATTAGTAACTGCAATATAAACATGAAAGATGTAAGAAATTAAGCCTCAATCTCACAAGAGTGACAAACACATATTCCACCAAGTGTAGTCTCATTCCTACCACTCAAACATCCCCATTTATTCACTTAACACTGACGGACTGCCAACAATGAGTCAGGTACAACACATAAAGACGACAAATTCAGTTCACGTGAAAGGTTCTGTAGCTTGAAATGATAGCTAACACACAAATGGTATGTTAGAATTATTCAGTCTTCAAACTACTGACATGCACATCTTCTATTTAATTCTAAATAACCTGTTAATTTAAGCAGAGCTAAGTGTATGTAGTCCATACTAACCACTCAGGAGAAACAGTATATATCCTTGGCTTACAGAATTCTGTTATGAATTAAATGTCTCCCCAAAATTCATATGTTGAAATCTTAACCCCCAATGTGATAGAATTAGGAGGTGGGGCCTTTGGAAGGTGATTTGGTCATAAGAGTAAAGCCCTCATGAATGGGATTCGTGCCCCTATAAAACAGACCCAAGAGAACTCTCTCACCCTCTTTCTGATCTGTGCGAGTACAGCAAGAAATCAGCTGTCTGTAGCCGGGAAGAGGGCCCTCACCTGAATCCAACCATGCTGGCACCCTGATCTGACTTCTATCCTTCAGAACCGTCAGAAATTTCCCTTGTTTATAAGGCACCCAGTCTATGGTATTTGTTACAGCAGCCTGACAAATCTCATCTTTTTTTTGTTTATATTTTTGACTAGGTTCAAAATATTTATTCATTGTACTTATTCTGTACTAAATCTCTTTTCTTGCTGAAACCTGATTTATGCCTAAATCCATGTTAATTAAGGACAAAAAGTTATAATCCATATGGCTCTTCTAAATCGCAATTTTAGATCAAATCTTACCATCGTGAACATCAGAGGCTCCTTAAATAATGCCTATTCTTATTTGACTACTGCTTAAATTTGTGGAACAAAAATGGTACAAGTTAATTATTTTGATATATAGAAACAGTATTTGTGGTAAAAGAATATAACTTATTCTAATATGCCACTAAGAGTGACTAGTAAATATTTGTTGAATGATATCCATGTCCAGTGGTATGCAAAGTTTCAGAGGAATACAGAATATCAGAAGGAATTTATCCCAGAAAAAAATATACCTGCATAAAACAGCCAGCGATGTAAGAGAATATAATACAGCATTAAGCTCTATCTGTGATCTAGAACCTCAAAGAAGGGAAACAGAATGAGATGAAGTAGCTCTAGATGAGCTTTATGGAAGGCAGAGGGAGGACTTGAGCTGGGGATGGCAGACATTAGGTAGAAAAAAACAGGTGAAGGGAAGAGCAAGAACAAAGGGAGAAATAAGTGTGCCTCCTAGCTCACCTCTCAACCCTAAATAAAGGAATGACATGACTGTTATCTTCCCACCCCAATCACAGCTGACTGGACTAAAGTGGGGTTCTGAATCCAGGGCAGTCAGCCCATTAGCAGATCAGCAACCACCGGGTGTCCTGGTACACAAAGTTCTTCCCAAACAGCAACGATGCCCATTGGCCAGATCAATGTCTCATTTATGAATCTGGACTGGGAACCACCACATGGTGGTGGTGGTGGAAGGCGAAGCTGAAATGACATATAGAAAGAGCACGTGGGGGCCATTGATAAATTAATATTACGACCAAGAAGAAACTATACAGTAGGATAGTGGTCAGCAACCAGAGGCAGTTTTGCCCCCTAGGGTACACTTGGCAATGCCTGGAAACTTTCTGACAGTCTCAACTGGGCAGTGAGGGAGTGAAGGTACACTACTGGCATCCAGTGGGCAGAGGTGAGGGATGCTGCTCAACAACCCACAGTGCACAGAACAGCCCCCACCACAAAGAATTATCCAGCCTAAATTATATCAGTAGGGCTGAGGTTGAAAAACCCTGCAGTAGAGGGAAAAAATGCAAACAAGTGACAGGTTCCCACACTTTATAATGTGTAAGAACCACCTAGGGTATTAAAGAGCAGATTCCTGGGCTTCCTGTGCGATCACAGAGCTGGAGTGGAGCCCAGGAATCGGGTTTTGACCAGTACTCCGGGTATTCTGATGCTGGAGGGGCTGAAGCACCATACTCGACGGTGAGGCACGAGTGGTATGTACAAGCAGAGGACGAGAGAAGCCGCAGTACCACAGCAGCAGAACATGAAACCACCTGCCGCCGAGGGACTCCCAAGCAGTCCACTCCTTAGGGCAGCCTGAATCCCTCCAACACCTAAGCACCACTCCAGGCTTGCATGGCTTACAGGTGGCTGCTGTTCCTTCTCCTTCACTGCATGTGAAGGTGGCCTGAGGAAGCACAATCCTCAAATTAAGAGTTTAAGACACAGCCATAGCTGCAGATGTCCTACAGAACCTCCAACACTTCAAATTCTCCCCTCTGCTGACGCCTCGAGGGCTGAACTCTCCTGACTCTTCTGGAATCCTCAGGCTCCCTCACAGTCACCTCTCTCCGCTGACCCTCGTCCCCAAGGTTCTCTTTCCGACCTACCTCTGGCATCTCACTCATCTTGTGTACTCCCACAGACTACCTATCACCTGCCACGTCCAAATCCGTGTCTTTCGTCTTGATTCCACCTGCATTTCTAACGGCTCGTGGGCATAGCCACGTGCACATCATCTCTTCCAACACCACCACTCCTCCTCCTCCTCCTGCCCCCCCTATTCAGTGACAAGTCCACTCTCTGGCTGCTCAGGCCTGGAGCCTGAGAACGTGACTGCTTCTCTCCCACTCCCCATTTTCTAACCAGTTACCCAGTACGTTACAAACATTCTCTGTCCATCTCCCCTATTCCCATTCCCACTGCCCTCCTCACTACTGCATTACCTGATGCCTATTGCCACAATGACCTCAAGGCTCATCCCCCCTGTCCCTTTCTTCCTTCTACAGGCTTAAAACTTTGCTTAAGATTCTTGAAGAATAACTTGAAGATTCTAGAGGCTTAAATAGTCTTTGGCCAAGCACATCAGAATTCCATTACGCTGAAGGGCAATTAAAATTAAATGAGTTTTAGATTCTTTCCTGTTTAGGCCCTTCAAAGGGGACTAATAAAAAGTGATACAGAGAAGAGAGGGCAAGGATCAGAAAAAGACTAACTTTACTGACTTCACAAATGTGCATAAAGGTTATTTTTGTGCAGTTACTCTTGCCCCACACAGAGGCAAAAGCAGTTCTACTTAAAATTACTTATAATTAGTTTAAACACTAGTCTTCATTTTAAAGGAGCTTTATTCCCAAAACATCTGCTAATCATGAACTGCCATGACAGCACACACTACTCTGGCAATGCTTGGCTCGTGATAACCCGTCCCTCCCTACAGGTTTGGCACAGGTACGGTGACTCAGGGTAACAAAGAAAAGGAAGGGGCCTTCATCAGGGTACTCCCACACCAAGTTATCTGTCACTGTCTCACTGCCTAAGGCAGGTGGCCTGTTCTCTAAGTGCCACAGCCTAGTTCTACTTGCCTTTCCTCCCAGGCCCCAGTTTCCAAATGGTGGTGGGGATATTTACAACCAGTTTCCCCAGTTTTAACCTTGAAAAAGGGAATGAACACAGAGTGGAGAGCCTGCTGTTTCTGGACAGCAAGACCCCCTTGACTTCCTACCCAAGGGAGGATTTGACTGAAATCTTTTTATGACTCAATTGTGTTTGGTCTATGAAGGTCATAAAAACCTATCTTTTGATGCTATAGACTTACAGGTATTAAGCCAGATGCTGGTGGCTCACACCTGTAAGTAATCCTAGTACTTTGGGAGGCTAAGGTGGGAGGCTCACTTGAGGTCAGGATTTCAAGACCAACCTGAGCAAGAGTAAGACCCCCATCTTTACAAAAGTAGAAAAATTAGCCAGGCATGGTGGTACACGCCTGTAGTCCCAATTACTCAGGAGGCTGAGGCAGGAGGATCGCTAGAACCCAGGAGTTTGAAGCTACAGTGAGCTATGGTGATGCCACTGCACTCTAGCCTGGGTGACAGAGCAAGACCCTGTCTCTAAAAAAAACAAAACAAAACAAAACAAAAAAACTAAACAAAAAAGAATTACAAGTGCTAATTAGTGATTTGGCAAGATAGTTTAGAATTACTGGTAAGTATCCAATGTCTCCTCCTCCCACCCTGCATCTTAAAAATCAAGTAGGACTATAGCCATCTTTTCCCCAGTGTAATAACCATTTTTTTCTAGTTAATAGCACAATAACATGAATTCTAGATAATATTTTTAAGGTTTCTACAATACTAACAAATGGTATTTCCAAGGAACACATTTTTGCTTTATACCACCTAGCTAGATGAAGGAAAAATGCTGTAAATATTTTTAAAATTTAAACCTAAAGTTTACTTATTCTACCTCCTCATCAATGACAAGAAGCTGAAAATAATTCTAGGAAAACTTGATGTTACCAAACAGGTATTTCAAATACAAGAAAAAATGCAATGATATAAGTAAGGTAGTCTAATATTTTCTTTGCTAAAAAGCTGGTAAGCTGCCATCATAGTAGTCCTCCCTCATCCACAGGGGATACATTCCAAGACTCCCAGTGGATGCCTGAAACCAAACCCTAAATATACTGTTTTTTCTTACACATACCTACCCATAATAAAGTTTAACTTATAAACTAGGCACAGTAAGAGATTAACAGCAACTAAGAATAAAATAGAGCAATAATATACTGTAAGAAGAGTTATGTAAATGTGGTCTCCTTCTCAAACTATCTTATTATATGTAATATTTTTGGATTGCAGTTGACCACAGGTAACTGAAACCACAGGAAGTGAAACTGCAGTTAAGGGGGGACTACTATATTACTATTAAACAGTGTACTAGATAATAAAATGCAAAAGGCACAACTGAGTTGACCAACTTCATATTACTGAGTAGTTTGTAAACAGAAATACTCATGCATCACCTAGTATACTCAATTCCTTAATATTTTCTCATTAGCACAATGTGACTGAAGTTACAAGAATCTCTCTCTACTTACCCACAAGCCACGTACTGTCCATTCCTAGATGTGGCAATGCTTAATCCATATAAACTGCCTTCATCAACAAATCTGTTAAGGCACTTCCTGGAGTTCACATCCCAAACGTAAACTTCCCCATCCCCTGAATGAAATAGCAAAAAAAAAAAAAAAGGGGGGTTTGGTTAATTTTGCTTTAAACATGAAAAGGCAAGTACTTCAATAGTACAAGGAACTATAAATATAAATCTATAATAATCATCCCAGTTCTAGAAAACTGGACTAAAAATATTTCTTATAGACACTCACATATATAGAAAACTATCAGCTAGTCATTAATAAATATCCTTAGGTTTATAGTGAAAAATCACAAAATGTTGGTGAGCTAAATTGAGCTTTTAGAAAAGCTATGTTCCACTCAGATAAATTATTGGAGCGAAAATATGAAACAAACCACAACACCAACACTACCCAAAAGCCTAGCTCTTCCAACACCTATCAACAGGTATTAGAGTACCTAATTTATAAGGCTAGGTGATTTAGATAATTAATACAACTGTTAATGATGATGATGGAGAACAACACAAAGAATGAACTGATCCAGACCACAAGGAAGTTATAATTAAGAAGATAAACACACTTTATCTATTACCAAGTTATTTAAAAATAATAATAAATGCTACACATAAGCTTATTAATAAGCACAAATAGTTCAGAGAAGGAAGAATTATGTGTGCAAGACAATAAAAGAGGACATTATGTCTGAAGAGACCACAAGTATCTCCGTGATGGAAATGGCTAATGGCCAAAATCACTCCTTATTCTCCTTTCTCTCTCCTACAGCACTTGATACTGACCACCACCCTCTTCCCCACACCCAGTGTTCACTTCTGTAATGACCCTACATCCATCTCAACTACGGCTCCTCACTCCCTATTCTGCCTCTTCCTCTTCTGTGGATGTTGCCCTAAGGTTCACCCTCTATCAGTGCTCTCATCCTCCAAATGAGAATGCAGTGAATCTCACCGTTTCAACTATTCCTTGACAAAATTTTCCAGGCTAGAGTAAGATTACAAGTTAAATAGTAGTAAAATATATTTGGTACAATTGAATAGGGTCAGATGAAAAAACCTCTGCCTTATATGTTTGTTAATGTTATAATAAAGGAAGGTGTTTAAAGATTAATTTAGCAATAGACTAAGATGGGAAGAGAAGAAATCAAGGGCAAGAAGATTATCTAGAATCCAAGTGCACGAATGGTACAGAGAAGACTGAAAGCAAAAGTGGCAAGAATGATTCCATAAGGAAACAAAAAGAAAAAGCTAGTAAAGGTGAAAAGATAAAAGGTAAGTTCTTTCTTCAACTCTCCTATGTACGTAGCAATGTAATATGAACAGCATGACGCCAATCACATAAACTCCTCCACACAAAATAAGAAAAGGAAGAGGAAGGGGACCAAGGGGAGAAGAATCAAACTTTAGGCAACCCAGGTGGGGCACAGTGGCTATAATCCCTATAGCCTATATAATCCCAGCATTGTGGGAGGCCAAGGCAGGAGGATAGCTTGAGGCCAGGAGTTTCAGACCAGCCTGGGCAACATAGTGAGACCCCATGTCTACAAAAAATTTAAAAATTAGCCAGGCATAGTGGTGTGTGCCTGTAGTCCTAGTTACTCAGGAAGCTGAGGCAGGAGGATCACTTGAGCTCAGAAGTTTGAGGCTGCAGTGAACTATGATCATGCCACCGTACTCCAGTCTGGACAACAGAGCAAAACCTGCACTCAAACAAAAAAAATGTAGGCAACCCTTCACTTACCAAGACTCAACTTTTGATTACTCTTTCCATACTTTTTAGGACCTCTCTTATGATAAATTGGACCTTCATCACAGTCATGACCACATTTGTAAACATTTTATATCTGTAACCAATTCATATGCCAAATTTCAGTACCTGTGCTGACCAACCTTCCCCACCTCTTCTCCCCCATGGTCAAGGACCATTTCATCAGGAATATTACTCTGAACCAATATTTATTTATTCCCTATTTCTCACAAAACCTAGCACAATATTGAGAATATAGATGCTGCTGACCTTAGTTAATTAAAACATACAAACATAAAAAACTTTGTGAAAATCTGAGTCTAGGATAAAAACAGGCCAGGTTTTTACACGCCTGTAATCCTAACAGTTTGGGAGGGTCACTTGAGGCCAGGAATTTCAGACCAGCCTGGGCAACACAGCAAGACCCCATCTCTAACAAAAAAAAAATTTCTTGGAAAAAAAAAACAAAAACAAAAATTAAATGAAAGTTAATGCTAAAGTTAATCCTTTTTTTAAAAAAAGTTTTTAAACTGAGTGTAGTGGCTCCCACCTGTAATCCCAACTACTCAAGAGGCTGAGGTAGGAGAATCACTTGAGGCCAGGAGTTCAAGGCTGCAGTGAGCTATGATGACGTCACTGCACTCCAACCTGGGCAACAGAGCAAGACCACATCTCTTTTAAAAAAAAAAATTTAAAACTTTTTTTAAAACTTAAAAAATTAATGCTATATTACCAAATGCTCCTTTGGTAAAATAAAAACTATGCTAAAAAGCTTTGACTTGCATAGATTGCAGAATGCTACTCACAGCAGAACCACTCTAATGCCTCTCGCTACCAAACAGAGCATGATCCATGCTGAGATTATGTAGCTGTCCCGAAGTATGGCCCCCAAGGTCCTTAGGGATAAAGAGCAAGAGTCAAAGAAGACATCAGACAGTCAGAAAAGCGAAGGTCAGAACTCTTCTGGGATGATAAAGAGTTGGTCAGAACTACAGAAATGTCAGAAAAGATGGGTCAATAATGAAAATTCAACATACTATCCAAGTCAAAAAGGTACTGCTACCAAGATAGTCGTGAGACTCACCATTTTCCTCAAAAATGCCTGGGCCAAGGAGCCAGTGCAGGTCATGTCCTTCACCATTGGGGCCTCGCTATAATTCTGCCCCCACTCAGTCCCTACACCAAGTACTATCAAGGCCATGCCCTACAACTACCCAGTGCCCCTCCAAGATGAGGGGAACATGCCCAACGTGCCCAGCCACCCCCAGGACCCCCAGGGGCCCAAGCTTGTAGTGGCTGAAGAAACTGTGAGCACCTCCATTGACAGGGAGGAGACTCCCCCTCCCTCATGACCAATAAAAATGTGAAAACCAAAAAAAAGAGGTACTGCTAAAAGAAAAGGGGTGATTCTAAGTAAGCTTCAAAAAGAAAGCAAGCCTTAAAATGAATCATCTTTTTTTTATGTCTGCCTTATTTTTATGAGAAGTGTGACTACTTATTTTAAATGATGCCTTTTGAGATAACTGCAGATTCACACACACTATAAGAAATACAGAAGACACAGTATACTCTTTACCCAGTTTCCCCCAATGTTAACATTTTGCAAAACTATAGTACAATATTACAACCAGGATATTGATATTGACACAGTTAAGATGTAAAACTTTCCATCACTACAAGGACCCCTCATGCTGCTCTAATAGTCACCTCCACTTCTCTCCTGCCCCCAAGTCCTCCCTTAAATCCTGACAATTGCTTATCTCTTCTCTATTTCTATAGTTATCTCTACTTCAAGACTGTTAATATAAATGAAACTATAGTGGAAGTTTTCCCTTCACCCTCTGAAGGTTCACTGCAAATTAACTGAAAAAAGACAGAATAATAAGAGAAAATGTACAAAATTTTAACATTCTTAGGGTGGGGGAACCACAGGAGAATGATTACCCCTGAATCATCATTTATATAAACATTTCCTTCCCATTCTTTCCCCAAACACGTTAACACTGCCTGTTAAATGTTTAGCTCTTCCTTATGTAAAGGAGAAAGCAAATGGCAACAAAAATGCATTCTAAAAATAAATCTGATTTTCTAATTTGAAAAAGTAAGTTTAATATCAGTTTTTGGTTAAATGTGAAATGTAAAAACATACAAAGTGTCTCTCGTCATTAACTTAACTTACCTGAAGAGGTGTATATTTTCTTACTATCTGAAGAGAACGTGGATGCTGCAACCATTCCATTAATTTTCATGCTACCAATCAGTTCTTTGGTCTAAAAGAATAAATATTACTTATCAAATTGTTAGGAGGTACAATCACACTGTGTAGAATAATAACAATCTAGTTCTCTATTTTCTAGCATCTACTCAACTTTGGTTTTCCCTACATTCAAAGGTTTTCCTCCCCCATCTGCCCACAACTTCTCCCAAAGTCCCACCTGTGTACCCCTACTTGAGATGCAGATTTAAGGACTCACTGAGTTAAGGTTCAAGACTATCCCTACATGAATGTCTTATCCAAGAAGAACAAGCAACAACTAATAATGCTCCACCTTCACTGATAGCAAATGAAGATACCCAGCGATGCCATTTATGAGCAAGAAGGACCCATCTGGGGAAACTTCAAAGCTCCTCACTATCTTCTCTTTCAAACCTAAGACAGGAAATGAGATAAAATACAGTTTAATGTGGTTTTCAATAAAGCTATCTTCTACTGACAATTGAGTTTCTTACCTTTTAAAATATGTGAGTGCCTCAAATTAAACAGAATTTGAGGCACTTGGCTCAGACCGTGAATAAGTCTGACTTCATGCATTAGTGAGTCTGACCCAAACATAAGGTAACTACAAAGTGCTTAGCAAACCTCTCTGGTCTTGGTTAGCATTCCCCATTTTAATTGCAGGCCAGAGATTCAGTTCTCCAAACAGTAAACATATTAACCAATTTTCCAAATGTATGCATTAATACCTCTAATTAACTAGAGGGATAAATTATACTTCTTTGTTACAAAGTTCATCACCAGAAGAGAAATACACTAACATTAGAGACAGCCAAAAATATAATAATATATATAAACTAGTTCCTGGCCATCTACGCATCCCATGATCAACAGGAGTCTACCTTTAACTCTGTGGGTCCAAAAAAAAAAAAAAATTCACAACTTATCAGTGTATTTAAGAGTTGATTAGCTTTTCGGAGCTAGGTATATAAACCAGAGTCAACTTATTTATTTACAAAGGGACATGTTTCTTTTTCCATGCCTGAAAGGTTCATATTGACTATACAGGAGACTCCTCCTGATATCAAAATGCTTAGAGAGTCAAGTTACTCGTTAAGAAGTTGCCTAATTGAAAGGATACAAAAGAATGGGTACAACTGGCTACCTCGAGGAAAGGGAAGTAGGTAGCCAGGGAGATGGACCATAAGAGACTTTTCACTCTACATCCATTTGTACATATTAGATTCTTGCACCATGTGAATGTATTGCCTAGTCAAAAAATATATATTAATACATATATGTCAAACATTTTAAGTTGCTAAATTAAAATATTAATTAAAGAAAAAAGATTTAGAAAAATCTGGTGAAGTACCCTTGTTCCCCCTAAAAGGAAAATGCTAGTTGTGGCTCCTACTTCACATTACTACAAACCAGACATCCCACTCTAGTCCTGCCTCCCGGAGGCTACACCCTAGTTTCCTTGGTTGGACTCATGTTTCCCATTATGAATTCAGACATGTATTTCCAGTTACTGGGGTTACTTCTGCTGATGATCAGTCTCCCTCTATGAAGGGTACTTCGCTATTCCTATTAAGTGTTTTAATCCCAAATTCTGGATAAACCTTATGTATTGACTATAGTATACAGAAGAAGTTCCAAACATAAGGAAAATATCATTACATAATGAGACAGGAATGGGCAGCTAGTTCTAGCACAGTACGAAGCTACAGCTGGAAACTCCTCCAGACCTAACCCTAATGTGGCACGGTGTCAGGCAGTGGGAATGTGAAAGTGAACTAAGTGTTCACCTTGGAGCCCACAGCTGGGCACCACTGCGGTCCTGTGGCGATACAGATGGCATGGGCATCATCAGAGTGAGAGTGAACAAGGTCCCAACATACTGCGCAGGACCAGTATGAACACAGACCCAATGTGGCAGCAAGAGGCAGTATGCCAGAGGACTCACTGCACAGTACCCTGCTCTCTCTGCCTGCAGGTGGCTAGAAGACCTTACTCTCCTGGCCTACATAAGCCTGCTATTTTTTGGCAATTCAATAGAGGGGGGTGGTCCTAAAGAAGGAAATAATAGACTTCCAACAAGTAAGGACAGGTAGCTGCTTTAGCAATTAATTAGAAAAATAAGAAAAATATTATAACTGTACTTTCACTCAAAGTTTACAACACATTATACTATTTATATGTAGCATTTTGCTTTTAGCTGCACAAAAAATAGTGACAATAAATGCTAATATCAGTACCATTGTTCTTTACAAATGTTTTACCTTTTGAAATAGGACAGATAAAATTTATAATACAGCCTAGGGAAATAAATTATCATGCTTTAAAGATGTCAGATGTAAATCTTTTTATAGATTGGTGGATGAGATTTTCAGGTCAATTGCTGAGCAACTGGTAAAAAAAGGAATGACCAGGCTGGGCGCGGTGGCTCACGCCTGTAATCCTAGCACTCTGGGAGGCCGAGGTGGGCGGATTGTTTGAGCTAGGAGTTCGAGACCGGCCTGAGCAAGAGCAAGACCACATCTCTACTAAAAATAGAAAGAAATTATATGGACAGCTAAAAATATATATAGAAAAATTAGCCGGGCATGGTGGTGCATGCCTGTAGTCCCAGCTACTCGGGAGGCTGAGGCAGAAGGATCGCTTGAGCCCAGGAGTTTGAGGTTGCTGTGAGCTAAGCTGACGGCACGGCACTCACTCTAGCCCAGGCAACGGAGTGAGACTCTGTCTCAAAAAAAAAAAAAAAAGAAAAAAAGAGTTTGCACACACATAAGGCTTATATGTCCTAACTAGTTAGCACTTTTCCCCCTTAGTCTAATGTCCTTAATTAATTTCTTGAGTTATTTACAGTTCTATAATGATGAAAGACTGAAAATAGTGCTCAATAACATACCACCACAAAAAGAAATACATTTACCATAACTATTATTATTACCAACTTACGCTTATTGAGGAAATAAAACGGAAAATACTAGGAAGGAAAGATGAATGTCGTGCCTCAAAAGCAGCTGGTAACTAGATACACACTCCTGCACACTTAGCAGATTCAGGGTAAAGATCACCAACTGTATCTTGGCCTCCCCTTGGTATGCTTGTTCCCAAGAGGATACAAAAGCCTGGGAAGGCATAAAATCCATTCCTTTTGATTAGTGAAATGATATGTAAAAATAATTACTACATATTGCTTTATATTTCAATATGAGAAGATGATTTAAGGCGTTTCAACAAAGTGAGGTCCACAGACCATCGCCATCAGCTGAGAGCTTGTCAGAAATGCAAAATCTCTGCTTTGAAATCCTTGACTAGAGAGAAAGAAAAAATAAAGAAATAAAAAAAAATGAAAAAAAAAAAGAAATGCAAAACCAAGACCACCTAAGACCTACAGAATCAGAATCCTCAGCTTACAAGATCCCCAGGTGATTTATATGCATATTAACTTCCAAGACGCCCTAACTTAAAGCATGATTAGATAAACCAAGAACCTATTTGGAAAGGATCATTAAAGGCATCAGGGAACACAAGAAAGATAAGATTAGAAACGCTGAAGATAAACATTATAAATGTTTCTAAAGTTGGCCTTATTCACTTTCAACCACTAGTAGAAAAATGGTTGCACAGAGCTCCTCTTGTCCCTTCCAGGCACACACACATGCAATTTAATAAGGAGACCACCAGTGAGTTGTGCCATATGCCAACACTACCTCCCAAGATTTATGAGCCAGCCAACCCCATTACAAGGGCTTTGGCTCCCAAAGGATTCATGAAGGTGGCAGTACATTTTAGAGTAACAGAGGTTGGGAAACACAGGGAAAGAATGGGTAAGGGAGAGGATAAATTTTCACCTGCTAAAAAAGGTGTTTTTTTTTTTAAGTAGTTCAATCTTTAAAATACCTAAGTACCCCCCAAAGCAGTGCTTTATTCCCTTTAAATATAAATCAAAATTCTATTATAACAAATACTAAAACTAGAGGAGATCCAAATTTCCTGATGATCAGACAGGTGAAAACTGCTTGTCCAAAGAAGTAGACCCCAGGTCCTCTAGCTCCCTGGCTCATGCTCTTTCTGCTGCAGCAACTGCTAACTTTATAGCCAAGTATTTGCAATTCTCTCCTGGTCTAGGGATATATATTTCCATTAAGTGCTCAATAAAAAAGTCAGTTTACTGGTTTCATTCAAACATACTATCTCAATAACACAATGACATTTTCCAAATACTATATTAAGAATCTTATGGGGTGAAATAAGTGGTTGTAAACACTGTTAAGTGAACTCAGCTTAAGGGGTATGATGGACTCCATGTTCAACAGAAATCTTACCTCTCACTTGATGCACAGGAATTAACTTTCCTGCAAGCATATCATAGACATAAAGAACCTTGCTGTGGGTACTCGTGGCTAAAACCTCCTCTCCATTAGCACTAAAACAAGCCTTAAAGATTGGAAACCTTTCCAAATAGATGCTCTGGATTTTAGGATTTGTTTTTCCATCAACCTATAAGGAAGTACAAAACATTTCTTTTGGTTATTTCCATGGACTCTGTATGCTGGTAGTGTACACTTTTCACTATGAGTCTTCATTTCAAAATGCATACCTGAAATAGTGATACAGCATTATCTAATCCAGCAACCATCACAACCTGTGCACAAGGATGAAACTGCACAGATGAGATTCGAGCAGTAGTAGGACGTTCAGCATTAGCATGCTGGCAGTTCTTCATCTATGGAAAAATAAAGCTGGAATTTTATCAATTCAAATGGGTTAACATTTTCTTTAAAGCATGAAGACAAGACATCACAGTTTACAATGCAGAAGAAAGTGCACTAGAATGGCAACAAAAAGATCACAGCTCTGGCACCAACTGGCAAGTCACTTTACAAGAATCCTCTTTTACCACCTTTCAAGTGAAAGGATTAAATCATTAAAGTCCTTTCCACGTCTAGAAGTCTAAACTTAAGTATTCTTGGAGCACTGGTATACAGTCATTTCCCCAAGATACATCCATTTGGATTAAGAGATTTTTCACTTCTGGGGAAATTTTACTCAAAACTCCACTTTGGCATCTTCGCATTCATGGCACAAATACAACGGGAGCTGTAGTTGTTCCCACAGTCCTATTGTTGGCACACATTGCTTACTTTCTTCTCTCAGGGTACATGGTTGCTAGTTTAATGGTTATCTCATCCATCACTTAAACTATTTTCAGTTATATCTTGTTTTTACAGGTTTTCCTCCTGAATTTTTAAAATTCAATTTAAAATAAAGTATTACATGTATTTTTTTTGTAACCACTGAAGTTTTTTATGGTAACTACATTTTCAATGGAGGTGAATTCACCCTGCAAGGAGCTGAATGAATTGTCCTCATAAGGTGGGGTGGAGACAGAGGTGACTACTCCCTCCTAGTAGTTTACTATGACAGGTTCCCCTGCCCATCTAAATACACATGCCACCGTATAACTGAAAAAAAAAAATTCTATGTCACAGAGAGATCTATTAACATGACAAATATTTAAATAAGGCACCATGCCGGGTAGATACTTGGTTAGCACAATGAACAAGCTGGACACAGTGATGATTTAGGAAGTAACTGGCGTAGGCTGCTTTAGAGAAGGTCCTAAGGTGCCATTGGAGCAGAAACGTACGATAACTGGCGTAGGCTGCTTTAGAGAAGGTCCTAAGGTGCCATTGGAGCAGAAACGTACGAATGAGCTAGGCATTAGCAGTGCTTAAAGAACAGACAGGCAGAAAGGAAAAGCAAGAGTAAGGTTCAGAGGTAAGAAAGGACCCAGTACATTAAAAAAACAGAAAAAGGAAGTAGGAAAAAAGGGGAAAGAGGTCTGAGACAAGGCCAAGGATGTAGGCAGAAGCCAGATCATGAAGGGTAGTGTATACTATGATAAGAAATTCAGAAGTTTTGAAAAAGCAACGAAAAGTGACATGACCTGATGTTTTATTTTTAAAAGATCCCTCTAGCTGCTACATTAAGAATGGTTTAGGAAGAGACAAAGTGGAAGTAGAGACCAGTCACAAACTACTGCAATATGCTGGGTAAGAGATGACAGCAGGATGCAGTAGGCTGATGCCAACGAAAATGAAGAGAAATGCAAAAGGAGAAATCAAATAGGATTTGTAGAATTACTGGGAACATAATTTAGTACTTCTCGATCATTTTTGCAGAAGAAAAAAAAAACTCTAACATAAATATTTACCAAGGTAAAATGACAGCAAACATATTTAATCCCACAGATGATAGGAATCCATGCATCTGTAACTGGGAAGCAGATTGAATTTCAGAGGTAAATAGCTGGATAGGCCCCAACTTCACTGACTCTCACCTTCAAGATTCCTCTTGGAAGAGAAGCTGATGTGGATATGAAATTCCCAGTCCTTTGCAACAAATCATCTTCATCCTCTTCACTTTCATCTAAGTCAAACAAACCCACAAGGCTGATCTTTAAAATCAATGAGATGGTCCTTTACCTACCCCAAACTTCTGTATTTCCAACTTCAACTCCCCTCCCAGCCTCCCAATCGCAATCACTTTTTTAAAGATGCAATTGATAAAAGTGAAAACAGCAAATACACTTAAAGGAGAGGAAAAAGATGAACACGGCTTAACATCTATAGTTAAATTCAAAGTCTGACTCTGGAATGAAAATCTAACACATATACAGATGGTTACTAAAACAAGATGAAGTGAAATAAAAGTTTAAAACCAGCATTTCATTTAAAAAGAGTAACTTGTATAATTATGGCAAAAGTGTCAATAGGGTGGACAACAGATCTAGCTTAACAACTCACATGAAAAAGAACTAGAACTTTCAGCTGAATGAAAGATTGTTAAACTGTGTACCAGAGAACGTTAAAAAGATCTAATAGGGCTGCTTTTCCCGTGGAGATGATTGGTGATTCCAGTAGAGACAGCTGAGAAGCTAAGCAGACTTTTTAAAACATTAAGCTAACAAGGCAAAAACTAGCACTAAAAAGCCCCCTCAGCATCTTGAAGGGGGTCCAATAAACCACCAGGCTTTTTGCACTGGGGCCACAAAAGGCTACACCTAGGATTAAGGGCAAAAATCAAAGAATTTTAAGAAAATCTTCCAAGAACTGAAACCTACCTTTGAACCCTCACAATTCCTCATTGGAATAAAAATGGTCTGGCATTGTGAGTGCTCTCTGCCAAACTACCTACCTAGAAACAAACATACAAACCATCATCCTAGATCTAATTAATCTACATTATTTTTCATATACAATCTCCAGCACTCAATAAAATGTAACCAGGCAAATACTGACGAGATAAAATAACTTGACTAAAAACCAAAAGGAAAAATAAGACAATCCTCAAAAGGAACTAGACGATGGAGTTATCAGACACAAACTTTAAAAATATTATGTTTGTTTTGGCCAGGTGCGGTGGCTCACGCCTGTAATCCTAGCACTCTGGGAGGCCGAGGTGGGAGGATCGTTTGAGCTCAGGAGTTTGAGACCAGCCTGAGCAAGAGCGAGACCCCGCCTCTACTAAAAATAGAAAGAAATTATCTGGACAACCAAAAATATATATAGAAAAAAATTAGCCGGGCATGGTAGAGCATGCCTGTAGTCCCAGCTACTTGGGAGGCTGAAGCAGAAGGCTTGCTTAAGGCCCAGGAGTTTGAGGTTGCTGTGAGCACTCTAGCCGGGGCACTCTAGCCGGGGCAACAGAGTGAGACTCTGTCTCAAAAAAAAAAAACAAAAAAACTATGTTTGATATGTTCAAGAATAATGAAAGACAAGATTCAAAATTGAGCCAGAGAATTAGAATATTAAAAAAGAACCAAATGGGAACTCTAGAACTGAAAAATAGAGTAATTAAAATTAAGCCCCCAATAGATGTTTTGACAGTATTTCAAAATTAGCTATAGGCTTGGGCATGGTGGCTCATGCCTGTTATCCTAGCACTCTGTGAGGTCAAGCTGGGAAGATCACCTGAGATCAGAAATCCCAAGATCAGCCTGAGCAAGAGCAAGACCCCCTCTCTATAAAAAGTAGAAAAATTAGCCAGACATGGTGGTGTACACCTGTAGTCCCAGCTACTCAGGTGGCTGAGGCAGGAGGAGCATTTGAGCCCAAGAGTTTGAGGTTGCAGTGAGCTATGATTACGCCACTGCACTATAGCTGGGGCAACAAAGCAAGACTGTCTAAAAAAAAAAAAAAAAAGAAACAATATTTGAAGAAATAATAGGTGAGAATTTCCAAAACTTACAAAAGACATCAAAAACCAGTTCAAAAGCACTATCAGGTCTAAGCAGAATACTAAGCAAGCTAAAATGACTGGGAGGGGGAGGATAGACATAAATAAAACAGCAACAACAAAACAATCCACATTAATGAATCGCTGTTGAATTTCAGAGGTGTGTGATGTTAGTATTGTGGTTATGTTTAAAAGGGAGTACTTTTCTTTAAAAAAAAAATCAATGAAGTATTTACAGATAAAAATAACACACTGGAGAAAACTGTGAAGCTGAGTTCTAGTCACCATTCTGCCAATAAAGTATACCTTGACAAGTCAGTTTATCTCTTTGAACCTCCCTCATCTGTAAAATGAAGGTACTAAACTAGGATATCCCAGATGATGGCAGACTGGATAACTGCTGACTTAATTCATTATCTTTTTCTCCTGGAGACAAAGCCAAAGTACACTTCCTGGCATCCTCTACAGTTAATATGGCCTTGTGATTGAGTTCTGGCCAATAAAATGTAGGCAACAGAAATCTCCTTTGGGTGAGCCTCTCTCTCCTCCCCATAAGCCAACTGGATTGTCAACATCTTGGGCAACTTTGGAAGATCTGACCTGAAGATCGCTGAACTTCTATAAACTTGGGTCTCTGAAGCACAGCATCACCTTCTCACCATCCCAATTTTATGTACACAGAAAAAAACAACTTCAATTGGATTAAGCCACTGGAATCTGGGAGGTTTTGTTTCAACAGCTAGAATAACCATATCTATAATTACATGGATCTAAATTGTTGCATTTCTCTCTAAAATGGATCATAAAATTACATTTCATCCAGGAGGGTAAACTGGTGACCTAGGATCTAGAAATATGTCATAGAAAAAATGGTCAAAGGAATAAGGCATGTTTAACATGTTAAAAAACAAATGTGGAAAGAGATTTCCCAAATAACAGAAAGAATGTTAAGATAATCTGTATATACTCAAAAGGTAGGACTACAGAGTTGTCAGGAGGTCAATTTCAAAACAACAAAAAGTTTCTAACAATTAGTTCCTAAAGAAAAGGTGAGAAGGGGAAGAAACAGTCTAGTAAAGAATACAACACTATTTGATATATTAAGCAGGATAACAAAGTAGAAAAGATTCTTGCAATAGACAAAAGTTGGGCTTTATCATTGAGATTCCTTCAACTTCTAAAAGCATCTGGCTGGAAACCAGAAGGTCAATTTCTACTTAATAACAGAGTGAATTTTCTAACAGAATTATATAAAACACTGGCTCCTTGTGTGGGCTCCCTGTACTTAAATACCATGAAGACTGTCAGGAATGGGGAGAAAGGAGGGAGAGGTGATAGGGGTGGCAATCAAACAGGTCATTAGACATCTGGGATGCTAAGGAAGGTGGGGCCTACATTATGTGAGAGGATACACTCCAACCTCCCTGAGGATTTCAAAGGTTAATTCTAAGTCTAAAATTCGTAACTCCAAGCACACAGATCAGATTTTGGCTAAGCCACTCATATTTACAATATCTAAACTCAAAAGAGCTAAAAACATAAAAGAGTTATGGTACGAGCCCAACTTAAAACCTCAAGTTGAAAAACAGATTTTTATAATGTGACCAATCATTTGGGCTTGATCTGACATGTGCTCCTTATAAAGAACTCCCATTTCCAAATGGAGAGCTAGATTAGCTGCCAGTGGCTTCAGAAAGAGCTCTCAGTCAAAAAGTAATAATACTCATTTTTCCTTAATCCTATGCCATAATGCAACATAGTTCTATTGAGAAAGAAACATAAAATTCATCTACCCTTTATTTTCATTACAGTAGAGAATGCTGTTAAGTAAGCTGTATACTGTTAAAAAAGAGCTGCCTACAGAGAAATGGTAGACTTTAAAACCAGACGTTAAAAAAAAAAATAAAAAGGCAGGCACAATATGCACCTGTAGTCCTACCTACTCAGGAGGTTAAGGCAGGAGGAGCCCTTGAGCCCACCAGTTTGAGACCAGCCTGGGCAACATAATGACAACCCATCTCAAAAAAAGACATATTTGAAACACCAGGTTTTAACAAGCCTCATAAAAATGTTCAAATAATAACAAAACAGGAATAGGGACTCACTGACTAACTTAAACAGAGATATCAATACTCACCATCTGAAGATGTTTTCCGCTTATTTGTATCTGCCCAGGCAGGTACTCCCCCCATGGCATGCTGAAATCTAAGCAAAAATATAAAAAAAGTTTGTTGTAACCATTACATGTTCATAAAACTTCATACATTTAAAGAGTATAAACAGATATTCCTTCAGAGTATGTAAAGAATCTCTTCCAAAGAAGTTACTATCTTTAAGAATAGAAATTATCCTTACTCACAAAGAATAGTTCCAACCTCCCTGTATTAGAAACTTTCATGAACTTCTGTCCATCTAAACTAGTCCTAGATACCAGACACCTGAATATACATTTCTTAATTATTTGCGTCTAGTTACATGGTTGTCTTATTTGCTCATATCAACACATTCCAGATCTCAGGACTAAGCAGAGAAGTCTCTCTGAGGCTATAAGCAAGCAATGCCACAGTACACAGAGCACATGACAGAATAAGACTAAAACAAAATGACCAGACTGGTAAGAATATACAAAGCTTCATCATATATCATTTGAATAATATGGGAGCATTTCACTCTGGAAAAAGTAAGCTTTTAGAAAAGCATGATGGTTGTGTTCTAAAGGATTGGAAGAGCGCAAAGAGTTGTTCTCATTTTTTAATGCAGAAGTAGA
Organism: Varecia variegata; assembly: GCA_028533085.1. NCBI lineage: Eukaryota > Metazoa > Chordata > Mammalia > Primates > Lemuridae > Varecia > Varecia variegata. Next base: position 126,317,293 of record CM052441.1, read on the forward strand.
CTAGCTCACCAAACTAAGCCCACTGGCCATAAACAACTAGAAAAGTGGACAAAATAAATGAAACAACTGTTTTCAGAAATTGGACAACAGGCAGCATACCTTGAGAGAGGTGAAATAACAAAGATGAGCCCTATTGCCACCAGGAATCTTCCCCTGAAGGCATTTATAAGACCCTGGCATAGAGCAGAGAAAAAGATCAGACTTGAAAGAAGCTGAGGTACACTTGGAAGTTGAGGAGCAGTGTACTGTAGAGAAGGGAGAAAAAGAGCTCCAGAAATCTGCATTGGAGTTCGATGACCATTCTGCTGAATACAAAGCTGCACACTCAGGGATGACACTCCATGAAGTCAGGCAAAGAACTACTAGGGAGCTATAAGTTGCACAATACGAAAGCTCAGACACTTGAGTTCCAAGTCCAGTCAGAGGGAAGGTCCTTACTGAACACTCATGGCATTCCGTAGAAATCCAGAAAGGTCGTACCTTAGCAGTGGGGCTAAACCAGCCTAGAGCAAAAACTGCTTTAGACCTGCACTAACAAAATTTTTTAAAAAGCCTTGAGAAGATCAAATTGATGTGCCCATTTAACTGCCTGCCAACCCAAAAAGCAAAAAGCAAAATCCACTCAACATTCACACTGCCCAGAATCCAATCAAAATTCCTAGACATACAAAGAAGCAGAAAAACATGAACTATAACCAAAAGAAAAATCTCTCAATAGAAACAGACAGAAATGACAGGTATGACAGAATTAGCACACAAGACTTTAAAATAGCTAACAAATACATTCAAGTATTTAAATGAAATATAATAAACATAACAATAATAAACATAATAAAAAGGCAAATAGGAATAAGCAAAAAAAAAAAGTTTTGAGCTGAAAAGATTTTCTAAAGCTGAAAAAAATTTGTCTGAAATAATAAATTCACTAAATGGGTACAACAGATTCAACAGACTATAAAATGGGCCAGGCACAGTGGCTCGCACCTGTAATCCCAACACTCTAGGAGGCTGAGGCAGGAGGATCCCTTGAGCCCAGGAGTTGGAAGCTGCAGTGAGCTATGATCACACCACTATACTCCAACCTGGGCAACAGAGCGAGACCCTATCTCTAAAAAAATAAATAAATAAAGATAAAAGACTGTACATTATATTATTTCAGTTATATGACATTCTATAAAATGCAGATCTTTAAGAACAGAAAACAGATCACTGGTTGTCAGGGGTTAGAAGTAGAAGAGAGAGGGTTGACTACGAAAGGGTATACTGCTTTAGAGGGTGATGGCAATGTTCTAATTTCACTGTGCATAAATTATAACTCAATAAATCTACTTTTTAAAAAATGATAATGCAGCGAATCTATAGGAATATTAAAAAATACTGTCAATACAAACAAAAATAATATATTTTTAAATATTTTAAAAGATCTGGAAGTTTGAATTGAAGGTATCAATATGAAACCATTATTTTAAAATATATATATTTTCCCAGCTCTGTTCAACTACAAGCCTAGAAGCAATAAGATTCTTATAATACAGCCAGGCGCAATGGCTCACACCTGTAATCTCGCACTTTGGGAGGCCAAGATGGGAGGATCACTTGAGGCCAGGAATTCAAAAAACCAGCCTGGGCAATAAAGCAAGACTCCATCTCTAAAAAAGTTTAAATATTAGCCAGGCACGGTAGTACATGCCTATAGTCCCAGTTACTTGGGAGGCTGAGGCAGGAAGGTTGTTTGAGCCCAGGAATTCGACGTTACAGTGAGCTATGATCCTCATAACAATAACCACACCTCGTGTCCTGTTCTTAAATATCACTTCCCACTAAAAGAAACCAGGATTCCTGGAAAAGCAGACTGATCTGGGGCAGGAAAAGGCCAAAGTGAGCTTGAGACATCTCTGTGAGGCCAGAAAGCTAGGAAGTAAGAACATAGGAGCTAGCTTGGAAGGGCTCCTATGGGCCAAATCTGGAGACTCTGAGCAAAGAGTTACAATTATAACAAACTGAATAAAACTCATGAATCCAAAAGAGTATTAGTGAAATCCAGAGGGCGGAGGAGGAAGCTCTTTTCAAAAGAATGTCCACCAATACGTGCAGAATGAGAAATAAAACAATATGCAAATAAACTATACCATGACTTGCAAAATAGAACAAAACGTGGCATGCAACATAACCTATGTAAGCTCAAATTGTATAAAGCCAGCTCATGCAGACCATATATTCCAAGACCACAGCAGCAGTAACTGCACAGACTTCTATTCCAAAGACAATGGTTCCAACAACTTACCTAATTTAAAAATTCTGACCAATCCCTGCCCAAGACCATAACTATTAACTTCCACCCTGAATCTACTCCTGTGATTAACCCCAGCCCCAAAACCCATAAATATGCTTCCCTAATTCCTCCATAGAAACTGAGACTCTCTCAAATTGGTGTTCTATTAAGATGGTGCTTTCTCTTGTTCAGTAAATTTAATAAAAACAACCTTTCACAATCAACAGGCTTCCATGATCATCTATGTATGGGGAGTTCAACAACGACAGAATCAGAAAAAACACCATTCTGCAACCCTTAATGTAATGTTAAATCTACTGTAAATCTGAAATGCTCCAAAATTCAAAACTTTCTGAGCACCAATATGATTCTCAAAGGAAATGCTCATTGGAGTATTTTGGATTTTCAGATTTGGGATGCTAAACCAGTAAGTATAATGCAAATAATCCAAATTCCAAACTCCAAAGACTTCTGGTCCCAAGCATGTCGGTTAAGGCAGCAGTCCCTCAACCTTTTTGGCACCAGAGACCAGTTTCATAGAAGACAATTTTTCCACAAACTTGGGGGTAGGGGATAAAGGGAATGGTTTTAGGATGATTCAAGCACATTACATTTATTGTGCACTTTATTTCTATTATTATTACATTGTCACTTGCCACTCACTGATAAGGTTTTGATATGAGTCTGCAAGCAATTGATTTATTATGGTCTCTGTGCAGTCAAACCTCTTTGCTAATGATAATCTCTATATTTGCAGCCACTCCCAAGCACTAATATCATCACCTCAGATCCACCCCAGGCCATCAGGCATTCGATTATCATAAGGAGCATATGCACAGTTTCCAGTGAAATTCATGCTCCCATAAGAATCTAATGCCGGGCCGGGCGCGGTGGCTCACGCCTGTAATCCTAGCACTTGGGAGGCCGAGGCGGGTGGATCGCTCAAGGTCAGGAGTTCGAGACCAGCCTGAGGAAGAGCGAGACCCCGTCTCTACTAAAAAAAAAAAAAAAATAGAACGAAATTATCTGGCCAACTAAAAATATATATAGAAAAAATTAGCCGGGCATGGTGGCACATGCCTGTAGTCCCAGCTACTCGGGAGGCTGAGGCAGTAGGATTGCTTGAGCCCAGGAGTTTGAGGTTGCTGTGAGCTAGGCTGACGCCACGGCACTCACTGTAGCCCGGGCAACGACGCGAGACTCTGTCTCAAAAAAAAAAAAAAAAAAAAAAGAATCTAATGCCGCTGCTGATCTGATAGGAGGCGGAGCTTATGCAGTGATGCAAATGATAGGGAACAGCTGTAAATACAAATGAAGCTTCACTCACCGATCACCTCCTGCTGTGTAGCCTGGTTCCTAACAGGCCATGGACCAGTATGAGCTATTAAGCTATTAATTTCTTAGGTATGACAATGATATCATCAATATGAAGGGAAAAATGTCTTAATCTTAGGCAATTCACCTTGAAGAATTTAGGGGTAAAGTGTTGTGTGGCCTGCACCTTACTGCCAACAGACTGAGAAAACACACCCCCCCCCAAATATATAAAGCAAATATGGTTAAAAAAAAAAAAAAAAAACACTCAACCCATGTGGCACATATTTAAATTTTTAAAAATTCTCATATTATAAAATTATGGAAAAGAGATGGCTTACTATATACAAATGAACAAGCAAGTAAGCAATATTATTATTGTTTAAATTTTTTCCAAATTTTCTATTTTTCCAAGTTTTTTATCTCCCTGCCCCACAAAATACCAAAATGTAGTTATTGCCTCCAAAAGCAATGCTCCTGTTTCAAAATGGAAATCTGACTATTCAAGATGATGTTACAGCTAAAGACTGAACAAACCAAAAGAAACTATTGGTTATATACACCTCTTGGTAAATCACATGAAAAAGGACACTTACTCTTCTTTAAGTCTCTTCCGAAGGTTGTCTTTTGAAAGTTTACTTTCACTGGCATTTTTCATCATATCTTTCCGAAACCGATTGTTCATCATGTCAATCCTATGAAAAAACAGAACAGCATATTTTAAATGACTTAAAGAGACAACATAAATAGCTGCTGCCTTTAGTAGTATGAGAAAACATTTAATAGAACAAGAAATGTCAAGCAAGATGTGTTAGATGTAAACTCTTCATATGTACAGTCTCTGTTTTTCCTGAAACAAAAAGGAATCTCTCTTCAGATCATCTAGTTCAGCAGTCCCCAACTTTTTTGGCAACCTTTTTGACACCAGGGACCAGTTTCATGGAAGACAATTTTTCCATGGACAGGGGACTGGATGGTTTCAGGATGATTCAAGCGCATTACATTTACTGTGCAGTCAAACCTCTCTGCTAACGATAATATGTATTTGCAGCTGATCCCCAGGGCTACCATCACCACCCTTAGCTCTCCCGCAGATTATCAGGCATTAGATTCTCATAAGGAGTGGGCAACCCTGATCGCTCACATGCACAGTTTATGGTAGGGTTCCCCTGTGCTGCTGATCTGACAGGAGGTGGGGCTTAAGTGGTGATGTGAGCTCCCTGAGCTATGGGGAGCTTTGGAAGCACTAGGTAGGCTGTAAATTTGGGCTTGCCACTCACCTCCTACTGTGCAGTCTGGCCTTAGTCTGGGGTGCTGGGGACTGCAGATCTAGTTAACCCTTTGGAAAGCTAATATTTCAGAAAATTTATCATGACTTATCCATACACAGTTTATGCCATTCTCCAAAACAAATCCCAGGTAAATCAAAGAGTTAAATATATAAAAAGCAAATCTTACAATACTATGAGGGAAAAATATAGGCAAACATTTGTCTCTCTCTGACAGAGAACTTTTTACTATTTATAAACAGTAAAAATAATGAAGGAAAAGAATCACAGATTTGACTATACACAAATTTAAAACTTCTATACAGAGAAAGCTGGGGGAAAACCTACAATAAATCTGATATATAAAAGTTTAAAATTCTTGCGGAGAGACAGGAACACTCATACACTGCTGGTGGGACTGTAAACTAGTGCAACCCCTGTGGAAAGCAATATGGAGATTCCTTAAACAGATACAAGTAGATCTTCCATTCGATCCAGCAATCCCATTATTGGGCATCTACCCAGGAGAACAAAAGTTATTCTATAATAAAGACACCTGTACCCGAATGTTTATAGCAGCACAATTCACAATTGCTAAGATGTGGAAACAACCCAAATGTCCACCAATTCATGAATGGATTAGTAAAATGTGGTATCTGTATACCATGGAGTATTACTCAGCTATAAGAAATAACGATGATACGACATCTCTTTGG
>CM052441.1:126322962-126377784 GCA_028533085.1 Varecia variegata
ATGAGTGCGATGCGCACTGTCTGGGGAATGGAGACGCTTGAAGATCTGACTCAGGGGGATGGGGGTGGGGGAGGGGATGGGTGTATACCTACATGATGAGTGCAATGTGCACTGTCTGGGGAATGGACACGCTTGAAGCTCAGACTCGGGGGGATGGGAGGGGCACGGGCAATATATTTAACCAGAACTGTTGTACCCCCATAATAAGCTGAAATAAAAAAAAAAAAAAGAACCACATAAAAAAATTAAAAAAAAAAAAATTCTTAGTATGTGATATACTAAGATCATTAAAAATCAGCCTCCAATAAGACAAATAAAGACATAACAAAGAATACTTATAAGTAATGCCAGTGACTAAAAACAAAAACGTTTTCTCAAATGAGGCAGAGCTATTTCCCACCATCAAATTGACAAAGTCTGAAAAAACAGATAAGGCTCACTCCTGTAATCCTAGCACTCTGAGAGGCCGACACAGAAAGATTGCTTGAGCTCAGGAGTTCAAGACCAGCCCAAGCAAGAACGAGACTCATCTCTACTAAAAACAGAAAAAAATAAGCCAGGCATGGTGGTGCGCCTGTAGTCCCAGCTACTCGGGAGGCTGAGGCAGGAGAACTGTTTGAGGTTGCTGTGAGCTAGGCTGATGCCATGGCACTCCAGGCACTCTAGCAAAATGTTGAGTATACAGTACATTCTCATCCATGAAAGTATATACAGTGCTAATTAATTTTTTAGCCTTTACTCAATTTCAGGCACTATACTAGAAGTTCTGCAAGTACTATTTCATTTAATCCCTACGGCCTCCTGATACAGTTACTGCCATTGTGCCCATTTTACAAATAAAAGAAAGGTAGGTTCCAAACTTGCCCATGGTCAAATAGGAACTGGCCAAATTAGAAGGCAAACTCAGGTCTGACTCCAAACATTGTGTTCTCTTAGCTATTCCATACAGCACAGGAGAAAAGACAGGAAACAGAAGTATGCCAACATGCTAACAATCATTTCTCCTTGGTGGTGGGGTTATGAACGATGAACAACCTTAGATGTTTCTCAAATACTCACATAATCACAAATTTGTCAAGAGAATGATTTTTAAAGTGTCCAGAGGGATTCTGGAAGAAAAGTTAGGCAACTTACATTTCCTCATCTTCATCTTCTTCATCCACCCAAACTGCCTTCTTCTGAGTTGGAAAATTATCTTTTGCTTCATTCTCCCCTTCTGAGTCACCTGAATCTTCATATCCTTGAACCTACAGAAAATAAAATGCCCTCAAACACTGAGTTTTCCTATTACATGGTAGCACACACACATGACTTGTAGTAACATGGCTTGTAGAATGCTTTTTTGTGGCCCTCTGATGGAGTAATGAGATGGAATGCTACCACAGCCAAGGCTGGAGGCAGAAGCAGAAAATGAGACCAGAGAATGACACCACTGGTTGGAAAGGCAAAAGCAAGATGGAACACTGGAGCAGAGAAAACTCAACATACTGGAATGTAAAGACCAAGTAAGAACAAAAGGTATTGACAGATAAAAAAGGAACAGGAGAAATGCCAGAACTACAGAAATTACAAGACCAGAGGCAGACTAGTGCCCAAGCTATCTCCATTTTTCTTAGGTGACCTTGACTACCTACTTCCTTATGCAACTTTATGCCATACTGTCAAACCTAAATCTACACCACAGGATACCCCTTGAAGCCAGTTTGAGCTTTCTCAAAACCACGATAGAAATGTCCAAGTGATTTCTACTTGCCTACTACCAATGTAAGATCAACAAATTGTTTGAAATTCCAACAAACCCCACCTCCCTAGACTGTTCCTTTTCCTGACTATAAAACTGTCACGCGGTTCATCATTTTTCCAGTAGCAGTTCTCCATCTCCCGACTAGATTGCTGCTGCTTCTCCCATGAGCACCCAAAAGGAGGTTTTGGCAATCAGCTGACACTCTAGGTCAGCATTCACTGAACATTGACTGAGTACTTCTCAGTGATGCTTTCCTTGGCCTCTAAAATTTCACAGTCCTCCTCTACAAACGATAATCTCCCCTGAATTTTTTTTTCTCTTCAGTACTTAACATACTTGAATTTTACTTTACTCCTTTACCTTGTCTCTGCCACTACTACACAAGATCCACGAGAGCAGGGATTTTTGTTAGTTTTGTCCATTACTGTGTCTTCTCCAGCATCTAGAATAATGTCTAGGACTCCATATCTTGGAAGGACAGCCAAGTATAGAATAAAACGAGTGATAAAAAGTGTGCAAAAAGTATAATCAATCACTCAGTGTTTGCCATTGCCAGAAGAGTACATGGCACCCAACAGGCTCAAAAATATTTGTTGAATAGACGAATATGCGATCATTCTCAAAACTGTGTCCCATAATCACGTGGGGAGACTTTTAAAACGCAGGTTCCCCGGCCCGTACTCACGAATTGATTCCACCAACGAAACTAAACTCCTCAATCACGGCAAGGAATTAATCACGGGAGGTGATTAAAAGATCACGTTGAGTTTGGGGAGTGGATAGTGGAGCCTAGCTTCGAAAAATGCTCACAACTACAGTGCGCAATACAAAGGGATACCAAACGCAGCGGCTCCTTCGGGGGCGGAGAAAGGCGCGGTCTCCGCCCTCCAGAGACTTTCAGTCTAGCGCCGAGAGGCAAGGGAAGCGCAGCCGCGCCCCTCGGCGCCCGAGTTCTTGGGCTCCCTCCCACCTGAGCGTTTCTCGCCGCCGCAGGTCGCCCAAGCTCCACCCCCGGAGCCTCACCGCCCACCGCGCGCTCCACCCGAGCGCGCCCAGCCCGCGCGCCGCGGCCTCCCTCACCCGCGGGCCCCGCAGACGCCGCAGCAGCGCGTCCTCATCGTCCTCCACGTCGCCGAAGACCAGCTCCTCCAAGCACCGCTCCACGGCGGGTTTGTCCTCCTCCAGCGCCAGGCGGTTCCGCTGCCGGAGCCGTCTCTCCTCCTCCGCTGCCGCGACTGCGACCGCTGCGGCCGCCGCGCCCGGCCGGGCCGGCGGTTTCCGCTGGGATGAAGGGGCAGCCTTTCGGGGCGGCCCGCCCGGCCCCGCTCGGGCTCTGCAGTCCGGCCTCATTCGGGTCTTCCGGTTCGGCCTCCCTGCGGCCCTCCGGCCAGGTTTCATTCGTTTCCTCCGTTCCGGCGGCATCGTTAGGTTTGAGAAGAAACGCAGGCGCTCACGTGGAACCTCACTGTGCATGCGCCGGGGCGCCTCGCTTTCCGCCGCCGCCGAGGCCCCGGGGGGCCGGAAGGAGCCTGCGCAGCCTCTCGCCACGTGACCAACACTCCCTCCCTACGTAACTCCCACTCCCTCTCCAGCCCCTCCCCGTGAGGGAGTTCCTCCGGGAGGGCCGATCTTCCGGGTGTAGGGGAGGCGGCGTGACTGGAGTGGAAAATTTTACCAGCACAACTTCGCAGCTGCAACATATTGAAAGGAGCGCAAGCAAGCCAGAGTAGAAACTGGAATGACTGAATGAAACTTCTACTCTTCCTTCTGACTTTAACCGCTCGACTAAACACAAGCCCCAAAACCTTTCCCACCCTTCGTCTTGGTACGGTCCGTAGAGTACGGAGCCTGCAGAGGGTCCCACGCTGGAAGAGAGAGAGGAGGGTATGTAGGGAAGTGGGCCAATCGGGGCGCGGGTCACGGCGCAGGCGCGCTGGGGAGGGAGGGCTATGCTAATGTTGTTGATATCCTGGGGCCACCCGAGTTAAAGGGGGGAAATCCGGGGGCTGCCGCAGCCGCCACAGGTCTGGGCCCAGCCGGGGGCCCCCTGTAGTCGCCGCAGTGCCTGGGAGAGGCACCTGCCCCCAGCTCGGGGAGGGGGCGCCGCGGGCTCGGGGAGCACGGACAACCCCTACCCATGAGGCCCTGATGGAAAACACAAAGGATCTGGTGAGAGCCGAGCGCGGCAGCCGCTTTGTGTGCCAGGTTAGGGGGACTCCTGCAGCTCCCCGACCCCAGGAACCCTGCAGCTCCCTGACCCCGCTCTCAGGCCTGCTTCTTCATCCCACGCCCCCTCAACCTCCAGAGCCCCCCCTCCCCCTACCAGCCGTTAAACGATTCAGGGGTTCCCCTCCCCCCACTCTCTCCGCCCGGGACTCGTTGGGGTTGTGTCTATCTCCTCCACTCTCTGGAAGAAAAATTTGACAAGAAAGTTTTTCTCTGCGTCCCGCCCCTGCCCCCTGCTCTGGCTGGGGGAGAAAGACTGGATCTGAGACTTTTCCTTTTTTAGCCTCCCAGGGTGGGAGAGTGGAGTCCTCACTCCCCGGAGGGGTGGGAGGGAAATAGTTTTGGTGCTTTTCTGGGAAAATGTGCCTATCCGACTTGGGGCCAGTGCCGCGAGGCATTTTGCACGTGGAGGTGGAAATATTGAAAGGGGGCGGGGTGGGCACGTGCGGGAGAGAGAGAGGTGGGAGTGATGTTTGGGAAGCAGCCGCCAAGGCAGCTTCTTTCTAGGGTTCCAAGTCGGTGGGCTTCTGTGAACGTTGCGTTCTCTTTTGTAAAATAAGAATCCTAACGTTTCAGAGTCGGAAGAGACATTAGAGGTCACCCAAAACAGCCGTCCCCTCTGCAGCTTCTCTGACAAGTGGTAGGTAATCTAGCCTCTGCTTAAACCCCTACAAACACTGAGCGCTCACTATTGCCCAGGAAAGGCCGTTCCGTTTTTCAGTAGTTCTAAAGTGTTGTTTGCCTGCCCTTATTAGACCCTTCAGTCTCATTCATGTCCTGGTTAAGTTGCTCCTTTTTTTTACTTCTCAAATTTTCTCTCACATCCTCCTCACCCACCCACTGCTCATTGGCCTATATTTTGTGTGCCAGGAAAGAACAGCAGGGAAGTGGAGGAAGGAGGGTTTGAGAGATAGTGAGGGCCAGCTGAAAACTTTGCTGGGTCAGTTTCAAGTGTGCTGGCTTACATGTTTGAAGATGATTGATATTTTCACTAGAGAATTACAATCTAGAGATTTCATGGCTATTTTCTCTCACTAGTGCGTCTTTTTGAAGTTAAAAATTTCATCATCTCTGTAGTTCTCCTGTCACAGGACACATTTGCTTGTTACTTAAATCACTTTTTAGGCTGTTCAGATGCCTAAAATTGCCCCCTGGGGATACTACTAAAGCTGTTAGAAGCATCATCTGGTAGAGGGATGATCTAAAGAACCGCTTCCCCTCCACCCATTTGACCTATGTTACTTGCAAGCTGGTTTTTTCTTCAAGCCCCTCTTCCAAATGTTTTATTTCCTTTTTTTTTAACAACTCTTTGAGATTTGAAATTTATATTTGCCTAGCGTTTACAATATTTTGAGTATTCCTTACATTAACATACACCAGTATTTATCACTTGGTAGCTGAGATAGTTCAGTTGAAACTATTGTCAGTCAGTGTTTTTCTACATTTTCCTTCATTTGGTGAGCTATGCTGCCCCCAGAAGTAGTTTTTAAGAATCCTGGGAGCATGTGTTTTCCTAGTCCTAATATAGTGGAGTAGGAGTCAAGACATAACAGATACAATGTAGAAGTAATACATCTGGTCTAAAAGCCAGCAAATAAATTTCATCTTAAGCCCCCAGTCTCCTGTTTGAAAGGTTAGACATTTTTTTCTCTCCCCCTTTTATGACTTAGAGACTGTTTCTTTGCTCTTATGTACTTAGACTGTTATTTTATTTTTTGTTTGTTTACCTCAACACCAAAGAGTGTTTAGAAAGAAAATAGCTGTCTCTTTCTGCACCACCTCCTTCTCTGAATAACAAGTAGCTTCTATTTATATAGCACCCCATACTCAAGGCTTATGGGTACCTTGCAAATTATGGCAACATCTGTCTTGAATAAGTTCTGTTCTTAGTGTCTCATGTTGGGCCATATTTTTTAATCATCCAATTTTTAACTTTATGTAAACTTTGACATAAAATATTTCTTCTAAATCTAGTTACTAGAATTTAACATAGGATTGAACATTAGATGGTGAAAAAAAATTAAGGGAGCTGAATAATTGTCTTTCAAGTTTTTAATTAATATGGAGTTCCAAGTTGTTTGCCTGCTTACTTTAGGCATGAACTATCATGACTATAGTTGACTGCCTTTGGATACATTTGCATTCTAAACATACTAGACAGGAACAACTGGTTTTATTTTTGAAGAAGACATTGATGTATTTTTTATGGCCAGCTATATGTTGACCTCATTATCTAAATCTTTCTAGATGTTCAGATGCTAGTCTCTCAACTATGTTGAAAATTAAAATGAAACAGTTTATTTTAAATTGTTTTAAAACATAGTGGTCAAAAGATGATCAAACTGTAGAAGTATAAACAACATATTAATATCATAAATACTAAACCACAGTATTGCTAAAAGCCAGGAGTGCTCAGTAGTCTGAGTGACCACATTCTAAAATTAGACAAGTCACATTCCTTGGATTGCTCCTTGTTTCTCAATTTTTCATCTTTAAAATGTTTGCTATATAAGATTTAACCTTTCACACATAGAATTTCAAAGTAAGTAAGTTAGTATGTATCATTAGTCTCGGGGTTTCAAATCTAAGAAAGACAGAAAACATCGAGACAATAAAAGAGGAAGGACTTAAAATATAAAATAGTTAAAATAAGCTGTGTTTCCTAACAGGGTATTCTCCACTATCCAAGATGACTTGATTTTATACAAAAATTGCAAATTGGTTTAGATTTAATCATTCTTTTTTAATAAACCTTTGTTTTAAGGATTTCCCACACATACACACACAAATTTAGAATTTCTTTTCTTGCTTTGCTGGAACCCACAAGAAAAAGTGAAAAGGAAATAACTCCCATTTGAACAAACCTTGAATATGAAGTAGAATGATGTAATACAATAGGAAGGGCACTGACAGATGAGGTTATAGTTGTAGTTCTGCCACTAGCTAGCTCCATGGCCTTTGTTGCTCAAGATCCTGTGCCTCAGTTTTCTCATCACAGTTGAAGGATTGGTCTGGAATCATCATTGTCCAATGGAACTTTCTCCCATGATGGAAATGTCCTATATCTGTGCTGTCCAGTACGGTAGTCACTAGCTACATGTGAGTATCGAGTACTTAAAATAATAGCTAATGGGACTGAAGAACTCAATTTTTATTATTGCTTTAGTCAGTGTAAATTTAAGTAGCCAAGTCTGCCATACTGGACATGCTATAGAACAGTATTTTCCAAGGTTAATTAATCACTAGAATCACCTCTTTGGGGCTCCTATTAAAATAGAACCTGTCTACTGGAGGTTATTCAGTAGGGCTGCAGTGGGGCCTAGGAATCTATTTTTAATATATGCCCCAGAAAATTTTTTTATCAGATTGGTTAAGGGAACACTCCATTAGATTTTCAAGCTCACTTCTAGTTTTCACTTTAGTATTGATAATTTAGAATTTAGTGTAGTAGAAGTAAGCTCTGGACAAAGTCAGGAAACTGGCTGGTTTCTAGCTCTGACTCTGCCAGTCCTGACCTGTGATCTTAGGCAAATTGCCTAATCTCTTTGAGCTTCGTTTTCCTCATCTGAAATATGGGGTGAGCATCAGCCCTGCCTCCCTGCCAAAGTTTCCATAAACCTCCACTCAAATGTGATGACCACTGCATGAGAAAATGCAGGCTGCTAGAAAAGATAATTAAAATGTTAAAGTGTCTTCACAGAATCTCCTTTTTCCCTTTTCATTATATTATCTAATTCCTACTCCTATTCTTATAAAACTGGTTATATACAGTACTCATTAGTTTATTTAAATCATTGTGGCCCAATTATTTGGCCACAGCTTACAGTCTAGTTGTAGAGCAGGCATATTAAGTCTAATAATTTTTATATTTCTGGTGTTTAGCATAATGATTTGTATATATTGCTCAATAAATATTGGTTGATGTAATCTGTTACTGTACTTTTAGACTTCAAAACTTTAATTGCATAGTTACAGATTATTTTATATACCAGAGAAATATCCCCCTGTGTACATAAATGTGTTTTATCCAATTTTAATTGTTTTGTTAATACCTTATAGTTAGGGTGTTATATTGTTCAGTGATTATATATCTTTTGAGCAACCAGCTCCAAATATATTTTTAAAAGATAAACACCAAGAGAATGTCATCATTTTATATCAAGTATTTTTAGGTTGTATCAAATCAACATGACACTGAATAACCTGTATAACTTATTTTGTCTATATTACCATATTAATGAATGATCTTGTTTGATTGCTCAAACCACATTTGTACTACAGACCCAAACTTAGCATGAATTCTGTTATGGGTAAAATTGATAGCTGATAATTATCTCATAGACCCACTAGGCCACTGTGTGATTCAGACTTAATTTTGATATGGTCATCTTATTTTTAATTAGCTTTTCAGGTTCATACTTAAGGATTCATAGCTTTCTTCTGAAGAACTGAAAGTCCATTCATGTGAATTATTTTATCATACATCCTTCCTGTGTGGTAAGTGATGTTTTCCTTATTTAGAAGAGAAGGAAACTGAGATCCAAGTAATTGTTACACTCAAAGTCATAACAGTGATAGAACCAGAAGTTGAACCCAAGTGGTAGAAATTTGTATTTCTTGTAAATCAAAGAATAGCTTCCTTTTGTTCACTGTTGCTTTAAATCTTAGAATATTGTTATATAGAATATTGTCCTCTCCTGTCATTCTCCTGGGTACTTTTTAGTTTGTTTAGGTGAGTTATTCAGAATATTACTGCTTTCAGTTTCCTCTTGATTGTATCATTGACATGAATTTATTGTTTCACATTGAACTTGTGGGAAACAAAAACCCAATAAGCCTAAATCCTTACCATTTCTTGTCCTTATAATAGTAAACTTAGAAAGAATGAAGGCATTTCTGTTTACACTAACGAGTTTTATTGTTATGCCAGACCCTGCTTTCCATCATGATGGTGGAATGAGGAAGAGTCCTGCAGGGAGCTAAATAGCTCTCTAGCTCCTACTAAGTTTAGTTATCATAGAATATCTATTAATTTCTGTATTTCCATTTTTGAACTTTGTGATCTCATGCATACAACATTCAAATTTAAGGTTTCAGAAAATATATATTCCATGGCTAAACATAAAACTTTAAAAATTATGTGGGCCACTGCTCCCAATTGGTTTGGATAATGAAGAGTTGATTAATTTTGATGAATTTATTAATATTGAAATTACAATATTATTTGGAATCTCAAATATTTTCTGTGATTTCTACTAGGGAAGTTTACAATTTTATTGGAACTTGTGGTTGCTTATACCATAAATAAATGGGTATACCTTTTAATTCCTTTGTAGATTTCATAGGGAGGAAGGTTTATCTAGGTGACAATTACAGTAAGAAAATGAAATTCTGTGACTTATGATCCCTTAATGTTTTGTCACTATAAGAACCTTTCATTTTTCATTATACATGTACATTTGCTATTTAGAAAAAGAAAATAAATACAGAAAAGGTAGACTCATCTTCACATCCCACTCTCACCCTGTTAAAAGTTTCGCCGTTCCGTCTACGATGTTTCTGAATGCACATATAAACAAACATAGATATATCCATCTATGCCTGTGTCAGTGCATACTTTCTTTTAATAAAAAGTGAGTCATACTATCTCTTATACTATATTTTGTGAATTACTGTGCTATATTTATGTTGTATTTTAAACAATGCTAAAAGTACTCCCCAAAAGGGTCTTTTGCAACGATCTTTTTCTCACCCCAATTCAGCTCTGGTGAGATAACTACTTTCATTCTTTCAGCTTTTTCATCTAGTATCTATCTCCATAATTCTAAATATTAGGCTTATTTTTTTATTGCATGAATTTTAGACATTATCTATTGACTTCTTTTGTGGTGAATAAGGAGTTACCATATATACCCAAATGTAAAGCAAGATTTCTGCACCTGCAATCATCCCATCACCTTATATTTGAGGTCTTAAGTAGTCATCTGATGTGATTTTCAGTTTTATTTTGAAAAGCAGAAATGTTCAAGAGGGCACATTACCTGAAACAACCTTATATGATGCTTGTTTTCTAAGCTTACAGAGGTTAGCTGACAGAACCAATATTAAGGAAAAAACAGAAGGGAAATTAAAATTTAAATTTTAAGATTATTCCTGTGACTCGTGTTATTAGTGTTCATTGTATCTGTATGGTCTTGGGAAAGTTCCTCAGCCTATTTGGCTACTGCTTCCTCATCTGTAAAATGGGAGTAATACACATTGTCAGGATTAAATGCATTATTATGTATTAAGTATTTAGAATGTGCCTGATAGATGCTAAGCATGCTATAAATATTAGTTATAATAATAATCATAACAGATTTTCATAGATCACCAACAAAAATGGTCCAAGGTTATTATAGAGTTTACAAGTAAACTCCTATAGGACAAAATGTGTTTCTGAAGAAGATTAGATGAAAATGAAGACAACTTACTCTGGAAAACTGTGTTAGATGACAGAAAACATGAATCTGATGAGAGGTGAAGTGTTTCAGAAAATGGCAAAAGCAATATATTTAAGATAATTTTTAATATGCTACTTAACGTGTCTGTGTAGACTTCTATGGAGAATAATGCCAGCAGCCTGATCCAGCTTTCCCACCCACCTTGCTATAAACCTGTAAAACCAACAAGGAGCACGTATAAATCACATGCATACCACCCATGCCTTCAGCATGACCAGGAAACAGATCACCACAATCTTCAAATTTACCTCAAAGTAGAGAAATAATAAGAGTTCAGTTCATAAATTTGGTTTGTTTCTCTACCTATAAGTAAAAATTTATAGGTACTTACAGGTAGAGAAATAAACTAAATAAAGTACAGAAAACCACTCCCAGAAAGAGAAAATCCACAAGAAGTTCCAAAACACTGAACAGAGCTCTGGAGTTTAATAGGTCATAGCTCTAGATAGAGAAGAACTTGAAGGTAAGCGGTACCAGAATTGATAATCTTAAATTATAAGCATTGCTTCATAGGGAGAGGGTGAAGACATAGAGTTTTGGAGATACAGCAATGAAGAAAAAGAGGAAAAATTCTTCAGGAAAAGAAAAAAAAAAACAACTCAGAAAAGAGAGTGTTCTTGAACTAGGAACTCTCAACATGAAATCAGTAGAAATAGAAAAGAATGGATTATATCCATATAGAACTATTATAAAAATAAGCATAAATATATGAATAAAAGCATTTCAGCTAAGGAAAATCTACCCATCCAAAAAAAAAAAAAAAAAAAACACACACACAAAGCAGGAGAACACTAAAGTAACTCAAAGTGAAAAAATTAAACACCCCTAAAACTAATGTTTGGAGATATGAAAAGTAACATTAAGAAATATTTTGAAACAAAAAATTCAGAACGGAAAGGAACAAAAAGCATGGAGAAATGACCTCAAAATAGATTAAACTCAAGAAGAAAAAATAAAATTGTATCAGTAATGAAAGCTAATTCTTAAGTTTCACACTGGCAGATTCAAATGCAGATTTAATAAAAGGTGTTGAAAAGCAGGAAAACAAGCAAGAGAATGAAAATGAGATTTTTTTTTGATTGACAGGAAGTTGAAATGAAAGACCAATCACAAGTCTAATGTATGTAATTGGTGTTCTTTAAGAAGAAAAAATAATAAAAACACTTAAAACTATAATCCAAGAAAATTTTCTGAAAGTGAAAGGAGACCTGAATCTATACATCAAAAGTTCATATCAGAAGATACATTCCGGGATATATCCTAGTGAAGTTATATGACTGTAAAGATACAGCAAAATTCTGAGGGTCTTCAGGCAAAAAGATGAAGTGACTTACAGGGCAAGAGAATTATACTAGTATAAAATGTCTCAAAAGCAACATACAAAGCAAGACAGTGGGGTAGCATAAGAAAAGTAACTGTTAACCAACGGTTTTTGTCTAGCCAACTGTCCTTCAGGTATCAAAACTATAGAAAAACAGTTTCGAATGTGCAGGAACTCAGGGAATACTATACTCACCCTTCCTAAGGAAACTCTTAAAAAATGAGCTTCATCTAAAAAATGTTCAGGAAATTCTCTGCAAAAAGACTGGCAGTAAGTATTTTATATATCTTTTTGAGCTAAGATTAAAACCAAGAATAGGGACACAGATAGAATAGTACATAAAGATTCTATGTTCTGAAAAAATAGAAAGAATGCAACTAAAAAACAGGAGGGGAAAGGGAAAGAAAAAGAAACCTAGAATGAGATTAATAACTGTAGTTTATTATAAGGGAGTCAGAGGATACCATCTAAAATGGAAAGACCAAATAGAAAAGATGAGGTCAGAAAAAAGATACTAGGTACTATAAAAGATGTTAACACAAAGATAAGTACTAGGGAAAAAAAAATACAAACCTTCCAAAACACTGAGAAATTTTTAAGGGGACAGAAAAAACCATCCTGTAATGGGGAAAAAATGGTAGATATTACATAATGCACACAGTAATTATAAAATAGTATGACAGAATGGAGATTAAACATATCAATGAGATCTCTCTCCCCAATCAAAAGAGAAAGATTTTTAAAACTGACCCAAAAATCAAAACCCAACTTTATAACAACAGACGCTCACAAAGGCTAAAATTAAAAGGATGGACAAAGATAAACCAGGCAAATAGAAGCCAGAAGAACAGTGCTGATACCAAAGTAGAAGTCAAACCAAAAAAGCATGAAATGAGACAAAGGAGGAAAAGTTACAATGCTAAAAATCATGATTCACAGCAAAGAGATAACATTTGTAAATAAACATGCACCAAAAAACACAGCAACAATCTGTATAAAGCAAAAACTTTAGGAAATAGAAACACTGAAAATAGGAGACTTTGACCTTAGCACAAGATAGGTACAGTGGATAAATAAGAATATAAAGATCCAAACACCGTAATAAAGCAGATCTTCATGTATGTTCTTAAGAATAGAGAATACTCTCTTTAAACACAGAATATTCACAAAAATTGTCCATATGTTAGGAAAACTTTAGTAGGTCCCATACCAAAAAAAATTGCAAAAAGCAAAAGGGCGCTGCACTTTGACCTTGAAATTAAGGAGCATCGTATCGTATGTTTGCAAGAAAGAAGAGGAAATGAGAAAACATACATATACCTGTACGTATACCTGTTTACTTTTTCAAAACTTACACAAGAAGGGGAACCAGAAGGCAAAAAAGTTGGTTACCCACTCACAAGGGTGGGTGGTGAGGCTGAGAAGGAAATGACATTTGTTTGAGTTATGCCTTTCTGTGTAGTTCTTTGTTTTTGCAAGCATGATGATTTTCCAGATAGTCCCCCCAAAATGAAATTAATTCAATAAGGATGATGATGGGAGAGACAAAACCAAAAGCAAACCAAAAATAACCACACTGAAGAAGGGAAAATAAATAACTAATCCAAATAACTCTTAAACTCAATACTCTTCCTCGGTCTGGGGAAAAGTGACTGTAAAGAAATACTGATTTGGTTTTTGTAGTGGTACAGATGTAGTGCTTCTGTAACTATTCAGATGTATCAAAGGATTGAGCAAATGAGTGGATATGTTGATTTTTGTTGTGAGCCAGCGTTTTCACTGGAAGAGGAGACACAAATATGACGTGAGAAAGTGAGAAAAAAGCCCTGTGGGAATGATTGGAATTTGAGGTTTAAGTATGAATTCATAATTTTGTAAAATATATGTGTGTATACATATGTCACATATGTGTGTGTATATATTCTTACTCTGTCCACTGCAAAGGCCCAGAAGCAAAGACCTTCCCAATAGCAATGAGCACATGGAGCATCTAGATCTTTATTTCTAAAGTCATTCCTCACTTAAAAAAACCAAAGCTCTCTGGAGAAATATTTGATTCCAGGGCTGGGACAGAGAAATGATTATAAGATATGCCTGGAATATCTTGTGCCAGAAAGTAAGGAATTACTCAAAAAGTGATAAGGCACGTTAGAATGACAACAGAAGTCGGTCGGCTTGAAGGGCCTCCCACTGGCCCAGTCTGGGACAGTTTGAGCCCCAGAATAATTAAGCACAATAATGAATTAAAAACATTGAAAAGTATAAATCCATGGGTTGATACCCATAATAAATAAATACATAAGTAAGAGAAAAAAGAGGGCTGTTCCTTACAGAAAAATGCTTAGTAATGACTAAAGAGGGAATGGTGGGGTTGGAAAATCATCACAGTTATTTAAAGATTGGGCAAGTATCATCATTAGATGCTAAACCTGGAGTCAGATTTTGATGAGCAGAATATTTGCATGCTCTTTAAATGTCTCCTCACAGATTGCTTATTAAAAGAAGGAAAATAGTAAAAGTACAGTGGAGAAACCAGACCATACCTAGACCAGGCCATCAAATAAGGGAAGCAACAAGGGGGCAGATGGACATTGTGCTTCTGGATTTGATACTCTGAGAAAGACAGCATCAGTTAGGTAGTACAGCTTGAAACTAATCATGAGAAAATCTCAAACCAAAACAAGGTCATTCTAATTTTTTCAAAAAAGGGAGGAAATCTGTCTACGGCCACAGCAGCCTGAAGGCGCCGGGTCTCGTCCAACCTCGGGAAGCAAAAAAGGGAGGAAATCTGTGCAGAAGTATTCCAACTAATTTATGTAAATATTCCGCTCTCAAGGAGGGAAGCATAACTCCCTGCTCCTTAAGTGTGGGCTGCACATAGTCACTTTCTTCCAGACAGTACAGTATGGCAGGGGATTAAGGGTAACTTCCCAGTAGAGAAACCTGATAAACACTACCTCACTCAGATGATCACGGTCAGCATCAACAGTGATAAGTCATGTTGGTAGTATGTATCCTTGGTATGATGCGATACAAGTGGCACTTCGCAGTGTACTTCCCAAAAACATAACCCCAGCTCAGTCATGAGGAAACTATCAGACAAATCTCAGTGGAAGTCAACAAAATAAATACCTGACCAATATTCCTCAAAACTGTTCAGGTCATCAAAGAACAGGAAAACCTGAGGAATTTTCACTACCCAGAGGAGTCTTACGATGACTTATGTAATGAAGACTTACATGTGAAGATTCATGATGACTAAATGTAATGTAGGATCTTGGAACAGAAAAAGAACATTAGGTAAAAATAAAAGAAATCTGAATAAAGTATAGACTATGTAAGATGTTAAAAGGGAAACGGGTACGTGGGAACTCCGTACTGTTTTCAGTGTTTCTGTAAATCTATAACTGTTCTTAAAAAAGTTTGTTTGTTTTTTTTTTAAAGGAAGGGACTGCATTCTTAAAAGACATCAAATGTTTTGTTTTGGGTGGGGTTTTTGGGGGGGGTTTCATTTTTTTGTTTGTTTTTTGGGATTTTTGTTGTTTGAGATACGGTTCTCACTCTCTCACTCTCAACTCCCAGGTGGAGTGCAGTGGTGTGTCATCATAGCTCACTGCAGCCTCCGACTCCTGGGCTCAAGCAATCCTTCTGCCTCAGCCACCTGAGTAGCTGGAACTACGGACATGCACCATGACGCCCAGCTAATTTTTCTGTTTTTTGTAGAGACGGGTCTTGCTCTTGCTTAGGGTGGTCTCGAACTCCTGAGCTCAGGCAGTCCTTCAGCTTTGGCCTCTCAGAGTGCTAGGATTACAAGGCATGAGCTGCCCCTATCGGCCAAGACAACAAACATTAAGAAAGACAAAGTCTCCCTCCAGATTTAAAGACTAGGACATGACAAAATATGTGATCCTGGACTGGAGAAAAAGTCTCACAAAGGATGTTATTCAGTCAATTGATAAAACTGGAATATGGATGGTAGCTTAGATGAAAGTATTGGGTTAATGTTAAATTTCTTGAAGATAATAGCTGACCTGTGATTATGTAAGAGAATGTCTGTATTATTAGGAGAGGCACAGTTCTCAGCTGGGGTGGTTTTGTCTCCCAGGGGACATTTGGTAATGCCTAGAGGCATTTTTGGTTGTCACAAGAGAGTAAAGGGAGTGTTAACTGCCAGAAATGATACTAGACATCTGATATTGCATAGGCTAGCCCCGACAGCAAAGCATTATCTGGTACAACATGTCAATATTGCCGAGGTTGAGAAACCCTGAGCTATACTTCTAGTCCTGATTTAGAGGTAAAAGGGCTTGAAGCATGTCACGTATTCACAAATGGTTGAGGTACAAAAAAGTAGAGGAATAAATGGGGCAAAATGGTAATAATTGGTCAGTCATGGTAAAGGGTATCCAGATGTTCTTTGTATTATTGGAACTTCTATAAGATATAATTTCTAAGCAAAAAGTTAAATATTTTATATTAAAAGCCTATTACTATCCTTACAGAAAACAGAAAGGACATGATCTTATAATAGAGGACAGTAATTTAAATTTAATAAATTAAGCTTTATGAAAAATAAAAAAATATATTACTCAGTTGATATAAGTAGACATTTGCTCTTTTTACCTCCATCCCCAAGCTGGTTTTATTCAAGTTGATCAAAAACTTTGCTTCTGTTTTTTAATCTCATTGGGAAATGAGAAATCACCTTCTTTTCACATTTACCCACATGATGTGTCATCGTCTTACATCTTACATCACAAATTTTGGTTAAATCATTAGTGTTTATATAATACATAGGATAGTATTTGCTGCTCAGCCAGTCACTGTACTTTTTCCTTTCTGATGCAACTTTTTTCCTGAAATTAATAATTGTCTCTCTTTCATTTGGTCAGTGTTAGAGTGTCTATTGCCTTTTTTCACATGCACCAAAAAACTGTCAAACACAAAGATTCATTTTTTTCCTAGAGCCCTTCCAGACCCATCATCCATCCTCCTCTAATACGGTCTGATTGTTTTCTAGAGCTGCCATACAGCTGTAATCCTGAGATACCCCTTTATGTGTTGGATCATATAGTTCCTAAATCAGTCATCTTCCTCTTTCTTGGTTACTTTGATGTTATAATGAAGCATATCTTCTAGTAATAATTTTCTGAGAAAAAGTGAACATGGGAGCTAAGTTTTTTGAAGGAGCTTCAGGGGCAATATCTGAAGATGTCTTTATTCTACCATTAGAATTCATTGATAATTTGGCTGGATATAGATTTTTTTAAATAGCTTTATTAAAGCAAAATTTGACAAAATTAAACTACACTAATTTTAAAGTGTACAATTTGGTAGGTTTTGACATAGGTATACACTCATGAAACCATCATCACGATCTAGACAATGAACCTATCTATTATCTCTAAAAATTTCCTCACGCTCCTTTTAACTCCTTGCCACCCTGGCCCCCACCTCATCCCCAGGTAATTGCTGTTCTGCTTTCTGTATTTGTATACTAGTTTGCATTTTCTAGAATTCTGTGTAAAAGGAGACATATTAAGACTTTCTGCTTGGCTCTTACTCATCATAATTTGAGGTTTATCCATGTTGTGTGTATTAATAATTCATTCCTTTTTATTGCTGAGTAGCAAAATGAAATCATTGTATGGATATACCATAATTTGTTTATTCGGTCACTTGTTGATGGACATTTAGGTTACTTCCAGTTTGAGGTTAGGACCATTTATATATATATATATATATGTATGTATGACTTTGGGTAGACATACGCTTTCATTTCTCTTAGTTACATACCTAGGAGTAGAATGGGTGATAGGTGGTATATGTTAAGCTTTCTAAGAAACTGCCTGTTTTCCAAAGCACTTGTACCATTTTACATTCCTATCTACAGTGTATGAGAATTCCATTTGCTGCACTGACTATAGTTTTTAGTAATTTTAGCCATTCTAATAGATGTGTAACAACAGTATCTCATGGTTTTAATTTGCATTTGACCAATGAAGTTGAGCATCTTTTCATGTCTTTATTTGCCATCTGTATATCTTCTTTGAATTGTCTGTTTAGATCTTTTGTGTGTATTTTTTTAAGTGAGTTGTTTCAGTCATCAAGGGTTTTTGGGGTTTTTTGTTGTTGTTTTTTGAGAGCCTCGCTCTGTAGCCCTGGCTAGAGTGCAGTGGTATCATTGAGTTTTGATACTTCTTTTTGTATTCTAGATACAAATCCTTTATCAGGTAGACGATTTGCAAATATTTTCTCCCAGTCTGTGCTTGTCTTACTCTCTTAACGTTGTCTTTCAAAGAGCAGAAGTTCTTATTTTGATGATGTCTAGTTTATCAGGTTTTTTTCTTTGATGGATCATACTTTTGATATCATAGCTAGAAACTTTTTGCTTAACCCAAGGTCATGAGTTTTTTTGAGAAGTTTTTATAGTTGTAACTCTTAGATTTATGTCTATGATCCATTTCTAGTTAATTTTTGTATACGATGTGAGGTATGGATCAAAGGGGTTTTTGTTTTTGGCATATGAATAGCTCATTGTTTCAGCACCATTTGTTCAAAGACTATTTTTTCTCTACTAAATTGCCTTTTCACCCTTGTCAAAAGTATTGTATTGATGCTTTTAGTATCTTTATTGGCAGAGTTCTAAAATTGTTATAATGATGCACCTTGGTATAGATTTTTTTTTAAGTCATTAAGCTGGGCTTACATGGTCTCTTTAAGTATAGAAACTATATTTTGGTCCTGGGATTTTTTTTTTAATTTTTTTCTTTTATATAACTTTTTTTCCATCTATTTTCTGTTTCTTGACTGTCTCTATTAATTGGATTTTCGATCTTGTAAATTGAACTCTTATTTTTTTTCGTCTTGTACAGGTTTTTGTCTCATGTATATACACATGCATGCTTTTTGAAAGATTTCCTTGACTTTGTCATTCATTTATTGAATTTATTGTTTACCTCTTTTGTTTTTAAATTCTGAGATCTATCTTGTTCTCTGATAGTATCCTATTCTTACATCCCTGAAGAATTAGTTATATCTTTTGAAGTTTTCTTTTGTTCCCTGCATTGCTTCTGTTTCTTACAGATTCTTTTCCCCCTGGAGATTTCTTTCAGTCTTTCACGTTTTTAGAGGTGTTTCTCAAATGATCAGTGATCCTTGCCTGTCTACTCATATTAAATGATTAGGTGCCAAGCAACTGATTGGACTAAGTGTCCCTGAGTTGGATTTGTTGACTACTGAGCTTCACTGTGCTGATTGATTACTTTTTAAATCTTCTGTTTGGTGTTTTGCGGTTTTACTATAATCTGTTTAGATGTGGATATCTTTTTGTTGTACTTAATTTGTATTATAGTTCTGTCTGTGAATTGATGTCCTCATTTCTACAAAATTCTCAGCCAGTATCTCATTCAGCATTCATTACCTTTCTCTCTTCTCCATATTCTCTCCTTTAAGAATCCTTATTAGACATTTATTAGATCTTTACATTTTATCCTCTTATTTTAACCTCTTATTTTCCATTTTCCTATTTTTCTTTGCTGTGTTTTGGGTGTTTTTCTTAACATTTATCTTCCATTTTTTTAATTATTTTTAGTCTTGTCTAATCAGTTGTTTGTTTTATACTTTGGCTCATTTTTCGATAATATTTTATTTCGTCTTAAACAGTTTATGTATAAACAGTATATGCTGTCTCTGACAATACCAGTGCCCAAAGTATATGGTATTCTTAATTTATTTCTGCTGACACTTGTTCACAGTGGATTGCTTATTACATTTGATATTTGACTATGTACTCGTATTTGATAAAGTCTGTGGGAATGCTGAAAGGCCTGAATCGTAGGTGACTATTTCATGTTATAATTTAGGATTGCTTCTGCTGGGTATGAAGGAGCACTAGTAGTCTGCAAGCACTTTAATTTCTTGGCCTGGGAATTTCCTGACCATAGAGGGGAGGGAAAATTACAACCTCACAGTTACTTATGAGGGCAGGCCTGTGATTACAAAATCCCAGAGAAACCTCTCCACTCAGAACGTGGACAGGAAGGGCTCCCTCATAGGTCCTCTTTGCGTATACTCAGGTTTTTCCCCCCCCAGACTGTCATTGAAGTTGCAGCCTCTTTCAGGGGTTTTGGTCTAATGCCGGAGTTTCCAGTTAAGCTCCCCCATAGTAAATAAATGATAACTTGTACGTGGGGTGAGTCAATTACAGTTTACAGATGTGGTTTAATAGTAATCTATATAAACGTGAGAAAAAAATACTTAGAGAACGGCACTCCATAAGTAGAATCTCAGCTTCCCAGCTAGTATGCCCTGAATTATGAGTATGTCAAGATATTCTTCCCTCCATTACTTGGGACAGTCAGAGGCCTTAGGCCAGGTGCATCCCAGGAGCTTATTCTCCTTGTGTTATACAGATGATCATTTTCTTTGTGTGCCAGAAGCATGGAAAAAATCAGAGAACATTTCCCTAAAACATTAGTCCTTCAAGATGTTTTGGAAAAGGTGGCATACTATATATCCCTCTTTAATCATCACAGTGTTCATAAGCATATTAAAGGTTCCAAAAGATCTTGAAGTAAGGAAAATTTCCCAAACACATTTGATCGTGGTACTTTTTAAAAAATGTTAACAGGCCAGGCACAGTGGCTCACGCCTGTAACCCTAGCACTCTGGGAGGCTGAGGCGGGTGGATCGTTTGAGCTCAGGAGTTCAAGAGCAGCCTGAGCAAGAGTGAGACCCTGTCTCTACTAAAAATAGAAAGAAATCAGCTGAACAACTAAAAATATATATAAAAAATTAGCCGGGCATGGTGGTGCATGCCTGTAGTACCAGCTATTCGGGAAGCGGAGGCAGAAGGATTGCTTGAGCCCAGGAGTTTGAGGTTGCTGTGAGTTAGGCTGACACCACGGCACTCTAACCTGGGCAACAGAGTGAGACTCTGTCTCAAAAAATAAAAAAATGTTAACAGCCTAAAATTATTGAATCCAAGGTGTCTATAATCATTGATCCCCTGAAATTTTTAAGGTTATATTCTCTGAAAGTAGAGTCAGAATAAGATATTCTGGGTTGACATTTAAGAGTCAATAAGGCCAGGCGTGGTGGCTCATGCCTGTAATCCTAGCACTCTGGGAGGCCAAGGCGGGCAAATTGTTTGAGCTCAGGAGTTCCAGACCAGCCTGAGCAAGAGCAAGACCCCGTCTCTACTAAAGAAAAAAAAACACAAAGAAATTATATGGACAGCTAAAAGTATATATAGAAAAAAATTAGCCGGGCATGATGGCGCATGCCTGTAGTCCCAGCAACTCAGGAGGCTGAGGCAGAAGGATTGCTTGAGCCCAGGAGTTTGAGGTTGCTGTGAGCTAGGCTGACGCCATGGCACTCTAGCCCGGGCAACAGAGCGAGACTGTCTCAAAAAAAAAAAAAAGAATCAATAAACATGCATGTCTACTAACTGAACTAGCTATATAGTAGATAAACCTATATGAAAACTATGGGTATAAAAGGTCACCTCTACATGGAGGTGAGCTATATCAGTCCAGTGTTTATTAAGTGTGTAGGCCAGGCACTGTGATAAATAGTTCATAGTATCTTCCCATTGCCTCTAGGAAAAAAGTCAATTTCTTACCCTGGCCTACAAAGGCCCTCATGATCTGGCCACCTCATCCTCCTTGAACCTCATCTCCCATACCTCTCACACTGGGCACCAGCCACACTGGCCTTTCAATGCACCAAATTTATTCTAGCCTCTAAAAGCCTCTGTCTTGCTCTTTCCTTTGTGTAGAATATTCTAGCACTAGATTTTCAAGTAGCTGCCCTTTTTGTCCTCATGGTCTTATCTCACTGAGGCCTTTCATCACCACTGAATCTCAGCTGATTGTCTCTGCCTGAGTTCCTCTGTCATTGTATGGCCTTTCTTGGTTTACTCCTGCCAGTAGCCTGCAACCTTTGTGAGAACCATGGGTCTTGTCTGCTCTGTGTACCACGCTATCTTTAGCCTCAGCTACTGTGAGACACACAATGCTTGATAGATAGTTGTGGAGTAAGACAAGAAACTCATAACTTGTTCAAGTTCACAGCTAATAAATGGCAAAGCTGAGTTTCAAACCCAGGTCTTTCAGAATTCTGTATTCAAAGCACCACACTGTGTCTAAATGAGGGTTGTCCCATTCCCCTACCACCTGATGTTGTTAGAACTTTTCTTTTGAAATTGCCTTCAGGGTCTGATTTGTCCTTTTTAAATCTCCTGGTGGTAGCAAATCTTGATTCTTTGAAGATACCTTTGATTTGTAGAAATACCTAAAAGTTATTCAGAACCAAATATGCTAAAATGAGATTGATGATCAAGCTAGCAAAAACTGTTGTCGGGAACAGAGGGAGTAATTCTGAAGTGACCACAAACAATAAGTTTTTCTTTTTAATATTGGGTCTAAAAAAGAGTTCCAGGTTGGGGGTGGTGGCTGAAGCCTGTAATCCTAGCACTTTGGGTGGTCGAGACAGGAAGATTGCTTGAGACCAGCCTGAACAAGAGCAAGACTCTGTCTCTACAAAAAAATAGAAAAATCAGCCAGGCACGGTAGCACATGCCTCTAGTACCAGCTACTAGGGAGGCTGAGGCAGGAAGATCACTGGAGCCCAGGAGTTTGAGGTTGCAGTGAGCTATGATGATGCAACTGCACTCCAGCCTGGGCAACAGAGCAAGACCGTTTCTGAAAAAAAAAGAGTTCTAAAAGAAGATACTAAAAACAGTTTGGGGGTTGTGGCAACATTATTAGAACATGTATAGAACCTCCCAAGGGGACTTCTTTGGGAATATAATATTTCCATTGTGTGGACTGAGAAACCAGTTTTTGTTGCTTTCATAGTTATACTTGATACAACTGAAAATCAGTTTCTCATCTCAGTGCAAATGTTTAATGCCTGAAAATGAAAATTCTAAGTTTATTCCATAAAACTAAGAGATGCATTTGGATGATCGTATCTTGTCAAGCTTTGGACTATAGCTTTCAGCTTCATTATTGGTCATGGAATACCAGAAAGAAGGTAGACTAGCCAGAAAAGAAATTGAGTATAAAGTGTAAGATTTTAAAAAATGTATTAACTGAAGCAAAAGAATAAGGATAGGTGCCAAACCCTAAAGATTCTTTGGTTGATAGTTTGCATCTATCTAGTTATAACTCACTACATATTTAGTAATGGTTTTTTGTTTTTTTTTTTTAATTTTAGATACCATTCAGTTGTTTTTCCTTTTCTTATGACTTTATTCTCACCAAACTTGAAGTTCTGGGATTTATTTGGGAAGGGTTGCAGTAAGTAGTATTAGTTTTTTCTTTTTTTTTTTTGTAACTTGAATGAGGGAACATCTTTTGGAGGAGATATATGAGCAGCATTCACTAAAGAGGATATAGTGTCTATCTCCTATAATTTTTGAAATAGTTCATGTCTAAAAATTGTGTCTAGAATTTTAGATTCTCCATTAATCCCTCCAGAACTCTTAGCAGTGATTTTTAAAATCATTTCTATTTCTGGATACTCTAAAATGGTATAGAAATTTAGTTTTAGAGATGAAAGGCAAATTAAGAAATCATATGTTATGTGTATTTCACAATTTTTTTTTAAAGAAATCTGATCTAATTTTTTTATAGAAGAGAAGTGATACCTAGTTTTCAGGCAAACCGTGAGTTACATGATAGTCTTCTGATTAACATTCAGTGTTCTTTTTATCATTATCATTATTAATCT
Organism: Varecia variegata; assembly: GCA_028533085.1. Classification (NCBI taxonomy): domain Eukaryota; kingdom Metazoa; phylum Chordata; class Mammalia; order Primates; family Lemuridae; genus Varecia; species Varecia variegata. The sequence goes on from CM052441.1 coordinate 126,346,496, forward strand.
TATTAGCTAACATGATAGCTAATAGATTTGTTCCTCATAGAAGTAGAGGACTTAATTTTGACACAAATATTTAACTTTTCATTATAAAATAAAATGATCATTTCTCAGGGCTAGATTGACATTTGTCAAATCTGATTTACCAGAATTTGTGCTAAGGTCTTTTAGGTGATATATATGAGCACTGTGTCACGTGTTACTGGTTTCTTCTGCTTCAAAGACTGAACGTTCTTCACAAGCCAAAAGGAAGAGCAGAGACTGGTTCGGGATGTTCGACGGTTATGATAGCTGCAGTGAGGACACAAGTAGCAGCTCCAGCTCTGAGGAGAGTGAGGAGGAAGTTGCTCCTTTACCCTCTAGTCTGCCAATTATCAAAAACAATGGACAGGTCTACACATACCCAGATGGTAAATCAGGAATGGGTGAGTATTTTAGCCTTCATGTTGAGGTTGTGTTTTCATTTGATTTCTTTTGTCACTTCCCCTCCTTAAGTTTTTTTGTTTGTTTTGGGGTTTTTTTTGTTTTTGTTTCTGTTTTTGTTTTTGTTTTGAGACAGAGTCTTGCTTTGTCCCCCCAGGTAGAGTGCAGTGGCATCCTCGTAGCTCCCTGCAACTTCCACCTCCTGGGCTCAAGCAATCATCCTGCCTCAACCTCTCCCGAGTAGCTGGGACTACCTGCTCGCACCACGACACCCAGCTAATTTTTCTATTTTTTTTTTAGTAGGGTCGGGGTCTCGTTCTTGCTCAGGCTGGTCTCAAACTCCTGACCTCAAGCAATCCTCCCACCTTAGCCTCCTAGAGTGCTAGGATTACAGGCGTGAGCCACCACACCCAGCCTATAACAACTGCTTATAAGAAGTTTTCTGTTTTAAAACTTACAGTGATAGACTATTCTCTGACTCAGAAAGCAGTTTCATTTTTTAGTATCTCTAATAACTAGAATATTCTTTATATTGAACCAAAACTATCCTTGTTTCAACTTTTTTAAAGCCACACAGACTATAATCCTTATTCTAATGATATCTCTTTTCCCCACACTAAAACACTTGGTTCTAAGAACAGCCCTGTGGTCAGAAGTGGCTGGGTAGTGGAGAGAGGTGGCACTTAGTTCACCCGGTTCTCATGGTATCACAGTGATTTAATTCATTGATATCATGATCACTTTCTTCTGATACTTCAGATTATGTGGTAGTAGGATGACAGCTTGTCCTGATTGATTTGCCCAGGACTGTCCTGGTTTTGCCATTGAAAGTCCCACATCCAGAAAAACACCTCAACCAAATGATCGTTCTTCTGATACTTCAGATTATGTGGTAGTAGGATGACAGCTTGTCCTGATTGATTTGCCCAGGACTGTCCTGGTTTTGCCATTGAAAGTCCCACATCCAGAAAAACACCTCAACCAAATGATCGTTCACCATTTGTGAGCACGGAAGAAAGTTCAGCCTTTATCTCCCTTTTTCAGAACACTGTATTTCCATTTGTGCCACCAAAATTGCCTTAGCTTTTTTGAAAATAATACTGAACTTGCAAATAACTGATGTCCTTTGATCTTTATCACATAAACTAAACTAATTTAAACCAGTCTTGTGCTTTTGCAGTTGATTTTTTTAATCCCAAATCGTAGGACTTTGAGTCTCTCTCTATGTAATAACCTTTTTTCTTAATTAACTTTTGGTCTTAGAAATTTCTGATTGCTAATTCTGTCATCTAATGTTAAATGCTTTGTCATCTAATCTTCCAGTTTTATATCATTTTCAGTTTTGATAATTCTCCCCTGTTGGTCCTATTCTAGTGTTTTGATTAAAAAGTTGAACAGCACAGTCTGTTACAGATTCTTACAGACCATATCAAAACGTTTCACTTTATTTATCAGAACCCACTAGGTGTGGTCATCCTACTGGTTAAAACCTACCTGGGTGTCTTCTACTCCAGCTGAAATTTCTCAATCCTAATTGACAAAGCTGCATGACAGAGTTTATCAAATGTGTTAACTCCTGTTACTATATATTCTTGCCGTGATTTAGTTATATCAGTCTGGTAATCTCATCATAAAAGGAAATAGGGTTTATTAAAGCTTTATGTATACTAGCATCTGTTTGAAATACTAGAGATACAGAGATGAACACAAAATAAGGTCCCTGTCCTGATGGAGCTTGCATCCTAGTCATGGGAATTCTCATTTGCCATGTGTCTTCTTGGCAAAGATTCGTTGTCCCTATGTGATCACAACTTTTTTATCTGAGTGGTCAGGAACCTTTTTAACTATCTGTTCTAGAATTTTACAACAGGAAACCATTCCTTTTTTTTCTCCATGAGACACGTTTTCTTCATCTCTAATCTTTTGACACTTTATCTTTTTTCTATGATTTCTTATAGATTTATAAGTACAGGTGTCCCTCGGTATCCATGGGAGATTGGTTCCAAGACCTCCTGCAGATACAAAAATTAATAGATGGTCAAGTCCCTTATATAAAATGGTGTAGTATTTGCATATAACCTCTGCACATCCTACCGTATACTTTAAATCATCTCTAGATTACTTACAATACCTAATACAATGTAAATGCTATATAAATAGTTGTTATACTATATTGTTTAGGGAATAATGACACGAACAAAAAGTCTGTACATGTTCAATACAGACGCAATATTTTTTCCCAAATCTTTTCAATCCACAGTCGGTTCAATCCATAGATACAGAACCCATAGATACAGAGGGCCAACTACACTGGTTACATGACCAGTCCCTCCAGTTTACCTGCTTGGATAGAGACTTTGACTCACGAAGGCAGTTACTTGCTATGTTACTTCCTGTTTATCTTTTTTGAACTTCAGTTCTTGTGAACCTTATTCTTCTGATTCTACCTTTCTGATTATTCTCCATTATGCAATAGTAGTCAAGAGTTCTACTGTTTTCTGCTATCACTGGTTAATAATACAGTGCCTACCTCAAGATTTGAACCTATTTCTTCCTTCTTGTCCCCTAAACATAACTTGAAAGAATTCTAATATTGCCCTTAGCAATTTTTCCAAGTGCTAGATCTTTTTAGGTTTCAACTTTTGTGGGTGTTTTTGTTTGCTTTTTGAGACAGAGTCTCTGTCGCCCTGGGTAGAGTGCTGTGGCGTCATCATAGCTCACTGCAACCTCAAACTCCTGGGCTCAAGCTATTCTCCTGCCTCAGCTCCCTATTAGCCGGGACTAGAGGCTCGAGCCACCATGCCTGGCTAATTTTTCTATTTTTTGTAGAGATGGAGTCTCACTCTTGCTCAGGCTGGTCTCAAGCCCCTGTCCTCAAGCATTCCTCCCACCTGGGCCTCCCAAATTGCTAGGATTATGGATGTGAGCCACCACACCTGGTCTCTTTGCAGTATTTTAAAGTCTTATGCAGTGTTTTATCTTAATCCTCCGTTGTGTTGCACTTCATTTCATCTTTTGTTTATAATCCTTCCAAAAACTGGAATTCATAATGTATATGGAAATGCCTGGCACAAGATAAGCACTAAGGAAATGTTAGCTGAAGCTGATATATTTGATATATACATGTCTTTTGACCCTTTTTGAAGCCTTTTCAGAGTTCAAGCTCTATTATCAGACCTTCTAGAGCCCCTCACCATGGAATTATACCAGTGCTCTCTCTAACTTTTATGTAGGTATCTCTATTATTTGTATGGGAGATAGAAGAAATTTTTAAATTAAAACCTTTAGATAGTTGGAAAAACCTTTATTAAACTGTTAGATAAAGATTGATTTTATTATATGATCGTAACAGCAGTGTTTTTATTTTATTGATTAGCTACCTGTGAGATGTGTGGGATGGTTGGCGTGCGAGATGCTTTTTACTCTAAAACAAAGCGTTTCTGCAGCGTTTCATGTTCAAGAAGTTATTCATCAAATTCCAAGAAGGCAAGCATTTTGGCCAGACTTCAGGTAACGGTACAGAAACCTTCTTATTCTTCATATGTGTTATTTCTATGGCTTTCACTGGTTTTATCTGTCATTTGATTGTGATTCACTGCACTCCACCTCTGCCCAATTGGCCAGTTATTATTTTATACCCTCCATTTTTAGGAAACATGTAAGGCCCAAAGTTTGTTCTGTATATAAAATTGAACAACTATTTTAAATGGACATGGCTTACTACGCAAAATAAACTGAATTTTTTATGTGAATTAAAAATACCTATTCTTTTTGCAAATAAGTATAAATACAGTGAACACCTTTTTATATACAGAAACTGAAGCCATTTTCCTTTCCCCCCTTGTTTCCTTTTGAGTTAACATAAAGATAGAATCTTTAACATTTGGGGGGAAATAATTTAATCTCTGGTTATGTGTTAACCGTCATCCTTTGTACTTTTGAGTACAACCCATTTGATACTTTGACCAAATGTATTTGATTACTCCAACTAATCTTTTTGAAAACATTCATGGTATGGAAAGAAAGTCATCTTGCTTTAAATGTACATCATGGCCTGTTTTAGTCTATGCCTATAAAACAACTGGATACTTGGTCATTTGACTAAGTTGTTACTATTATAGCATATAAACAACTTTTTAAAGGCATTATATAACTGATTTTTGCAACATCTTTTATTGGATGATCACATTCTTCTTATTCTCATTTAATTTATTATTGTGATCATTATATAGTACTGAAAGGGTTATTTAAATCCTCCAAATAAAGGAAATACATCACTTAGATGTATTTCTATATTTCAGATAGACAGTACCTAAAGATCCTGAGCAGTGGTCTGTACCCAAATGGATGGCAGTTTGTCACACTGTGAATTTGGCCCATGATCATTTTGTCATTGATCTTTTGCGTTAGCACTAAAGGTATAAACCTCAGTCACTTGCTCTTTGAACATTAAATTATCTTCTCTTACCATAAAAATAGCAATGCTTGGCAGCCTGCATGAGTGAATAACCACTGGTTCTATCTACTATAAGAAGGAATCAAGTATCCACCACAGCCTATATTTTAACATCTTATGGGATATAATTTTTTATTAACATATTAATTTGCATATTGCTATTTTAGTCTATGCCAGCTCTGCTACTCATATTAGATATGTACATTGTAGCAGAACTCCAGAAAAAAATTTCTCATGTTAAAATTTCTTGTATGTTTCCTCTGCTTTAATAATTTTCTAAACCCTCAATGTTTACTTAAGCAGAATGAGTAGTGTGCAATCAAGTTAAATTTCAATGATGGGGGGGTAAAAAAGAATCCTATTTACTTAACTCTTCTTGTTTTAGGGTAAGCCTCCAACAAAGAAAGCAAAAGTTCTTCAGAAACAACCTTTAGTTGCTAAACTTGCTGCATATGCTCAGTATCAAGCTACCTTGCAAAATCAAGCAAAGACAAAAGCAGGTAACAAGTGAAATATTTGATATTGATTCATTTAGTTTTAATTAATGACATTTTAATTTTGTATTCTATTTAACTAAGCTATTTCTGTGCCCTGTTATCACATTTTGACTCTACCCTTCCTGATGGTGGTTTTGGTTTCAGTAAATTACTCTAAAGAAATAGTTGCATACATGAGTTCCAATGCTTGTCGCAATTGCCTTAATTTTTTACTTGGTTTATTATTTATTTTTTATGTATTGATACTCTATGCTGTGGATGGTAGGCAGCATTGTGGAGATAATAGGACATTTAGCAGGCTTTAAAGGGATTGAGGAGAGGAAAGTAATAGAGATTGAGGAAAGGACCATTTCTAATGGAAGATTCTTATAGGAGTACAAAGGTAAGGAGGTAAGTAGGAAGTAAGGCAATTAAAAGCCCTAGTGGAGGTATTAGATGGTAGATACTGGGTAGATAACTCACTGAGGTACATAGTAAGAGCTGAGTGGGAATAAAACACAGAAGCAGCCACAGCAGTGTTTGTTATTCTGGACACTTCTCTCAACTGTTCTTTGCTCTTCCTAACTGCAGAGCTTGTACTTTGATTCCCAAGGAGCTTGTGTTATATGTAGAATATTTAAAGAAATTGCTGCTTGTTTGCCAATATGATATAAGCTAAAGCTCATGATAAATGGGAAGTTCTTGGATTCTTACGGAAAAAAAGAAATCTTTCTTTAAAGGAGCTAAATTACTTTTGTGTCCTTTCACATTTTAACAGTAATAGCCTTCTTATAAATAAAAGATTTGAGAATTGTAATGTATCTAAATTTGTTTTATTTCAGCAGTCTCCATGGAAGGTTTCAGCTGGGGTAACTACATAAATAGCAATAGCTTTATAGCAGCTCCAGTCACCTGTTTTAAACATGTAAGTATGGAATTTCTCACCTTATTTTGAAATGCTTAGTCATTGTTTAAATCTGAAGGTACAATAACACCTAACCATCTTATCTTTAGAAAATGTTTGTTTTATACATTGTCATTGAAATGCTTCTCTTTTATTATACTTACTAATTGCTAAAAATAACTTCTATAAGTTTTTTAAGTGAAAGCTCCCTATAAAGAAATTGCAATTTGAAATTATTTTTAAACAAAGGAAAAGTAGTAGTCTCATCCAATTTTCATATTAAGTTGAATCATATAAAATTGCTAGCTTTGTATATCAGAAATAGTTACATATTGGCAGTGTCATTTGGTTCAACCTAATAGAAACCATTCATCATGTATGTTACCTAAATCTGTGGTTAGACCTGATGATTCAAAAAAATGAAGGATCTTTCTTCTAATGTTGTTTTTGCCTGCACATGTAAAACCATAAAAACAAATAAGGAACTATTAATAATGTAGTATTGTGAGCTGAAATATGTGATATATATCATGAGAAACCCTTTAAAAAGGTGTTCTTCACTGGGTAGTAGTGCAGCAGTGAATAGGTGAGTAGATAGTATGACAGGGAAGCACTAGTTTTGCCAGAAAGTGTCATAACAAAGAACGTAAACTGAACCTTAAAGAACAAATAGGAAAATAAAAATCCAAAAGGAATAAATAGAAACCAACCAGGTAGAGCCTAGATGGGAAGCTCTTCAAGGATAAGGAAACCATGTAAGCAGAACAGAGAACCTCCTACAAGAAGCTCCACTTGGCTACGTACAGGGCAGTGTCTGGGCCATTTTGCAGACCTGATGATCCCCAAAAACCACTCCCCCTCTGAAATCAGAAAATCATAAAAAGTGAGAAATCCACTATGCCCCTTCTAAGTCCTTTACCCTCCTCTCTGATGTAGCCTTTGACCTCATTAAAATGCTTCTAGAAGAAGTAGCTCAGACCCCCTTCTTCTTACCCCCATCCCTCTGTTTTCCTTCCAGGCTTCCTTTCTTGCTAGGGGCACATCTCCTCTGCCATAGTCTTTTAACTCTCAGTCCTCTTCCTTACCTCAGCAGGCCTGGTCCACCTCCCTTGTGCCAAAAGAGGGGTCCAGAAGGCGCAGGCAGCTCCATCATCTCTCCGGCTTGCTTGCCCACTTTCTAAACTCCTCCCGCTGCCTCCCAGCCCCTGCAGTGATAAATGCTCTGTCCCTCACCTAAGCTCATGACCCTTCTGCCCCCCAGTAGGTGAGTTTGAATGTTAGATGAGCTGTAAGCACCAAAGTATTGGTGGGTTTTAACACCTTGAAAAGGGGTTTATTAATTCAAGGGGAGATTTTGCTATTGCAGAGAACACATAGTCATTAAGAAAATTTTATTTCCTCCTCATTTTTGACAAGCCAAGATACTTGCTATAAAATAGAAGATGGTGATTGATATTTAATACTCAGATATGAATTATTCACCCAAGTTCAGCTTGTAATCGATTCACTTAAAATCATTTAAGAGAAATAACCCCCTTCCAAAGAGTTAAACATCAATATTAGAGCTGACCCATTCAAACATAAATGATGTCAGAACTCTTTCCTTGAGGTCAGATAACCCCATCATTGTGCTGCTTGAAGTTTCATTTTACTCACCCACCCTCAGAATATTCCTGGTAATCATGCCCTGTGGGTATCTTGTTTGTTCCTGCACAACACACCAGCTTGTTCAATTATTATTTAAATATAATAATAGAGTGATTTCAATGTAGAATGTAGTATTTACCACTCTTCAGAATTACTTTTCAGTGTTTTAGGTCTGTCAGAAGTAAGCCCTGGGCCGGGCACGGTGGCTCACGCCTGTAATCCTAGCACTCTGGGAGGCCGAGGCGGGTGGATCGTTTGAGCTCAGGACTTCGAGACTACCCTGAGCAAGAGCGAGACCTCGTCTCTACTAAAAAAAAAATAGAAAGAAATTATCTGGCCAACTAAAAATATATATAGAAAAATTAGCTGGGCATGGTGGCGCATGCCTGTAGTCCCAGCTACTCGGGAGGCTGAGGCAGTAGGATCGCTTAAGCCCAGGAGTTTGAGGTTGCTGTGAGCTAGGCTGATGCCACGGCACTCTAGCCCCGGCAACAGAATGAGACTCTGTCTCAAAAAAAAAAAAAAAAAGAAGTAAGCCCTGGACATGACAGTGATGGTGCAGTATTGAGGGGTGGCCGTGGGTGCTTTCTCCCACGTGGCTACAGGGGCCTTTGTGCTGTCTCTCACAGTAGGGTTGACAAAGTGGCATCTACAGAGGCATTCTCTCCAACTATTAAAACAACTTCCAGTATTTGTGTTAAATATTCAGAGTTTCTCCCTATGGACCTTTGGTGTGGCATATTCAAGGCGTAGGACTGAGAAGTGTAAGTTATGGGACCTTGAAGGGATATCTCAAGGTGTTGTCAAGTTGCTTTAATGGAACTACCTTATCTTCAAGGACTGTTCTTGTATTATTAGTAGAATACGGCAGACATTGAAATCTGAAGCAACTGGCTTCCCCTTTAAGGATCCTTTAATTTGGGTAAAACATTTTGTTGGGGGAAACCATTAATTTATACAGTGGCATTTCCCAGAAATGCTGTACAGACCATTGGTCTCAGAATTGTGCCACTGCGTTTATCATGTCTTCTGTGAATCCTGAACACATGTTCATTATGTAAATGCCTAACCAAGGGTGCCAAGCAGGAAGTCATCACCAATGAAATAGTTTATTACATAAAACAGAGAGTGATATCCTTACACAGTCTTGGTTTTGAGCTTTTCCCACAAAACTTTAAAAATTAGAACTCGAATTACAAAGACCTTCAGAACCCCCGTGGTCTTGCTGTCAAGTGAAATATTTTTTTCTATGTGTGTACTCAAAAGTCCTAATTTGGTCTCATCTAATAGTTTTGTCAGTTAATTGCCCAACCATCTTTATTTCCTTCTGATCCTCTTTCTTTCCCCCTTGCCAGTAAGTGCATGCCCCTTACTGTTTTGTCTGAATTGACAGTAGTGATGTTCCTTTGAGATGACATGAAGGTGTGAGCCTTTCTCCCTCCCTCCTGCCCATTGCTCTGATTACAGGGAGTCTCCTGCTCCCCACCCCTGTCTGCTCCGGAGTCTGCCTCCTTTTCACATCACTGTTTCCTTCCTTCTCTTTCCTTCTGTGCAGCACTTAAATTGCCAATTAAATTTGTTGGATACTTCAGCGTCTTCTATATGAAGTCCAAAGAGCAAAGTTCAATAAGTGTTTTAATTGACTCGACTGGTTTACTAAGATTTTTCTCAACCTTTTAAAAAAAAGTATCTAAAATAATTTAGGGCCTAATATAGAAAAAAGGAATTTAGGAAAAGGAGGGTTCTATTTAAAGTATGTTTTCAAAAACTCAAAAAATAGAGAAAAAAATCTTTTTAGCAAGTAGATTGTTACAGAGTGTCTGAAGTAATTCAGAATTGGGTTTAAAATGTATCTGATGACAAATTCTTTCCTTTTCATTCCATTCCTTTTGATTTTATTATCTGTGATTAATTCTCTCCAATACTTTTTTTAGCCTGGCTATAAGTTTAATATTTGAAGATTCTTATCTGCTATTGTCCATGTATAAGAGAATTTAGAAAATTAATGAAATTTTGTTTAAGCATTTTGTTGATTTAGGGCTTTATTTTTAAATAATCAACATATGGCCAAAACTGAGCTTAGGTCCCTGCTGTGGAAATCCAAATGAATTTTCACTCATTCATGATCAGTAGAGGATTTTGGTCATAGTCAAGCATATATTAATCTGGAGGTAGAAATTAAAGCTCAGTTCATTAAATTGCCAGTTTCCTATCTTGAAAGTACAGATGTCCTTAGTCAGTGGCAGGCTGACTATCTCCAACCTGAGTGGAATCTTACTTATCTCGACATAAAATAGGTGATTTATTTTGCTGTAATGCTGATAGTAGTATCACATTTGTGAGATATATTCCATATACAGCAACAGCGGCTTTAAAGAGAACTACAAAGCAAGTCTTTAACTCTCCTCTCTTGGGATAGTGTTTTCCTGGTGCTAAGAAGCTCAGAATTAAATTAAGTTCTCAGTTACAGTAACACTTTCATCTCACATTCCCGGGACATTTGTCTGTTGTCTCCTTCTGAATAGCCTTGATCTCTCTTCATATCTGTTTTTATGTCATAAACCATGTCAAGCTATTTTATATAAGTCGTCAGGGTATTAAAGAGAGTAGCATTTCAAACTCTCAAAGCATAATGTATTATTTCATGTCCAAGTCTTTGGGGGGTTTTTTTGGTGTTTGTTTTGTTTTGAGACAGGGTCTCACTCTGTTGCCCACACTAGAGTGCAGTGGCGTCATCATAGCTCACTGTAACCTTAAACTCCTGGGCTCAAGTGATCCTCCTACCTCAGCTTCCCAAGTATCTGGGACTATAGGCACACAACCACCAAGCCCAGCTAATTTTTTTTTTCCCTTTTATGATAAAGAAACAGGGTCTTACTATGTTGCTATGTTGGAGTAAGGATCCCAGATAAACATTTTCTATTTTCTATCACTTAGATATTATTGTGATTAGTTCTAAAGTGATAGAATTTCAAGAGTAGAGTTCTTCTTTCCATGGTCTATCTTCATAACTTCTGAGGTCATCCTCAGAGTAGATCATAGACTGTATCCTTTTTGATAATTACTGTAATTGTTTAATCAGCAGTGGAAATCAAGCTGTAGTTGGCAGTTAGTATATCTACTTCCTCGAAATCTGTATGTTATGATTGCCATGTATCTGATATGTTTCATTTTATCTGGGTGGTTGTTTTCAGACCTTTTATTTAACTATCAGAATTCCCCTTTTCCCTAATAAAATCTTACTCGGACCTTAGAACACAGTTGGGATTAGAGGAAGCTGCATTGATTGGTCTGGCAGGAACAGGGTGGTACTGCCAGAGCATTGGCCCCTGATACTTGACCACCCCTTCCTTGGCAGTCCCTGACGTTGGAAACTGAATTGGGTAATATCACTTTTATTTAATCCTAAATCATATGGTCACAAAGCTGGAAGGCATTCTCTAGTTCTTCTAGTCCATCTCTCTCTTTAAAGAGACAGGATTTCCCTTTGCCGCCCAGGCTGTAGTGCAGTGGCCTGATCATAGCTCACTGCAGCCTTGAATTCCTGGGCTCAAGTGATCCTCATGCTTCTTCAACCTCCCAAGTAGCTGGGACTGCAGGCACACACCACCGCACCCAGCTATTGTTTTTATTTTTTGTAGAGATGGGGGGGGGGTCCTCACTTTGTTGCCCAGGCTGGTCTTGAATTCCCAGGCTCAAGCAATCCTTCCACCTTGACCTCCCAAAGTGCTGGGATTACAGGCCTAAGCCACCATACTTGGCCCAGTTAATCTCTTATAAATGAAGAAACTGTTGCTACTTTATTAACTAGATATAATTTTTAACTTTAGGCTTTAACCTACTTTTCATAATTCAAAGTCTTTTTTTTAAATGTATTTTTAAATTAAGACCATAAAAGCAGTATCCATACCTATCCTAACTAGAAAAATCTTCAAAATATTAATACAGTACCAAATGCCAGTTAGGTGTACTATATACATTTATGAAATTCATAGACTGTTTTCTTATATTAGTTTATTTTTGAACCCAAAGGAGCCTCCAGTTTTATGTGTATTCAGAACATTTAGCTTAAAGCTCTCAATTTTTAAAAGAAAATTTTTTAAGACTATAGTCTTCTAAATTGAAGCACACCTTTTTCTCATTATTTGCCTTATGAAATCAAGTGAAATATTTATTTCCAAAGATCACATCATGGGCCAAAAGGTGCTAATATCAAATGTATATGAAACCATGTAAAAGCTAAATTCATATTCCTTTAGTGTTATGTATTTACAGACTTCAGATTTCTTTTGTTTGGTACCTGAATAATACTTTTGGTACCTGATCAATGTCCTTGTTTAGACCAGAAATACTGTAATCATCCCTTTTCTTCCTTGAAAATAGGTGCCGTTTTGTACCCCCAAAAAACAAAGGTTTTTGTACACTTATGTGCTAGAACTTTAAAGCTGAATTTATCATACTTTTTCATTCTGCCACCACAGACATACCTATCACTTGTATGATATATTCTAATACTCTTTTTTTGTGCCAGGCCTGTATGTATGCCAGCTTTTTTAAAAGGATAATGTTATCCATATTTCTTTGCAATTTGTATCACATATATTTTTAGGTTTTAAGGACAGAAAAAGCCCTTTTGTTTGTGTAAGTACAGTGGCAAGAATTTATAGTAAAACTCATCTGTTTCTCAGGTATGTGCTTATCAGTAAAATAATCTTTTTCCAGTAAAGTTTTCTTCTTGTTTTTTTTTTTCCCTAGCCTTGACCCCACGCACAGGACTCTATTAAAAGTTGAAAATAAATATGACTTTGTCTCCATTTTAACTGAAGTTAAAATCTTTAGTATATCCTAGATTGCAAAATTTCTTTCTGCTGGAAATAAAACTTAAATTAGTTTATGGCACTTACTAGTGCTGTTATGAGGGTTGCCATGAAATAAATTCTCTGCAGGAGAGCAGTGGACTCTGCTGTAATAAAAATCATCTTTCTCTTATGTTTTAAAGAAAGCCTAATAAAATTTTAATCAGCAAAAAGAAAGCCTAAATAAATCGTGATTATTTTCTTAATTTTTTCTGTTTCCTAAAGTGCTTTTTGTTTTCCTATGGGGATCTCCCAATTCTTGAGCAATATTGGTTTAATATGGTTTTTTTTAAATTTTAATGGACTATTTTATACCTTCCAAATTAGTAGCCACTGCGTCCTGTCTTTTTACATATGCGTAGCATTCTCTCATTCTTAATCTTACTTCCTTTCCAAGCATCCCATTCTCCTTTTGTACTCTTCTTGTACTCCCCATCTCCCTGCTGCCTCTACCCCAAAAAGTAGATTCTAGTATCAAATCTAAAGGTGCGGAGACTTTGTGGAGAAGGTGGGAACAATTTTTCTTTTCTCTATTTCTACTTCCTACCAATTCCAGTGAGTAGTATTTAAAAATTATAATTTCTTTCTACTTAATTTTATGTAATGTTTTCTCCCTCTTTTGGCCAAATAATATTTCATCTTTCTCTGCTAGATATACTTTAGTAATCTTTTGCCTGTTCATCTGAAGGTATTTTAATGGTGGCTTTTTGTACATTTGCCATCTCAGTAGAATAGATTCTTTCTTGGTTACCTATGTGTGACCAGGTCTTGCCTCTGCCCACTTATACTCTCTTTGTTAAGAATAAAGATTGAGTGTTATCAAAAGTTACAGGTTGGCAACTCTGCAGAGGGAAATCTGTATATCTGCCATAAAGCATCATGTGTGCGGTGTATCAGCCCTCTGAGAGTCTGAATACTAGCCATCTGAGCTATTGGACTATCTGGGAATGATCTTGAAGTGCAGAAAATAAGACTTCCCACCCAATTATTTCCTTACAGTCAGGTGGAGGTTATCATACATTTGTACTGGGGACCCCTCAGCATTTGGATTTGGCCATGTCCTGCAGGACCTGATGACAGCTTACCTTGCAGGGAAGGACAGTCGCTCTCAGATAGCCCTCACGAGTGGCCCTGGAGCAGGAAGTGGTGGAGCAGATCTTCCTTGTTTGGGAGGAGCCTGAGGTGGACCTCGCGTCCTGAGTCTGGAAGGTAAATTTGTTGTTACCTGTAAATCATGGTTCTGCTAGTTCATGCTATGCCAATCCAGACTTTCAGAGGTATCCCTCCTGCCAGCAAGAGGAGACAGATGACTTGGATGAAGATGGCTATCAAGCCCTGGGTCATTTAGTCTTCCACACTTAAGAATATTCATTTTAAACAAAAGGGCAGATCTATCTATGAAATTACCTTATTATTTCAACACATTGAGCACATATTATGCTGTGATTATGGTGCTCTTTTTTGTTGATGTTTTTGTTTCTTCATTTTTTTTCTTAGAGTGAACCATATGGATTGGTTTAAGAGGGCCTAGCAGAACCACAACCTTACAGGCAAGAACAAATGTCACTTTCTGCTACTTTCTCCTATACCAATCCAGACTGTAGGGACCAAAACATAATATCCCCCACCAAAGTAAACATTAACTATATTTTTTAATATTCACACTTTGTTTTCTTTAATAAGATATGATTAAAAGTTACTTTCTCCAAACAAATGTTAAGGTTTAAAAAAAAATGTCAGTGTGACAGGTTGTCACATCTACCTCAAAAGGGCGTCCTGTACACCAAACTCATTTAGCAATGTGCCAACCTAACCCCCAGCTTGTCAGTATAACCATGACTCTTTCTTCTCAATTAAAAATAAACCCAATTCACAGATTTGGCAACGAAAGAGGGATGGATACCATACCTTAATTTAATGCATGCATTTGACTGCATCTGTCTGCTCTAATTGGTTCATCCTCACAGAAGTGAATACGTGATCTTTGTGTTAATATATGTTAGCTTAATCTATGTTACCTGTCTTCCTTCCAGCCTCTCCTTTTCTGATTGTATCTGCTGGCAATAGGGATGGCCCCACAGTCTAGAATGATATAGGGGAAGATAGCAGAACCTGAGGAGTCCAGTCTTTCAGTTTAAACAAAAAGAAGGAAGTGGTCATAATGAATTTTTTTTTTTTTTTTGCACAACTCAGGGATATTATTAAGTGTACCCTTCCAGAATCACAAATAGTTGAGATAGGCCACATAAGGTGTACTCATTGCTTACTACTTAAAGCAATAGCCATTAATTGATTCTGTCTTTGTTTTCTAGACTTAATCCTAGTTCAGTATTTGACATTCTCTTTCTCTCCTTCAGAAATTCCACAAACTATTGAGAGGATAGGGTTTAAATATCATCTTAGGCTAATCCACCAAAAAAAAAAAAAAAAGTATGAGGAGCCTTGCATGGAAGACATTTGCCCCATGTGCAAATTGACTAGTTCCTGTAACTAATAGATGTCTTTGCTCATCCTTGAGCTTTGAAGCTATTTTGTTTTTTCCTGATTTGTTCACATTATCAGGTCTTTATAACCTCACGTAATCCTTTTCTTCATGATCAAGGTTCTAAATTGTATCTAATGGGGAGCTGATCATCCAGGGCAACAGAGATTGTTTAGTATTACCAGCATTTATATTCCTGAATTCACTTACTCAATTTAATTCACCGTTGCATAGATTCCAAATAATTGTGAATTGCCTTGAGTTTCAAGGATTAAAATGTAATGTAAATTGTAATTTGGGAACATCTGCTAGATTTCGGAAAGTCCCTTCATGGTACTCACTTAATTGGTTTTCTGAGTCCCCATCTTAACAATTGAGTGTGGAGGCCAGTGATTTCCAGTTCTAACACTGGAAGTTTCTCTTTAGAGTAATTTCCACATGAGAAATATTGAAATAAGTTATTTTATGATTTACCATGGTACTCATCTCCAAAAACTCTTCAACTTCAGCTTCTTACTTTATCCAATGCTTCTCCTTTGTATCCATCTTAATAGACTGCATTTATATTCCATGAATTTAACTTAAATCGAAAATACAGATAAGTTTCGTTTCTCTATTTCATGTTGTTGGAAACCACAGTGCTGATTGGAATTATTTTTCTTTCTGTTCTTTGGCCAGATCTTTGAAAATTAGAGATTAAAATACATTCGTTTAGTACATGTTAAAAATAATTAAGTTTCTTAAATCAGTTTTATCCTGTGAAATCTGCTATCAAGTTTGTAATTCAGCTTTTAGTAAAATTGCTGCTTAAATCTTGTGTTAGGACAGTATTGAATTTTGAAGTCAACGTGGATCTATTATAAATATGTGAATTCTCTCTTCTTGAGTTTGACCCTGACACTGGCTTTTTCCAGTAGAATTCTGTGAAAGGAGCAATAAGTTACATTTTTAGAGAAAAATGAATGGATTACATTTTTAGCTTAATAGTCCCATTATTGATGGTAATGCTTAATTTTGAATGATATGTTTTAGGCTTTATGTTAAGACAATAATTTAATAATTTTTATGTGACAGGCACCTATGGGGACCTGCTGGGGTGATATCTCAGAAAATGTGAGAGTAGAAGTTCCCAATACAGACTGCAGCCTACCTACCAAAGTCTTCTGGATTGCTGGAATTGTAAAATTAGCAGGTGAAAAGCATGAATAAGAATTTACTAGAAAATGACAATGATACTTGTAATCTTTTGTAAAAAAGTATGTTTATAAATTTTGCAAGTATTACCAATAAATAATATGACAAAGAATAGGGGTTGGCAAATTTTTTCTGTGAAAAGCCAGACAGTAATTTTCAACTGTTGCAAGGCAATATGATCTCTATCACAACTACTCGTCTCTACCACTGTAACATGAAAACAGCCATAGCGATACATAAATGGATGCATGTGACTGTGTTTCAGTAGAACTTTGTGGGAAATTTGAATTTCATATAATTATTATGTATCATAAAATATTCTTCCTTTGATTTTTCTTTTCAACCCTCTGAAAATGTAAAACCATTTTTAGATTGCAGATTGCCCCAAAAAAAAAAAAAAAAAAAAAAATCAGGCAGTCGACCAGATCTAGGGGCCATAATATAGTTTGCCAACCTCTGGTGTAGGGAAATACTGTGAAAAGTAACAAAAGTTGAAGTACTAAAGACAAGTGATAAGATCCGTAATACCAAAAGTGAACATGTGCTGATAACTTCATATACCTTGGGTCCTTCCTTTCTCTTCATTCCCATTGCCTCTACCCTACCCCAGCCCTTTTCGCTCATGAAATCAATGTGTTAGGGATCTACTGTATTAGACAGTGTGGATACGTATGTACAGAAGTGTAAGACTTGTTTTTTTTCAGCAGGCTCACATCAGCCAAATGTTGAATACTGCCAGGCATTGTATGGCAAGGGACTCAGTGAGTGGTGTAGGGCACTGTAGGACTTCAGAAGAGGGGCAGACAGCCACTCAGATAAGAACAGTTGTCCTTAGATTACTGTGTAAGAGGTATCTAACTCATCCTACTCTTTCTAGTCTTATCTCCAGCATTCTTCCCAAAACACTCTGCATACTGCTCTACTGTGTGTTGCTGATAGACTTAATTACCTAAAAATCATCTTTATTGGCTTCTTTGTACTTAACGGATCAAGATGGTCAGCATTTACAGCTGTTGATGAGTTTTACCATATACCACTTGCCAAATTTTTTGTTGCTCCCCAACGTAAATTATCTGTTCTTAGCATGTTCTTTGTCACCACTGTGCGTTTGATCACTCTTGTAAGAGTGTCCCATTCCTATACTTAACCTGTGTAACCCAGTCCAATCGCCCACCTTTTCTTTGAAACATTTCCCCAGCTATAGAAGCATTATCTAAATTCTCTACACTATAATTTAAAACAACATATTGTTTCTGTCCTAGGTGTTTAAGTCAGTTACATTTAAATAGCTCTAAAGATCGATGCATTTAATATCCAAGAATTATTTCTACCTTCCATCTCTGATTTTACATTTCTGTTTTATCTAATTACATCATTTATCTTCTTTTAAACCACTTTAATGCCTTTGTACAAGTGAGCCTGATGTTAATCATAGAGTTCAGCAATAATTAGCAGACTTATAAATTGTTCTGTGAATTGTTGAATTTTAAAACTAAAGGTTTAATGCTATAAATTTTCATCATAGATATTAACACATGAAAATGCTGACTGAACTTGGCTCCTAGCCCAAAGTACAAGTTTATTGGCCTTTTTTTATTGCATTAAAGGCCTTAAATTAAACCTTAATTTATTACCAACATGAGGTTTATTAGATTATAAACAGGATATATTATATATTTTTTATTCTTTCTAGGAAACAAGACATCCAGTTTGCCTAAAACATACAGTTTTAAAAGATTTCACATACTTTTGTGTTTATTGAACTTTTTAAATTGCATGTTCAAATTTTATTTCCAAATAAATAGGACAGAAAAATTTAGATTCTTGAATAAGCCATATTCAAATTATCCAAGAGTAATAAACCACCTAAGCAGCTAGATAAAGCAATTTTTTAAAAATATACTTGAACTGGATTTGTGTGACTTTACAGGGTTTTATTAGCTTATCACAACCTTCTCTCTTATATTCAGGACAATGCATTTTAGAACTGCCTCACCCTTGTTTTCACCGAGACTTTTCCAGAAAAAAAAATTTCTAGAGAAATTATGGGTAAAATTGAAATAATATTCAAAGGAAGAAGCCATGCTCTCAAAACAGATAAACTAATTACATTGAACGTATAGTTCCCAAAGTTCGGTCCATAGAGCAGCAGCAGCAACAGCAGCATCTGCTTGTTAAAAATGTAAATTCTCAGACCCACCCAAGACCTACTAAATCACAATCTCTGGAGTGGAGGTGCCCAGCCATCAGTCTTAACAAACCCTGGAGGTGAACCTGTTGCAGATACCCAGTAAAGTTTGACAACTGTTGTCAGTTGCTATGTTGTGTGATATACTTTTGTTGTCTTAATATGTAGTGCATGATTTGTTGGTTTCAGGTTACAATGCCCTTTTAAGATATGAAGGATTTGAAAATGACTCTGGGCTGGACTTCTGGTGCAATATATGTGGTTCTGACATCCATCCAGTTGGTTGGTGTGCAGCCAGTGGAAAACCTCTCGTTCCTCCTAGAAGTAAGTAGCTTATTTACCCATACTGTAATTTTATATATGTTTACTTTAAGGCTGTTTTATTCATGGTAACATTAAAGTAATATAGAAATTAAAATAGTATTTTTTGGTGTCAAGTAACTTTTTTGCCAGCAAGACACATACTTGTTTTCTCTATTTTGGTCACTTTTCAGAACCTAAATTAATAATCTGACTTGCAGAGAAATTTATTGCTACTTTTTAAAAAATAATGTATGGAACAATTCTTTTTGTTAAAATGTAACTGGTTATTTCTTTTGTTTTAGCCATTCAACATAAGTATACAAACTGGAAAGCTTTTCTAGTGAAACGACTTACTGGTGCCAAAACACTTCCTCCTGATTTCTCACAAAAGGTAAAAACAATATCTTAGGAAGACTGAAGAGCTCTAACAAAAGGAGTAACTTAGAAGATTTTTAAGGAATTGTTTTAATTTCATGAACTAGATCTCTGTTATTATAAATTTCAAGGGCATTCAGTATTTTTAAGAGTACAATATTAAAATTACTTGCAGATCTTTGTCATGATTTTCGAACAGGTTCTGTCTGCTTTTCCTTAAGGTTTCAGAGAGTATGCAGTATCCTTTCAAACCTTGCATGAGAGTAGAAGTGGTTGACAAGAGGCATTTGTGTCGGACACGAGTGGCAGTCGTGGAAAGTGTAATTGGAGGAAGATTAAGACTAGTGTATGAAGAGAGTGAAGATAGGACAGATGACTTCTGGTGCCATATGCACAGCCCGTTAATCCATCACATTGGTTGGTCTCGAAGCATAGGCCATCGATTCAAAAGATCGGGTAAGCAACCTATGGCAAGAACTCTTGAAAGTATCATTGAGGCTGTGATTATACTACTTGGTTATTTTCTCTACAGAATTGCATAGATGAAAAATACCATTCTAGTTGTTTGGGCTGTGTATTCTACCTTAATTAGTAAAAGTTCACACCAAATTAGTGTCCTAATTAATAGCTTTATATTCCTTCCATTTTTTTCTCAATTAAAAAATACGTGCCTTAGGTCACAACTACCAATTGCTTTGTTACTCTTTTTTTATTCAGCCCATTTGAAAGATCTAAAGATAGCCTTTCCCTTTCCATTCAATTTTAACCAAAATAGCGAGATTAAATGTGGTTAGATTTGATACTAAACACATTAAACATGCTTCTAAAGTTGTGAATCCCTAACTAGGGAATATGAGCATTCTAACTGGCTGAATGTATTTGATAGCATATGCACATGTACTCCGAAAAGAGAAAAGACTAGTAAAGAATATTATTCACCATAAATGTAGAAGGCATGTCTTTTTGCCATGTTTTATAGTATTACATACCTTGTGAGTTTGAAGCCTTCAAAGAAACGTGGTTTTTGGTCTTCTCACAAATGCTGACAGATTAGTATGTAACTTTTCCTTGTAGATATTACAAAGAAACAGGATGGACATTTTGATACACCACCACATTTATTTGCTAAGGTAAGAAGTTTTTATAAGAACCCTCATTTGTAAATTAGATTTGAAAGAGGGTTGTGGGTTTTTTCCTAAAATTATGGACATCACAATTACATATGTTCACTTAAAAGAATTAAGACCATGTAATCCATAGGTGTCACAACTCTTTATTATAATTATTCTTAAATTCTATTGTCTGATTTCTCTCTAAACCTTAATGGAAGTTTGAGTTATAATATTAGGTAGGTAGGAGAAGGCACCTGATAAATCTTTTCACATTGGTAATATTTTAATTATTAAAATGACAACATTTATACAGTAGATGTGCTTTCATATAATTCTTTAGGTAAAAGAAGTAGACCAGAGTGGGGAATGGTTCAAGGAAGGAATGAAATTGGAAGCTATAGACCCATTAAATCTTTCTACAATATGTGTCGCGACCATTAGAAAGGTAAGAGAATAGACTTCAAAATATGGAAATGCAGCTATAAGGAACTGTATTTAAGCTAATAGGAAAAGGAGGGCCTTGGCATATTCATTTTGATATAAAATGTGTGTCTGGATCTTCCCTGGGTTACTAGGAATTTCAGATAAGTTTGAATTCTCTTATCAGATCTTTTATTATATAGCCTATTGTCAAGATTATTATTTTGAATCTGCTACCTTTATTTGTGGAACTATATCCTAAGTTGGAAAAATATTTAAGGCTAGGCAAGGTGACTCATGCCTATAATTCTAACACTTTGGGAGGCTGAGGCAGGAGGATTGCTTGAGCCCAGAAGTTTGAGGTTGCAGTGAGCTATAGTGACACCATGGCACTCTAGTCCGGGCAACAGAGCGAGACCCTGTCTCAAAAAAAAAAAGAAAGAAAGGAAAATACTTATTTGTTACTTCCTGGGCAAGGTTAGTCCAACACAGAAATGTAGCAAAGCCAAGTTTATCTGTAGTTTCATGTGTTTCTTTTTGTGCCTTTTTCTTCTTGATAGTACTTATTTTTTCTTTTCTCTTTTTCCTCCTGTCTGAAACTACTCTTACAAAACGATCTAGAAGAGTGGTTTTCAGTTCTCAGTAAGCATCAGAATTCCCTGGGGAACTTTTAAAAATACAGGTGACAACCAGGCGCGGAGGCTCACGCCTGTAATCCTAGCACTCTGGGAGGCCGAGGAGGGAGGATCATTTGAGCTCAGGAGTTCAAGACCAGCCTGAGCAAGAGACCCTGTCTCTACTAAAAATAGAAAGGAATTAGCTGGACAACTAAAAATATATAGAAAAAAAATTAGCCGGGCATGGTGGTACATGCCTGTAGTCCCAGCTACTCGGGAGGCTGAGGCAGGAGGATCGCTTAAGCCCAGGAGTTTGAGGTTGCTGTGAGCTAGGCTGATGCCACGGCACTCTAGCCCAGGCAACAGAATGAGACTCTGTCTCAAGGGAAAAAAATAATAATAATTACAGGTGACCAGATCCTTTCCCCTCCATTCTGATTTAATCAGTCTGGGTTGGGACCCTAGCGTTGGCTTCCCTTTTCTGTTTTTTGTGGTTTTTTTTCGTTTTTTTGTTTTCTTTTTTTAAGAGACAATTATCTCTCTGTGTTGTCTAGGCTGGTGTCAAACTCCTGGGCTCAAGTGCAATCCTCCCACCTCAGCCTCCCAAGTAGCTGGGACTACAGGCATGAGCTACCGCACTGGGACTGCATTGACAATTTTTATTTATTTATTTTTTTATTTTTATTTTTTATATCGCAGTTATTGCCTTTAAGATCAATTTTTTTTAAATATTGTGTATTGACATTTTTTAAAGGCCCTAGGTGATTCTCATGTACAACCATGGTTAAGAACCACCGACTCAGAATCTACTGTCATAAAGCCATAACTTAAATTGTGATTTGCATTTCAACAGTTTAAAACCTTAAGCTGAAAGAATTAAAAACAATTATGATGACTGCCATGCTTTATGGTCACACCAATAGACAAGACTGGCTCCAAACCCTGTTCTTCTTCACCTGACTGGTGATCACAGCCACCCGATGAGATTTAAAACACACATTCCCATGACCTACTCCATACCTACTCAATCAGAGTTACATTAAGTGTGCTGGGCACGGTGGCTCATGCCTGTAATCCCAGCACTTTGGGAGGCTAAGGCAGGAGGATAGCTTGAGACCAGGAGTTCAAGACCAGCCTGGGCAGCATATTGAGACCCCAGCTCTACAAAAAATTAATTAAATTTTTTTTTAAAGTTACACAAAATGTTGCCCAGAAATCTACACTTGTTTAAGAAAAGGAAAAGAAAAAAGTTCTCTAGGTGATTCTGACTGTTAGCCAGTTTTGGGAAACAGTGCCATCATACCATACCATCTCTGCTCCGTCAAATGAAAATGAAGTGTCCTAGGAGTAGAATATCAAGAATCGTTAGAAAATAATTAATAACTTCTGTGGTAGATTTGGTTTGGACTCTAAAAAGCTTACAGTCTTATGTATAGAACAAGGGTAAGATGTAGTTTTAAAAATAAGTTTAATACAAGTTAGCCTATAGTTTAAGAGAGATACACAGTACTGTTGGAATGCAAAGAAAGGTGAGATTACATCATAAAGGAATTAAAGAAAACTGTAGAAAGAAAACTTTGTAGAAGAGAGGGCGTTTGGAAACTACATCTTGAAGGATGGGAAAACTGGACCCAGCAGAGATGCAGGAGGAAATTAAGCGGATGGAAAGAATGTGCACAAAAGCGTAAAGATAGGAAAATAAAGGACACGTTTAAGAAATGGCAAGTAATTCCCATACAATAGATAACCAGAAAGTTGCACTGGATATTCTGGGCAAGGTCTTTGTTTCTGACAAATAGAAACCCATTAAAGTCAGCTCCAGGAGAGTTACTGTGGGGACGTAGCAGGCAATCTCACAGATGTCCAAGAACGGGGGGTGAGAACTGGAAAGGCACAGCCCCAGGATTATTCTCGTCCCATCTCTGCTCCACCCTGAGTCTGTACCACTCTTCTTTCACTCTCTCAAGTGGTTTCCTGCTCACTCAGTCTACACGTGGGGGCCTCCAGCCCTGTTTTGTATCATAGCCTTTCAGTTCTAGCTCCCACTGGTGACTTGACAACAGCCTCTGTGTCTGTTAATTCTAATTACTGAGAGGGAATCTCAGTAGCTGAGCCCAGCCTTTGGCTTGGTTCTCTGCATGATATATACAAGCCCCTGGTCCAGTCAGCTGTATTTAGAAGAATGGAGAAAGGAGTCCCATGCAAGGGGGTAGTTCTGTCCAGAGGTCTTAGCCAAACTGTTAAGCTTGAAGAGAAAGTTACTGGACATGTCTAATAGATAGAGATCACTTGGAAAAAGGACCTTGAGGGCAGAGACTACAAGATAATGTGGAACCAGGTAGTACAGGCTTGAAATGCTTGGTCAGGCAGTCTGAGAGTTCTGTAGTAGTCAAGACAAGTTGATAAAGGTTTCTGGAATGAACAGAGGTAATACTGAAGGAAAGATTAACTGTGTTTAAGGTGGGAAATGTCTATAGAGGATGGCTGAAAACAGTAATATCAAACAAGAAAGTCAAGAGAGAGATGAATGTGGCAGGGATAAGAAGGGACAGGTTGGTCCAAGTGCAGTGGTGTTTACAACTAATTGATCACAGCCAGTTACAGATTCCTTTGTTCCTTCTCCACTCCCACTGCTTCACTTTTAACCAGCCTTAAAAAAAAAGTAGGGACTGAATGTTGGATTGGAGTTGTGGTTTAATTACTGAAAATTAATTACCTCGAAAGGAGTTGTTGGTTTTATGCCCTGTACTAACTCTCAGAGAACGTGTTCAGCATGCAGGTAAAATGCAGGACTGAGACGCTGGAAGGCAAGCAGACTGTGATAAAAACTTTAGGAATCATTGGCATAGAAGTTAATCATTGTAGCAGTGGATGTGGACAGTGTCATCAGAACAGAAAGAAAAAAGCTAAAATCAGGAATTTAAGGGTTGGAGGTGAAAGGGCAACCACCAAAAGAAATGCAGAAGGAATGATCAGAGAGGAGAAGATTGATCAGTGATCAGTAGACCCTAATGTGATGACAGTCTGGGAGATGTTTCAGAAAGTTAAGAGTAGTCAACAAGTATCAGCTGCTGCTGCGAGGCTGAAGTTTGAAGGGGGATAAATGTTGCCGGGAAAAGCCACAGGGTTGGGCAAACTAGAAGTTTACTCGTGAATTTGGCAATTTAGAGAAGGACAGAAATCAGACTACAAGGAGTTACATAGTATAGACTTGAATTGAGTGGTGAAGAGTTTATTGTACTATTCTTGAACCTCTTCTGTAACTTTAAACCTATTTCAAAATAAAATATTTTTAATTTAATGGAAATTGGGAAATGAGATACGTGTGAGTATCAGAGATGGTATATTTGGAGAAAGGTCCTGGTGGTAATAGGACAAGATGGAGAAGTTTGTCATAGTTTTTAAGAAAGGGCTACTTGTTACAATAGTGTGAAGGTATAAAGCAGGAAGTAAGAGGACCTTTAGGTGGGCCAGCCTTAGTATCTGTCACAGAGGAGCATGGTTATCTATAGCATAAGAGAGGTCAAGATAGAGCTTGAAAAAGATGGAGAAGGTTGGAAAAACTCGTCTATGTGATAAATAAGAAAGAAGGAAGGAAAGGCGTTACCAAGTAGGATTTAGAGCCAAGCAATGCGGTGGCACATGCCTGTAATCCCAGCTGCTTGAGGCAGGAGAATCACTTGTGCCCAGGAATTCAAGGTAGTAGTGCTCTGTGATCACACCTGTGAATAGCGACTGTACTCCAGCCTGCGCAACATAGTGAGACCCCCTCCTCTACAACAAAAAAGAAATAGAGCCGAGGTGAGACTGGACAGTTAAATTGTAGAAGAGCACTCAGCCCAATTTCATGATGTCACAACAGCGGGCAGCTTTAGCCATTGGCAAAGGCACTGCTTTTCCCTGACCTCTGAAATCACTTCTGTGTAATCCTGCCTTTGTTTCTGGTACAAACTAGAATTTACCCAAGTTTTTAATTACAGTTTCTGTTATTTAACATAATGCAATAGAGAAGTGTTTTTCAGTTTAAAGAGACTTTTATATAATAGATTTTCCTTTCTTTTAGAATGTCACTTAAAGTATTTTTATAATAGTAGTATCTAATTTCAAATACTTGGGATTCTCTTAATTTAAAAGGTGCTGGCTGACGGATTCCTGATGATTGGGATCGATGGCTCAGAAGCAGCAGATGGATCTGACTGGTTCTGTTATCATGCAACCTCTCCTTCTATTTTCCCTGTCGGTTTCTGTGAAATTAACATGATTGAACTTACTCCACCCAGAGGTACTTCATCCTAATATGAGCACTGGACTTTAATCCTTGCTTGCTGCTTACATCGTATCTGTTAACAACATTTAATGCAGCCCTAAATTTTTTTGCTATGTGAATACATACATAATATGTGTGTGTGTGTATAGATAAACATACACATACATAAAAGAGCTGTGGGGTGCTCTAAAAACAAAGCACTGTATTCTAGCTAGGTTTAATAAATTAGTATGGAATTTGTCCTGAGCATCTGTACATTTTATAATATGAATTGGTATTCTCAAACCCTGATGAGACAGTAATAGAGGCTCAATAGGCTATTGTATTGATAAACTTTTTTTAAAAAATATTAATAGATACTTTAGCCTTTGAGGGAAAGAAGTTTCTATCTTTGGATTACCAGGCGTCCTTTTAAAAGGAGTTCTATCTTAACTCTAAAAGCTTAACCAGTGATTTTCTTAATTTCAGTATTTGAGCATTGGGGTTTTCTCTAAGAAAAGAAGAGGGGAAAGCTAAAACTCAGGTCTATAGAAATAATATTTGCTCTTAGGAAGTTTTCTTTCTTGCAAAGAAAGAAAAATGTCACTCCAAAGTATTAAATGCTAGGCTGTTCTAAAGCCTAGGATTGAACAAAACAAAAGTCTATCCTTATAGTAAATAGAGGAGAAGAGTCACTTTTGTATTAGGGTAAGTAGGCACACCAGTGTGTCTAGGAAGAGGGGAAATTTTTTTATAATATGGAATTGTTGCACTTAACAGTATTAGCATGTGTTAAAAGTTGATCATGTAACCTAAAAGCTGAGATTTGTGTACTGAGTTACTTTTTGTCTGCATTTTAAGATTATGTTAATTTTAAATGAACTGCTATTTAAACCTGTTGTGTTTTTTAGGTTACACAAAACTTCCTTTTAAATGGTTTGACTACCTCAGGGAAACTGGCTCCATTGCTGCACCAGTAAAACTATTTAATAAGGTAAATTTAAAGGACAACATAATAATTATGTGGGGGTTTTTGATGCCTCATGAGTGCAAATCATTGTTGATCAAAAAGTCTTTGACTTATGTTAGAATTTCTTAGTAGACATTAATTTAAGCAAACATACAGTAATAAAACAATATAGCTGGTCTGAGTGCAGTGGTGTTTACAACTAATTGATCACAGCCAGTTACAGATTTTTTTGTTCCTTCTCCACTCCCACTGCTTCATTTGACTAGCCTAAAAAATAAATAAGATAATATATTAATAAATATTTTCTGAGGAATCAAAGCTTGTTTCCAGATTATGTTTCATTTTTAATCTGAGTGAAATAGAAATGAATACTTTTCCTGACTAGTTCTTAAATGCTTCACCTTTGTATTTTGTTTAAATAGTTAAAGAATTATTTGGGATTTATGGTTTAAATTATGTCGTTTGACTATGCTGCTTCTGTTTTTTGATTTCTTAGTAATAGTGGAGTTGTGCATTCTTTCTTCTTTACAACAATGTT
Organism: Varecia variegata; assembly: GCA_028533085.1. Classification (NCBI taxonomy): domain Eukaryota; kingdom Metazoa; phylum Chordata; class Mammalia; order Primates; family Lemuridae; genus Varecia; species Varecia variegata. Next base: position 126,373,697 of record CM052441.1, read on the forward strand.
GATGTTTTGCTTCTCCATGTCAGGATGTTCCAAATCACGGATTTCGTGTAGGAATGAAATTAGAAGCAGTAGATCTCATGGAGCCACGTTTAATATGTGTAGCCACAGTAACTCGAATTATTCATCGTCTCTTGAGGATACATTTTGATGGATGGGAAGAAGAATATGATCAGTGGGTAGACTGTGAGTCCCCTGACCTCTATCCTGTAGGGTGGTGTCAGTTAACTGGATATCAACTACAGCCTCCAGCATCACAGTGTAAGTTGGTATACAGAAAAGGTGTCCTTTTGTAAAAATCAGCAGTTCTCCAGAGGACTATCTCACATAAATCATCTTGTGAGCTCACAGGACAAGAATATACCTAAGTCTGATTGGTTGCCAGGTAAGATATTAAGACTCAACAACAATATCACAGAATCAGACCATGTGTACCATGGCAGTGTGAACTCAGTATCAGTTACATGATAACTATAGAAACACAACAGTCACCAAATTAAACTAGACTTACTGTTTCAGTAAGCTTAAAATTACAGACTAAAAATTGATTGGCATATAACAAGTGCTGTGGAGTAAATAGTGGAATCCATCTGGTATTGAGGCCCATAGTTTTGTAGGAATAAGTACCCTTATTTTCAAAGCATCATGTACTTTCTATAAGCATAATGGTCTTGGTAAAAGATAGCTCATCTAAGTTGTATCTAAAATTATAAACTATCTTCTGGTACCAATTTTCCCTTTTTATTTTTCAGCATCAAGAGAAAGCCAATCAGCATCTTCAAAACAGAAGAAAAAGGCTAAGTCCCAGCAATACAAAGGACATAAGAAAAGTGGGTCACCACATGGTGTTCACATATATTTTCTAATTGTTAACCAATTGGGTTACAGTATTCTTGCACAGAAAATGATATCTCTTGTGAGAACTGATGATTGTGCATTACGTATTATGCTTAAAGGTGCAGTATGCCATAAAAGGCAAACCTTTTCAATAACGAGAAACGCTTATATTGTAATTGACAGGAGAAATGATTACCATGGTATTTAAAGCATACATGGTAAAGAATAGAGCCTATGAATGACTCTTGAAATAATATGTAAACCTACTAAAAGTTAATCCTTTTTTAAAAACTTTTTATTTTACTTATTAAAAAAAAGCAGATGTTTGATACTTACAACAGACTTGGGACCTAATAAACCCATCCTTCTTATAAAGCAAAACTCTCTTTCTAGACTAATACTTGTAAGAAATCCAGGTTGAGGGCTAACAAGGTCAGGCTTAAACAAATTTTTCTAAATATGCTTTCTGTGTTATACTTCACTTTACAATGAATGATTGTTGGCATTAATAGCCAAAGCAAAAGTAATATGAAATTTCATTCTGAGATAAGGTTTTTTTGTTTTGTGGGATTTTTGGGGTTTTTTGTTGTTATTGTTGTTTTGAGACAGGGTCTTGTTCTCTTGCTCTGTCACTCAGGCTCTAGTGCAGTGGCTTGATCATGGCTCATTGTAACCTCTAATTCCTGGCCTCAAGAGATCCTCCCACCTCAGCCTCCTGAGTAACTGGGAGTACAGGCATACACCACCACACCCAGCTAATTTTTTTATTTTTTATAGAGATGGGATCTTGCTATATTGCCCAGGCTTGTCTTGAACTCCTAGCCTCAAGGGATCCTCCTCCCTTGGCCTCCCAGAGTGCTGGGATTACAGGCATGAGCCACTGCACCCAGTCTATTATTGTTTAAAGAGATCTTTAAAATTAAAAGGTACTCTGGAGGATTAAAGCTGAAACAGATTTTTCCAGCTGACTTGCCAAATATGTGTAAATACTATGTTCAAATAGTGCTGATCTGTCTCGCTAACAGCCAAGAGTCTGAAGCAGCATGAAGAATCAAATATATTGTTTTTTACCTTTTTAATTGTAAGTTGTTTGTTTATAATTTTTTAAGTGAGGAACTTAAAAAACTTCTGCTAGCCACTGTAGTGGTGCTTTGAAAAACAAGTTTCCTCCCAGCCTGAAACCCAGGTTAGCCTCATACCAGTAACATCCCCCACAGGTCTTTTCTCTCATCCTCTCTTTTATAGGCATAAACTAGACATAGGCCCAGAATTATTCTGTCCACCCGCTGTTTGCCAAGTCTGATATTCACCTGAAAGAAGCAGCATTGCCAGACCAGGCAGATCAAAATGAATGCCTGTTTGTCTGGAAATGATTGGGGAGAGTTCACATGGGAACTTTTATGTCAGTGGACTAACCACGGCGGGTGTGATTGCTAAGCTTTCTGTAAAGTAAATAACACAGCCTGCTTTAGCCTTTGTTTTCACTTTCTGTTGGACAAGACTTTGAGATTTCAAAATTTTCTTTCCAAGATGTCAAATTAAGAACTGTTTTTGTTACTCAGTGGCTATATGACACATGCTTTTTAGAACTAATTTGTGAGCATCGTGTGCAGAATTCACATGCCTCCCTCAGTGTGACCCTTGCAGGGTTTGTTTCTGACTTAATGGAGTTTAAATTATTTGGAATTAATGGGCTGGGGACATAGGAAGAAATATGTAATTAATGAAGTAGTCATATCAGTACCCCAGTTTTTAGTGATATTTATCATTACCAGATTTCTAGATTAGCTAGAAAAATGAATTTAGCTGCACATGTAGCATGTTCCTTAAATGTGACATTTTAACAGCTCTTAATAGTATATGACATCATCTCTAATGTCCTTAAATTATCCCTTGGACATAGAAAGGAAAAGATCTACAGACCCTTAGTTCTTCATTAAAAACCCTTGAGGCCAAGTGTATTCTAGAATTCGTAATTTTTTGGATTTTAGAAAAGAGTCTAACGTATATTATGTAACACCCCTTGCAGACTCTGGGGCATTTTCTGAAGCAAAATATGTGTAAGTATTTACATTAAATGGGCCAAATAAAGATTATAAATAGTATCAGCAGGTGAGGTATGGTTTTGTTGTCAAAGTTTTACTAAGAAACTTCTTGAATTTTGGAACTGAGGGTAAGGAATTGTAGTGCTGTATTAAGAAGGAACAGTTTTCATTGGAAGGGTACTCCCTCCTTTTATTTTTTTATTTTACTCAGCAAACAGTTTGCTAGAAATTTTTCTCACAAAACTTCAGTTAACCAAATAAGAAAGAATTTGGAGTTTAGAAACCTGTCATCCATAGCAGGCAGATTGTATATCAATAGCAAATGGGCTGTAAAACATTTGGTTTGTTTTTAAGTTTGCTGTAGATACCATATTCTGGCTCTGTGGTTTCATCTTATTGCTCTTTGGTCTTTTTGTAGGTAAAATCATCCCTCCGTGTGTTCTTTGGTAGTGCTTGTGTTTTACAGAAACAGACAGTTGATTGGCTTCATTGTTCCAGCTTGCTTTGTAATGAGCTGCGTTCATGCTATAAAGAGATAGTTATTAATTAGCACTTTTGAAAATAATGTCCTGCCAAGAGTATCATGTAGATGGTCTGATCTCAAAAGCTTCTTTTTTGTAAGGTGTAGTAATTTCCAGAGCAGGAAAATCCAGCACTAATTTCTTCTCTAAATGTCACCATTTTCAGGGACTATTGTAAGTAGTAAGAGTTGGAGATTTCTCTTTGCATTTTTACCTCTAAGTACATAGTATATTAGAAAAAGTCTAAGTGGTTGCTGCTGGTGATTTTGGTTTGGCAGCTGAAAATTGATTCTGTACTCCTGAGTAGCTTAGTTTCCAGATCATTTTACATAGGAATACTGTCTGACTTAGATTTATCTTTTAGCTTTGATTTGTAAAGCATAATTTCTGATTGCTCTTACCTGGGTCTCATTGTATGCTCTGGTGAAAAATAGACACAACTTACAGTCACAAAGATATGTAAGTATCCTTCAGCTTTCAACCTGACTAATGTGCTGTGCTTGGTTGTTCGGCATTTGCAAAGTTCAGAATATTTTTTTGGTTGGTGAAAGCATTGTACAAGTTTTAGAAGGCTTATGTTTGTTTATGAAACTGTGGCCGAATGGTGTGATAAATTTGTTTCAAAAGAAATTAGATTGCTTAAGAACTTGCAAGCAATAATCTTTGAATTTTAGAAATGCTTTTAAGA
>CM052441.1:126378284-126389087 GCA_028533085.1 Varecia variegata
ATGTGCTGTGCTTGGTTGTTCGGCATTTGCAAAGTTCAGAATATTTTTTTGGTTGGTGAAAGCATTGTACAAGTTTTAGAAGGCTTATGTTTGTTTATGAAACTGTGGCCGAATGGTGTGATAAATTTGTTTCAAAAGAAATTAGATTGCTTAAGAACTTGCAAGCAATAATCTTTGAATTTTAGAAATGCTTTTAAGAGTAAGAATTATAAGGGCTTTCTAAAAAAGTGGATGGTAAACTATAAGTTTAGGGGAACACATTTTATAAAATCTTGCCACCCAGATAATACATTTAAACTGTTACTACTTTGATTTCTCCCTGAAGGCCGGTGTTTGGGCATATATGGGCAGTGAAATGCTACCCTAAAAGTAATGTTTAAAGACCCTTTCTCTCTTCCATTGAGTTTTCACCCCACCCCAAGCAGAGATTGTCTTGAAAGAAATTAGTCAGCTCTTCTCCACCCTTAAAGCTGTCTATAGTTCATTTTGCTTTGTTTTGTTTTAAATTTATTTGAGAGTCAGAACCAGGATTATCAGACTCTAAGAGAATAGAAACACTCTCCCCTAACACACACACACTCCCTCTCTGCCCCCTTGTTTTCAGAAATACAAACCTTGCATAGTTGGTTCTCTTTTCAGAGTGTCCTATGCAACACAGCTTTCCTAGTTATATAATGCACGTTTCTTACCACGCATGTAAGTAAAAGCTTACTTTAGTCTGACTTGATATTTAGAGAGGAAGATGCCAGTTGGGAAGAAGCCTGTCAGTTTGTCGAGCCTGCCCATGACAGGTGGGGTGCGGAGGAGCTTCTCTGGTGACGAAGAGTTGACTCCTCCTCCATATCGAACCCTTCCAGCACAGACAGCCCTGGAGGCCTTCCCACCTCCCAGCACTAGCCGAGAGTTCAGTCCCAGCCTCAAACCAGGTAATTAGTCACATCAGCACCTCAGGTACTACAGAGGGTAAAAGGTACTGGGTAGGGTGGTGGGAGACTAAGCATGGTCTGGCATGACAGGTGCTGACTCATTAAATTTTTCATTTACTTTCAACTAAAAAATTCATTTTCATTAGTCCTTGGTAGACACTTCACTAAGACAAATCATCAGGGAAGGATTTTTATTTTGTTATGAAACACTTCTGAGCTTCAAATTAGGGTTGTTATAATTTCAATGTATGGAATTGTGAGACAGCTTGTCATATTTTGTGGTTTCATTAAAATGATTGAACATTTTGCATTAGAGAATTCTATGACTTAACCTGGGGGAGAAATGTGTCATTAGGGGTAGATCTGATTAATCAGATCCAAAAAGGAGGCTTTGTTCATAGCATTTCATAGTGTCTCATTCATGGAAAGGATGTTTTGAGTTCCACTGTAATTTTAGTTTTGGTGGAAACATTTACCACAATCTTAGTTGAATAACATAGATTTAGAAATATGATACCTGTACAATTTTGGCATTGAATTTGAGTGAAATTTATTTTCATAATTTCATGTTTGTGTATATATCATGATTAATTAGGGAAGTGACATTTGATCTGAGTTTAATTGGTTAGGCCAAGGCAGTAGATTGTAAGGAAGATAGCAGAAGGTTTTGCCCTTGTAATTGCTAAGAACAAACATGGTATCTATCAGAAAGGCTTCACTTGCATATGATGAACCTTAGGCATGAGTACAGATTATATAGCTTCAAAGCCAAGTTTGTATCTGCCTTGGCATATATTCTGCCATATCTTAACTGTTGCTTTTAAACTAAATTGTTTCATCTCATCAGCATTCTTTAAAATGTCTTTGATATGTTGAAAGCCTAGATGGGACTTAGTAACTACCTGTTTTCCTCTCATCCTTCTGTTTGCTAATATTTTTGCACCTGCAATTCTCAGCCTTTTGAGGGGGGTGCATTTTAAGGTATGTTCTTTAGCTTTTGCCTCCCTCAAAGTGTACTGAGTCATCTTGCTCCTTCCCAGTCTGTTTCTCGGAAGATCACTCTGATATTCTTACATCCAGAAGAAATTACAGTACATACTTTCTTTACATGAAAAACAGACTAGGATTACAAATTCAAAGTTACCTGCTCTTTAATGGAAAAACCTTCAGAGTCTATCTAAAGAGCATTCCAGTTTCTTTTCTTTAACTTTTTTCTTTTTGTACTCGTTTATGAAATAGTTTTCTTTTGCCTGGTTAAGTGTGGATATTGTAAGTTCTGAATATATTCGAATTTTTATGGTATTTTGGATATATTTTCTTTAAACACTAGGCTGATTTTGGAGGTATATGTCACGTTTTATGAGAGGTTCCTGATTCATGTAAAACAGAACTTGACTTCTGGGATGGACAGAACCCAAGAACTGAGAGTAGACGTACTAGATGGAAACAACTTGTCCTCAATGACTTTCTTCTTCCACCAGAGTATCTATAGTATCTTCTGAGCTGGGGCCACATCTTGTGGGATTTAGTGTGATTTTACTCTGGTGTATGTAGGGACTATATTGCTACCTTAACTATCCGAAAGTTACAGTTTGATTAGCTGTTGAGATTATCATTTATGGGCTTTGTAGCTGAGAAAATGTGATTTCGTTTAATTTATCTCTTGAAATGTTGGTGATTAGTGTGAACAGAGTGACTTCATTTTAAAAACAGGGCTAAGAAAATGCATTTGTGTAGAAAGTAACCTTCAATAACAGGATCTGTTTTATTTCATCCATCATCCATTAAGAATAAGGTCTGGAAAGGAGAAATGATTAGTGTGAAAGATACCAGACAGGCTTTATTTTAGATTCCATGAAAACAATGAAACTTTGCATTAAAGCATTCCACATCTGAGTGAATGTTTCACCTTTATCTTGAGTGACTTTTAAGCACCTCATTTCCATATTTAACATGATTAGAAGCATAATCCAGAAATTTGTTGTTAGCAGTAAATGCAAATAGCTTCAGGATATGCTTTTGAATCTCAACTTATGTTTCTTACATTAAAAAAAAGATCTGTTTGAATGGAACATGTTTGATCTTGGAGCACAGTAATTCTTTTCTCATTCATTTAGCCATCTAATCATCATATGACAAGATACCGTTTTAATCAACCTTTTATTGTGGGTACTGCACCTTTAATGAAACTTAGGTTTTGTTTTCTTTTCCATGTGTTTATTTTCATGGTATTGTTTAAATGTCCCTCACACTTAATGCATGTTGGTTAGATTTGAAGGTTAATGATTATATGCTTGATACTATTCTTTGTAAAAGCATTTTTATCACACTATAATTTTTTTAAAGAAAGGAAGAACTGCACAGTCTCATTTGCTTTACCTTTCAACAGTCTGATTGGTGTTTGTTTTGCTATTATTTACACAGTATATTCACTTTTCTGTCTTTGGGCTATTAAGTTTTTGACCACCAATACCAAAATAAGTACCAACGTAAAATAAAATAAATTTGCATCTCTGAAAAGATTATTCTTTAAATTAGTAAAAAAGATGTCAGGGGCCATTATTTTTTAAACCAATCATTTGTAACAAAAATCAAAATATTTTCTGTGACTACACTATTTGACTTTAAAAGTTGTAGCCATTTTAATATTGTTCTACCTGGTGACACTGTTATTGCTTCATGAAAGACACTTAATGGCTTGCCATCATCCAAATACTTTTGAGTCCTAATTCTGTTCATAAATTGACCTTCTTTCCCAGTATGAGCAGTTCCCAATTTATATTCTGTATATATGTATCCTTTTGCTCCAGTTACTAATAAAAAGCTACATAATAGAGAAAAACGAAAAACTTTTCCCTTTCATTTGGAGCCACATACCTGCAGGGGCAGGCAGTTTCCTGCTTGTGTCGTGGGCAGCATGAGTGTGTTGAGCTCTGTGGCAGACAGAGATGTAGGCTGCCCAGATGCAGAGGTAGCAGCCAGTCAGTTCCTACTGATTATAGCTCTTTAAGGATGCTAGGCTCATGTTTTGAGATTCTTACGTGAAGTCTCTTACTTCAAAATATACAGTAAAATTTATAAAGAACCACAGCGCCCAGGCAATTGGGGGGCGGTGGAAAGCACAGTTTGTGACTTGTGGTTTAGCAGATGTGTGTGTGCTGAAGAAGTTGGGGAAGAAAGTTAGCTTTGCTCACTGTGGGACTAGATTCCTTTAGATGTATTAGCATAAGTGGCCACCTCATCTATTCTTTAAATTATTTGAAACTTTAAAAACTCAATTTTTTTTGATAGTAACTTTTTAAGAAACCTGAACACATCTCTTGAAGGTTGATAGTTACTGAACTAGGGTTGTTGGTTTTGTTTTGTTTTGTTTGAGACAGGGAGAGTCTTGCTCTGTTGCCCAAGCTGGAGTGCAGAAATGTGATCATAGCTCACTGCAGCCTCAAACTCTGAGCTCAAGCGATCCTCCTGCCTCAGCCTCCCAAGTAGCTGGGATTACAGGCATGCACCACCCTACCTGGCTAATTTTTTTTTTTTTTAGAGATGGGGTCTCACTGTGTTGCCCAGGCTAGTCTCAAACTCCTGGCCTCCTGTAATCCTTCCACCTCAGGATCCCAAAGTGCTTGGATTACAGGTGTGAGCCACCACACCTGAGCTGAAACTAGTTTCTGACACCTAGATGAAATCATTATCATTAGAAGAAAAAAATACTGAAGTAATTTTTTGAAGGCAAAAACTTCTGTAGGAGGTAGAATAGGCTTCAGGGAAAGAATGGAATCTGATGGTTTAGGGTAATTGTGTCAAGGAGCAGTAACAAGAGGCTTATAAAAGGAGACAGGAAAATCGCAGGGTTACCTTGGCCTAAAATTTTTCCTAAGACCAGTTTGGGGCCCAGCAAAAATGAAATTCCTCCTCTTCATGCTTGCTTGTGGCATTAAAAAGAGCCCTCCTGTCACAAAGAATTCTGACTAGCATGACTTCTATGGCTACCCAGAAACCTAAGCCCCACTTAAAATATTAGAAACTGAGAAACAGTTTCCCATAGAAATAAATAGATACCTATTGGAACATGACCTATAGGACTGCCTATACTGTTGGTTTATTTTCATTAACAAGCAATCATCAAATAAGAACTCAGGCAGGCAGTAAATACTACTTTTAAGTGATCCAATTGGAAATATTAGCAGATTTGCATTGGTGATTGTCACATTGCTGGTGTCAATAAATTTTTTTTTAGTTAAAATGATTGCTTGATTTTTCTATGATTTTAGTTTTAATATAGGAGTTTTTTGGGGTTTTGGTTTTTTTTTTTTTAGAGACAGGGTCTCACTATGTTGCCCAGTCTGGAGTGTAGTGGCTATTCACAAATGTTATCATAGTGCACTGAGCAAGATTCTGTCTCAAAAAATATATCTGTGTGTGTGTGTATATATATATATATATTAAATACTTATATAATTTATGTTTATATAACTTATAGATACTATTTTTTAATATTTTTATAGTATTTAATATCTGATACATTTTTCCTTCAAGAAGTCTTTTTAATAAAGATACTCCTTGGGAGTAATAAGGTTATATTGAAGTTCTATTTGTTATGTTGGTACTTACTAAATGTTATGCTTCAGAACCATGCAAAAAATACATCATTGTTTATATGAACATTGACATAAAAGTGAATACTTAATCATAAGCAAAATTCTGATTATTTTAAATTAATGAGCACTATTACCTTGAACATTTTATTGAAGATACCAGTTGTTTAGTGTCCATTGTGCCATATTCCTTTCATTGCTTAACTGCTGTATACTTTGAAAATTAAAATTAATTGAATGCTCATACTTCAGGAGTTTAATTTTAAGAGTTATTGAAGAAATGAAGAAGTCTTATTAACTGTGAAGCTGATGGAACATGAAGATTAAAGGCAATCTGAATATTCCAGAAAGGCTTAATAATATTTCGTATGTATTTATTTTTCCTGCAGTGACTACATTGCAGCTGAAGGAGGAGTTGCTGGATGGAGAGGATTATAATTTCCTCCAAGGAGCATCTGATCAGGAAAGCAATGGCTCTGCCAACTTCTACATCAAACAAGAGCCATGAATTGGCTCAGAAACTGAGGGTGGGAGGGGAAGGATTTTACACAGGACTGATTTATAATCAATCCAGCTGTACAGTGGGGCTATTCTACTGGGACATTTTGCTAAACATAGAAAATTTCAGTTCCAGATTTTTCAGGTGGGTGGGGAAACTATTTTAGTCGGGGGGGAAATTTTTCAATTTATAAAGATGGACAATTTTTGTGTTGTATTTGAAGCTTTTGAAAGAATTTTGTAATATTTTCCAAGTTTGGATTTATGTGCATTGTTAACAAGAACTGAAATTCTAACTTTTTTGGTAAGATTAAAGTTTAGGTAGCAGGATTGAAGGAAATGATTTAAGAAGGATATAGTTGTAAATGCAAATGAACTGTCATTACAAATGAACCTTTTTGGTAGCTGTTGGGAGATTTTGGGATTTCAGAAGTTAGGCCAGTCACATCTCCAGCTTCCTTTGCTGCAGAAATATGCAACTGAACCCCTCATGGAGGGTTCGTCACCACATAGATTATGGAAGGGGTAATTAATTCTGCTTGTTGGCATTTTATTGCAGCCCATTTTAAATGTGTGTACAGAAATGTTTTTCATTCTGTGAAAATTTATTTGGAGTTCTATATGAAACTGGAAGAACTCGATACTTTTATATGTTCTCTTTTAATTAAAAAATGATTAAAATTATCCTAACACTAAAGTGTTAAACTGGAATGGTTGACAAGATATACAGGATCTCGGTCTACATGTTGAGGGGTTGGAGAAAATGCAATATCGTCTTAACTTTATTTTATTTTCCTTACTAAAAAAAAAAAAAATGCCCCACAAAAGGGATTCTGATTGGTTCTTTGCCGTTTCCCTCCATCTGTGAGATGATAACTTGGTATAACCACACCCAAAAACAGATGTACTATATTACCAGACAAATCAAATTGAAAGTTGTCCAAAGGCAAAATAAGTTTAGATTTCAAAAATCATTCCAGCTCTGCTTTGAACTATCCTGGATTTGTAAGAAAACTAATTTGAAAGAGAATTTAATTTTCTTAAAATTCCATATATATATATTATGAATTGACTTTAATCATATTCAGAATTTATTTTAACAGTAACCAATTTGGACCATTTTGAACATTCCCTGTTTTAAAATTGACATGGCTTCCTTTTAAAAAAGGATACAAGGGTAAATTGGTGAAGTTTGCTCTCTGCATTTTCTAACTTTCTACTGAGTTGTGACTGAATGAGAGAGCTCTAGCGTTTACCAGTGAGGTTCATAAACTAAACTCTCAGGAATTAATTGCATCTGTTCTAGAAGTGCTTCTGGGTCTTAGCCTGGCCTCTTCAGAGTGGTAATTTTGACCATCTCCTCTGGAATATAGGCAGGGCTAATTAGAAATTAATCAAAATGATTAACCTCTACAGTCCTTCAGCCTATGGAATGCTTTAAAAAATGTTAAGGGAAAGCCCCAGGAGACCATTTTAGGTAAGATTTTTGTTTGAATTTTAAAATGCATAGAACGTTAAAAACCAGCAATTTATTTTCTAAAATATTGCTCTACTTTTGGGAATAATAGCATTGGTAATACGCACAGGTTTACCTCATTCTATGCAAGAGGGGTTAATAACATAAGGTTTTGTAGTAGCTACTGGAAGTAAAATTTGTTACTTTATAGTGTAAGAATGTATGGAATCGCATGTCACCATTTCTTAATACTGACTCTTTGGGGGCATAAATGCAGATCACATCAACGCAAGTTGATTCTCATGTGTCAAATATATGTGAATTCAGCTGTTAAATTACTGGATATTTATCTTAAACAACATTGCTGAGAGGGACCTACTGTAAATGTGACATCCTCACACTTCCCAAATCTTTAACTTGGAAGAATCTTCCCATAAACTTAAAGCCTAGAAGTGTTCCAAAGCAAAGGTTACAGCAGTCTTTATTCTCAGGCTCAGTGAATTAAACCCAGGACTCTGATTCTATAATACGGGCACAAGAAACTTATTGTATGGTATACACTACCAGCCCCTTGGGTTTAGGGGCTCTATAGGGAATTGAGTAAACCAGGAGAGAGATGATTTGGAGCCAGTCAGTCCTGGTAATTAGTTCTGTGAAATGCTCATTTGTAGCCAGGTTTTATAAGCTTCCAATTCTACAACAAAGCCAGGCTCTGAGTGTCCCACCCAGTCATGAAGTGTTTCTTGTCTTGATCCCATGGCCAACAGTTAAAGGTTGGTAAGGACTGCCTACAGTCTAAACACAATCTGAAGCCCTCTTCCTTGTTCATACTCTAACTCCTACTGCTGATGAACAGAAACTAAGTTAACGCAGGGGAGATTTATGTCTTAGCCATAACTCCAATTGTACGACTCAATAGCCCCATTCTCTTTTACGGTTCAAAATGTACTGCTGACCTTGGGTTTGTTTTTGGTTTTTTTCCCTGTTAGGATTATTTGGGGACTTTTGGTAGTTTAAACTCTTTAACCTTTTCCTTGCTGTGTATGAGGAAAGCTAAAGCTGTTATCAACTTCTTATTCTACGGATACTAACACGGGTTTTCAGTGTTTGTTTGTTTTTATTATTATTAATTTTGCGTGATGTGAATACCCTCTCCCATCAATATTTGTATTATGGTGCTATATATTAGTAATGATCCTTTAATATTGGGAAGGGATTTTAAAAATACTGTGATTAAACTGGGTTTCTTCCTTTGATTTTCATATTTTAAATAAAGCCACAGTCATTTATACAAAAGAAAAGTATCTGTCCCTGGGCAAATCTTTTGAGGACAGAGGTCAAAGTAAACTGCATAAGGTTTTTACATCATTTCTGTATGTATTTGATATATAGATCAATATCTGTACAAATTTAATCTTTTATTTTCTTGGTAACTCGTGATCATTGAGAAAGTGTTTGAGACTTTCTCATGAAGTGTATATATAATGGCGTGAAAAATTCCTTCAGAGAAATTTATGTTCCTTTCATTTTTACCAAATCGCAAATTTTCAGCATGGATGTGAAAAGCATTAAAATTATAACTTTGTGTACAAGATGAAAATAATTCACTAAATTTGCCCTTTTTTACACAAAATAAAATGTTCAAGTTAAGCTGTATTTGAGTGATCCGTTAATACGCTTTGGTTTGGGTGGGGGGGAGTATATTGCTTGCCTTCTAGAAGCAGTCAGAGGCCCCTCTGAAAGTTGAGTCAGTTCCTCTCTCAAGGAGCCTGTGAAAAGGTAGAGCAAAGCGCGAATGCTGTGAGGAGGAGTTTACTACTGGTCGGTGAGGGAGAAAGAGAATATGGGTAGACAAACGGACAAGGTTGCTTGGGAGCTGGGATTTCACGGGCAGGGAGAGAAAGGGCAAAAACTACAGCAGGAGCAAGCAGAGGTGAGTGGGGACAGGGACAGTTTACGGGGAAATTGAGTCACTTCAGCTAAAACATCATGTTTTGGGGCGGCATGCTTTAGTTAGTAGGAGACCTTTTTTGTTTGTGTTTTTAACTCCATTAACCTCAGCATCAAAGTTAGTAGGAGTGTAAATGAAATGTCCCAGCCAACAACTCTTGCCCTTTACGTTAAAAGGGAATGCAAAGAAGCCCTCCTTTACCAACAGCTGGCTCTTTGGAAAATTACTCAACTTGTACTGCAAAAGCAGTTGGTAGCGAATTTTATGAATTGGGAAAGGATATGTAAGATAGTAATGAGATGGATTGGGTCCCTTCAGGGGTTAATTTCACACTTTAGAAAAATGTAACAAATTCCAAGAAAAACTAAAGAAGAACCTAATTTCTGCTCTGCTTTCTACCTTAAATGGCTTGAACAGTTGCCCTCGTAAGCTGGAATTTCCAGGTTGGTGCTCATTTAATATCCCATGAGCTTTCTGTAAACCATTATATGCCTCTTGGGAAACTACTTCCCTGGTATACAGTATGCCCAGAATTAAGAGTAACAAGTGTTTCCCCAAAGCAAGTAGCTTTTTAGCACAGTGTTGTTTATCCAGGCTTGTGAGATAGGGAGAGAACAGTTAAACTATTTCCTTTCTACCAACTACTACTAAAGCTAGGATAATCATTTTTTGGCCTGTTAGGAATTCCAAGTCCCACAGGCCGAAGTAGGGTTTGCCAATTGACAAGGACTAGATAATGTAAAGATAATATTTTAAATAATGCATTTACTATGTGGTTTTTTTCTAAAAGGTTTATTGAAAGCATGGAAGGTTCTGAATGAGTTGTCACTTTCACACCCCTGGCTGCTGGTATAGGATTAGATCCTCAACCCAACCTTACTCCAGAGGCAGTACTTTTAATCTCACCATGTTCTTTCTCATTCAGTTCTACCAAATTAAGTCCCAACATCCACAGCCTTCCTCTCAGCAATCACCACTCCAAATCGACTTCACTGACCCTCCAAACTTCATTTTTCATGTCACTGGAAAACGACTTTCATGAAGGCAATAAAGCATAGTGGCCACAAGCATGGAGGTGAAGCCAGCCACTTGGGTCGGAACCTGGTTCCTCCTTCACTGACTAGTTAAGTAACTTCATGGCTCAGTTTCTTCAGTTGTAAAATGGGGATACTAGTGCCAGCCTCCCAAGAGTTGTAAACATGCAATGGATTCATTTATGTAAAGTTCTTCAAACAGCCCGTACTTAACTGCTACTGCTAACCCAGGGACCTGAACCAGCATGTGTAAGGATCACCAGGGAGCACGTTTAAATGTAGGTTCTTAGGCCCTGCCCCAGAATGTATCATTTTAATAAGCAGACTTGACTTCTGCTTAACT
>CM052441.1:126389187-126401447 GCA_028533085.1 Varecia variegata
TACTAAAAATAGAAAAATTATCTGGCCAACTAAAAATCTATATAGAAAAAATTAGCCGGGCATGGTGGTGCATGCCTGTAGTCCCAGCTACTCGGGAGGCTGAGGCAGGAGAATCGCTTGAGCCCAGGAGTTTGAGGTTGCTGTGAGCTAGGCTGACGCCACGGCACTCTAGCCTGGGCAACAGAGTGAGACTCTGTCTCAAAAATCAAATAAAATAAAATGTTAAATTTCTTGTTCATTGTTGACTTGAAACTAGAATCCTGACATGACTTTTGTGCCAAGCTGTTAAGGTATTTATGTCATTCTGAAGGAAAAAAATTAACTGTTTCATCTCTACTCTCAGTGACGGACCTCAACACTTCTGACAACGGATGTGTGGGGAGTGTTTCCCACACACCAACTAGTCTCCAGTGATTCAATCCTGACGCTGTCTACCTGGAGATAGTATCAGATCCCACAGGTTAAGGGCTGAATCCTCTAAGACTGCCCCCCACTGTAGATGCCAATCACAAGCTCCAGGTTGTGACTAGTTCTTCCCAACCAGCTATAAATCAGGGTCCCTGTGACCCCTCCTGGAATTCGATTAATTCCCTAGAGAGGCTCACAGAACTCAAACTATTTACATTTATTGGCTTATTAATAAAAGATATAGCTGGGCTCTGTGGCACACACCTGGAGTCCCAGCTACTGTGGAGGCTGAGGTAGGAAGATCACTTGAGCCCAGGGAGTGGAGTCCAGCCTGGGCAACACAGTGAGATCCCATCTCTAAAAAATAAAGGATACAGGTGGAAGAAATGCAGAGGGCCAGGTATGTGTAAGGGGGCATGGAGCTCCCATGCCCTCTGCAGGCATACCACCCTCCAGGCACCTCAGCCAGGGATCCCCAAACCCTATCCTTTTAGGTATTTATGGAGACTTTTGTTCCATAGGCATGATTGATTGCATAATTGGCCATTCGTGAGCAACTCTACCTTAGCCCCTCCCCCCTGCCTGGAGGTTGGGGGAGGCTTCCCAGAAGCTTCTAGCCATATCTAACCAGTATTCAAAGAAATTATCACTTGAGAGAGATTCCAAGGGTTTTAGGAGCTGTGTGCCAGGAAGCAGGGGTAGAGACAAAATATATATTATATCATAATGTCACAGTCATGATGTTACTACACTCATTATTTAGTTCTAACTTGCCTCGCCTGACTGGTGCCACTACCTGAAAAGGCTGGTTGGCAAGAGCTTATGGGGGTTGAGTACACCAGTCCATTATAAGCTTTTTACAACGGTGCACTGTGTTTCTGAAGTGGAATTTGTGAATAGTTATGCAGCTCAACAGAATTTTTAAATTGTCTACTTAACAGCCCATGATGTCAAAGAAGACCAAGAAGAACACTGAAGGAAGAAAACAGATTTTTAGATGAGGATTGGGAATTGCAATATTACCTTGTTTCTGCTAAGGATAAAATGATTTGCTTGCTTTGTGATACTGCAATATCAACATTAAAGAAATTCAGTGATCGTCAGTATTATAACACTCATAAGGGCCACAAATATTTTAAATTAGAGGGAGAGGTACAATAGGTTGTATTGCAGAAATTGAAAGATGAAAAGCAAAAGCAAAGACAATTCTTGCAAGCAGCAACAAGAGCTGGAAATAATGCCACTTAAACAACTTATAATACTTGGGGGAAAGGGGAAGCCATTCAGTGATGTAGAAATTGTGAAAGAATGCATTGTCAAAAGTTGTAGGATGCTTAGACTCCAAAAACATTTCAAAGTACAAACAACTGCCTCTTTCAAGAACCATAACTGATTGGCAGCATGAATTAGCCTTCAACTTAACAGAACAACTTCATGCAATACTTCAAAAGGAAAATATATATTATTCAATCGCTTTGGATGAATCAACTGACACTACCGACTCTGTGCAGGCTTCATATGTCATTTGACCGTAGTAGATTTTCTCTGCTATAATGAGTTACTCTCTTTGGGCACTCTTGCAAACAGAACACGGGGAATAGATATCTTCAACAACTTTCAAGATAAATGCCATTAAGTGGGACTGAAGTCGGCAAATTTAGTGAGTGTATGTACAGACAGTGCACCTTTCATAACAGAAAAACATGAAACCTTTATTGCACAAAGTACTAACAGAGCCAGATGCTCTCATTTCTTTTCATTGTATCTTGCATCAGCAAAATCTGTGCTAAAGGTATTTTAAGTGACACTTTGCAACAAGTTATAAGTGTTGTTTAACTAGGTTCCTGCAAATGCAACACGGCATCATCAGTTTCATAACATACTAACGTTGAATGATGAGGTATTCAGTGTGGATTTGCCTTATCATTTTAAGGTGCATTGGTTACCACAGGGACAGGTGTTAGCCAAAATTTTATCTCTGCAAGAACAGATAGTTAAATTCTACAAAGAACAGAATCAGCAATGTGAATCATTGTAAGATTTCTACAGGAATGCAGCATTTCTGTGTGGTATCAGGTCAAATCAAAATGACTTGAATATTTCTTTGCAAGGTAAAACTTAAGTCCATATATGATATGAGGCCAAAAATCCAAGCATTTTGAAAAAAGCTAACTTTTTCAAAACACTTTTTCTTCAAAAGGAAATTTTTTTTTTTTTTTTTTTTGAGACAGAGTCTCACTCTGTTGCCCAGGCTAGAGTGCCATGGCATCAGCCTAGCTCACAGCAACCTCAAACTCCTGGGCTTAAGCAATCCTTCTGCCTCAGCCTCCCGAGTAGCTGGGACTACAGGCATGCACCACCATGCCCGGCTAATTTTTTCCATATAGATTTTCATTTGGCCAGATAATCTTTCTATTTTTAGTAGAGATAGGGTCTCACTCTTCCCCAGGCTGGTCTCCAACTCCTGACCTCTAGCAATCCACCCGCCTCGGCCTCCCAGAGTGCTAGGATTACAGGCATGAGCCACCGCGGCGGCCAAAAGGAAATTTTTGATGAACATTTTCCCCAATTAGCAAAGGTCATCTATGAGCAGGATGATACATGCAAATCATTTGAAGAATACACAAATGTTATAGATCTATTAATTAGAGAATACAGTGAAAGTTTCTCTGACTTTGGAATCATGACATCACACTCAAATTAGCATTTCAGCCCCACCTAGTTGGTATCACCAAGGCACCTAAAGAACTACAGATGGAATTGATTGTGCTCTCAGTACATAACACTTTTAAGTAATTTATTGATGGTGTAAGAAAGATCCAAATATGGAAAAAAGCAATACCCACACCTTTGGCAACATGCCTGAAAAATGCTTTCTTGCTTTTCAACCACTTATTGCTGTGAATCTGCATTCTCCTACCTAACACAAACCAAGCAAGACACCCTTAAGGTCACAAATGATTGATACTTATCTAGAGCAGCAGTCCCCAACCTTTTGGGCACCAGGGACCAGTTTCATGGAAGACAATTTTTCCATGGACTTTGGGCAGTGGGTTCAGGATGATTCAAGAGTGCATTACATTTATTGTGCAGTCAAACCTCTCTGCTAGTGGTAATCTCAGCTCTACCTCAGATCATCAGGCATTAGTCTCGTAAAGAGAGTGCAACCCAGATCCTTCACCTGTCCAGTTTACAGTAGGGTTCACGTTCCTATTAGACTCTAATGCCACCACCCATCTGACAGGAGGCGGAGCTTATGCAGTGATGCAAGTGATGGAGTGGCTGTAAATACTGTAAATATAGATGGAGCTTTGGTTTGCCTTGCTTACCTCCTGCTGTGTGGCCTGGTTCCTAATAAGCCAGGGACTGGTACCAGTCCAAGGACTGGATTTTTGGGACCACAGATCTAGAGGATCAACCGAAACTACAGACCTCCGTGCTGCAACCAAACACTCAAATACTTTCCAATAAAAGCAGACACGACAAAGTCATTCAAAGGTTAACTTCAAAATTAACAAATAGTTTTCATTTTTTGAAATTAAGTACATAATAGTTAGATTTTTACAAAATAATATACATTTTTAAGTATATCTAATTGAAGTTTCCTGAATGTGGCCTTATCTGATTACAGCTAAATTAATGGGGACTTCCAACACGAAAAGCTTCCCCACCCCTAATGCTGCTATAGCCAGGGAACCAAGTCACTTCTTTTAGCTTAGTATCAAGTAAGTACAAGGAGACTGCCCAGTTTCCAAAGGCTTTATTGGTAAATATGCTTTAGAAAAGAACGATCAATCCCATTGCTTCCAAGTCAGTGGAATGAAGAGCTGTGTCCAGGGACACACCAAGCAGTGCTGCAGGGGACACTGCTGCTTTGTCCACTTCTTATTCATACACCCAGTCATAAGCACAGGACTTGTAGTCAACCAATTCTTCAGGCTTAAACCATAGGCTGATTTCTTTTTCGGCACTTTTTACTGAGTCACTGCCATGAATGATGTTCCTAAAGAAAGAGAATCATTACCAGTTGCTATGTTTTAAAGCGCAAAAGTCTGTTTCATGGGCCCGGCAAAGGGTAGCCACTGCAAACCTTTTCTGCCAAACTGCCACTTGAAGTAGCAGACCAATTACAGCCCAAACTATTTCCTTTTAAAAGCACGATAAAGGTGCTTGATTAAAAAGGTCCCATGGCTCAACTGTATTATGCTTCCCAAGATTTCCCCCTCAAAACAGTACTTGGACCCCAAGATTGCTGATACCATAAAACATTCCTTCTCAAATTTTTGAGAAATCCAGGAATAGTCAAACCCACTTTAAACCAAAACCCTAACTAAATGTGACATATTCTTTACCGAGGGCCATTTCTGCTGCATTTTCTTGCAACACTGATTTGCAAAGCATGACCAGGACATAACATGCTTATTAATAACAGTCCCTTTATCCCATTTGAATCTCGTAACTCTGTGGAGTTTTTGTACAAGTGAGGGAACCAAAAGATTAAGTAACACACCTGTGGACATAATGCCAAAAGGGCACAGGCAAGGCCAGAACCCTTCCTTTCTCCACCCTTAGCACTTTCTGCTGTGCCACACAGGAACCACCCCATCGGCTCCCTCGTGGAGTGTCTTGGTTAAAAGTAAACTATGGAAACAGCTATTTATAAAAGCTTTTATCCAATGATAATCACCACCTAATTTGTAAGTTCAAATTTTTCTAAAATTAGCATATGCCCCAAATGCTTGCTTTCTACTCCATTTAAATAGTGTGGAGTAAAAGTCATCAACACTCTCACAGGACTTACCTGCCAACTTGAATGCAGAAGTCCCCACGAATGGTGCCTGGCTTAGAATCCGCTGGATTGGTCTCCCCCAGCATCACTCGGCCTGTCTTCACCACATTCAGCCCCTCCCAGACCTTGACAGTGAGGAAAAGGAATCGCATCACACGTGCCACTCAGGACCAGGAGGGACAAACATTTACCCCTACCTAACAGCGCACGTCAATGAAATCAATCAGTGATGTGATTGTCAGCTAATCCCAGAAGATAGTAGCGGCCTATATACAAAAATCTCCATTCCAGACGTATTGCTAGGATACAGAGAAAAGTCTACCCAAGTTGGGGACGTCCCAGTCTGAGACAGAGATAAACAGACTGAAGAATTTTTATAAAGCCACAAACACTGAGAAGAAACAGTGAGAAGAAGGTAGGGAAAGTGGTCGGACAGGAAAAGCATCAGTGGGAAGACTGACATGCATGGGCAAAGTATTCCAGGAAAGAGCAGAAGGAAGGAAAAGCCACATGGAGAACAGGAAGTGGGTCTACTTTCCCAACAGTTTCAGTGCCTCCCTGATACCCTCTCTCCTTCCATTCTCTGCACTCCCAGTTGGACATTGACACCATCCAGAAGAAAATGTTTCATTTCTAGCACAGGATTAGAGAGCGTTCGCTTCCCTTAATATATAATTGTGTTTGAATTTTTCATGAGAAAATTTTTTAAAGTGTTCTTTTAAATCTAGGAAACATTAAGGACTAAAACACCTGTCAAACAGAAGAAACGTAGCATTTTTTTTGTACGCAGCGAGACTCTCTATTTAACCCTGGAGAGATTCATGTGAAAGTGTCCTTTTTTCTAAGGTCTGACTCCCTTTCCTTTCTCCTCCCGAGCTCCCAGTTGCTCAGTTAACTAAATAACTCCAGCAGGCTCCATTTGTGAAACAAAGAATTTAGAGTAGCTGGGGAAGATACAAAGGACATTAAGCCATTTTCCCTGGTTCCCCAAGCACTCACCATGGCCACAACCGGGCCTGAGTTCATGTACTTCACCAGTCCAGGGAAGAATGGGCGGTCTTTCAGGTCAACGTAGTGCTGCTTCAGGTGTTCCTCAGAGGGCTGGCAGTCAAGAGGAGGAACCAGTTAGGAAATAAGCTGGAAAGGCTCAAATAAGGCTCCATCCCATCCTCTGAACCCCTCATTAACATGGTAGGTTTTCTAAAGTAATATATGGCTGAGTTCGGTGGTTCATGCCTGTAATCCTAGCACTTTGGGAGGCCAAGGCAGGAGGTCAGGAGTGCAAGACTAGCACAGGCAACATAGCCAGACCCTATCTCTAAAAAAACAGAAAAATTAGTGGGCATAGTTGTGCACACCTGTAGTCCCAGCTACTCAGGAGGCTGGGGCAGGAGGATCACTTGAGCCCAGGAGTTTGAGGTTGCAGGGAGCTATGATGACACCATCGAACCCTAGCCTGGGCAACAGAGTGAGACTTTCTAAGAAATAAAATAAAATTAAAAAATAAAATATAAATAAAAGGCAGGTTTGATATTTTAGCCCACACTCATAAGGTGTGTGTATATATATTTAAAAAAAATCAAAAACATATAATTGATAACTGCTTTAGCAGAAAGATTGTTCAAATCATAAAGACACTCTTGTAATGTCAACGTTATTGATTTTGTAATCCTAAGAAGTAGGTGGTTTGAGGATCTAGATTTAGGGAGTTAAATACCGGCTGCAATTGAAGTATAATAAATATGCCAGGTAATATGCCAGGCAGAGGTCATATTAAACTCCTCCGGCCTACTCACAATGCCCTTTTAAATATTTCAGATGATAACTGAGAACATTTTCTTCACTGATAAGCTGGGCTGAATTTCAGACACTTATCCTTAAATAAGTGTAGGCAATCAGATCTGTGCCCCAAATTTAATGTGGAAAATATAGTTATTAACCTATGCAAAAGGAAGGGACACATCACCTAAAACCTCAATCAACTAGAAGTTTCAGGCTAAAGCACAAAAGATTCCAAGAATCCATTCTGTGCAAATGCAGACCCGCGTGGGTAGGGGAAGGGGGTCTCCTGCCCCGTGGCGGCGGGGACAGGGTGGTGGCCGATGCCGGACGTGTCCGCAGGAAGCCAGCTCGGGAGGAGTCACGTTACCTCCGCTTAACCTTCCCAAGGTCGGCAGTCCTCCCGAGCCTCGGGCAGGGGTCGGCGGGCCGGCGCAGCCCCGAGGCGGGGCAGAGGGCGAAGGGGCTCCCGCGGGCGCGGAAGTGGCCAAGGTTGACCCCGGCTCGGGAAGGAGACGCGGACTGGCCGCTGCGGGGTGCGGGGAACCTCATGACCCGGCTGGGGAGGGGGCTGGGGGACGGGGGCGCGTTACCCGAAGGAACTTCATGGCCACGAGGCGGAATCCCTTCTGCTCGAAGCGCTTGATGATCTCGCCCACCAGGCCGCGCTGCACGCCGTCCGGCTTGATGGCGATGAAGGTGCGCTCGAGGTTGGCCATGGTCCTGCGGGGTGAGAGGCGCGGTCAGGGCCCGGGTCCCCCGCCAGCGAGCCCACGTGGGCGCCCGCCCAGCCCGCCTCCCCCACCACGCGCGGCCTCGGGGACACGTGGCTTCCCGGACCTTCCGCCCCGCCCAGGGCCGGCGCCCCTCCGCAGCGCCCCGAGGCCGCGGAGCCGGCGCTGCAGGGGCTCCGCTCCGACCCGACGCGGGATCTGGGGAGGGGCCGGGGGCGCCCGCGCGAGGCCGGAATGGGGGAGGGGGGTTGCGGGAGGCCGGGGACGCCGGGGTCGCCGGAGCCCGGGCACAGCCGGCGCGGCGCTAGCGGGGGAGGGCCCCCCGCCGCCTTACCGGGAGGCTGGCGGGGCCGGGCGGCGATTGCGCTGAGCTGAGCTGCGGAGGCCGCGAGCCGGAGCGACCACCAGCCCCGGGAGCCGCCGGCAGAGGAGGGGCGCGGGGCGGGGCGCGGGGCGGCCACACCCCGGAGGTCCCCGCCGTCCAACCCGCGGGGACGCTCCACGCGCCGGCCGGACGCGGCCGCAGGACTCTGTCCACGCCCAGCGGCCCGCCGGGTGCCGCCCTCGCCGGGAAGGGCGCCAGCGAGGGATCCAGAGGCAGGAAGTGATTTGTGCCACACCTGGACGTCCCACGAGTAAGACGACGCACGTCCCAAGTCCAGCTCCGCACCTCCCCGTACTGCCCGTGGCCCTCACGTACCCCTCCCTACGCACGCGCGCGCGTGCACACACGAGACCCTGCTCTTGGTCTTGGGTTCCATCCGCCCGAGCACCCTCCTCCTCGAGCACCCGCGGTCCTAATGCCTCCTACCTCTGAATCCAGCCTCCTCTTTCCCTTCTTTCTGCTGGAGCCCGGGTTGAGCCCTCAGCTTTCCTCATACTAACTTACTGGCAGCCTGCCAAAGGGCCTTGACCTCCCCTCTCCTTGCTCGGCACCCTCCCCAAACGGCCATCTGATCCTGCCTCTGCTCTGCTGCGATGACTCTCCCCCCCACACTGCCTACACAGTGACATTCAAACCCCTTAGCAAGATGCCCTTTTTGCAGTACGCCGTGCTCTCTGGATGCCCGTGTCCCCATCTACATTTCCAGCCCCAACCAGCAGCCCCGTTCCCACCCTGAGATGGGGCTCCCTGCCCACCCGGTACTATTATGCTGTCAGGTCATCCAGTTCAGCCTAGATTCTCTCACAAAGATCAGGCCTGTCATGGACTTGTAGACAATTCCTAGCTCCTGGGTGCCCAGCAAACAAGCCCCCTTTGGTGGTGGGCGGCTTCCCTGGGGGAATCAACCAGCCCCTTCTCTCAGCGTACCAGCGCTTACTGACACCTACCTGCACAGCAGTGCTTGCTGCCCTGGGTTGGGGGGACCCCATGTGCTCTGCGCTGACCACCTCAATCATGCTATCACCCCAGTAGTCCTGGTGCTGCACTGATCACCTGCCACTGGCTAGATGGATGACAATCCAGGCCTCTATGCCACGTCATCTGCTTTCCGAAATCCTGGTTACAGAGCATCAACCCACAAGAGATTGGCAATGACTGTCACTTGCCCCCATTCTGGGGCAGTGTGTCCTTTGGCCTCAGTCTGAAGCACACTCTTATTTGGGTTTCCTTTTCAGAGTTACCAAATGTCAACTGTGGGAAAGAGTCTGAGAATTTCACGGGCATTTCTCTGTCCAGTGGAGAGCTGTCTACCCCTTGGCAGGATCACCAATACTTGGGGTACAGGCAGTACCAGCCATCTGCTTTCAACCTCTCCTTTCCTTCCTGCAAAGACTGTTCTTCACTGGGGAGGCTCTAACCCTCCAGCCTCACCGCAGCCACATTCATTCCCCCAAAGTCCTGGTACTGTCATCTCACCCCCCAAACCAAACAGGTCATGCATTTAGCCCTCAGCTACCCCTAAAGAAGGAAGCCCAGCCCAACTGTCCTCCTTGCCTCCTCCTGAGAAGTCCCTTCCCTCTATAGCCTCTGTCAAAGCCAGGTGAAAAGGGACGATGCCAAGAAGAAAACATGCTAAAGTTTGTGGCAAAATTCGTAGTTGTCTCCAGTAGCCAATCTCATTTCCTCCCTTCTTATAGTGTAACTTCTGAGTTTTACCTGGGCTTAAGGTTACCCAAAGAAAGATAACATTTCCCAGTTTCTCTTGCAGCTAGATGCAGCCATGTGACTGTGTTCTGGCCAATGGGATGTGAGAGGAAGTGAGGTTGTAAATCCTGAGTTGTCCCTTTAAAAGTGAGGGATACTTCCCTTCCCAACTTGCTGGAAGGCAGACATAGGGGCAGTGATCCATCTTAGGTTGATTAGAAGGAACTGGGTCCAAGGACAATCTCAAGGATCAGAGCCTTACCACCATCACCACCCCTACTGACCTCCTTGGGTTTTTATTTATTTATTTATTTTTTGGAAAGAAGGTCTTGCTATGTTGCCCAGGCTAGATTCAAACTCCTGGGCTCAAGTGATCCTCCTGCTTCAGCCTCCCAAGTAGGAGTAGCTGGGATTACAGGTGCACCACAAGCTTGGACTTGTAAATGAAAGAGAAGTAAACTTCTATTTTGTCTCTGTTAAAGCAACCAAATTAATACCCTAGCAACAAAGCTACTTACAAAATTTCTCCCACTTTGTTTGAGGCCATCCCAGGAACCCAGGCCTACTGTCCACATAGCTTTTCTGAATTTTGGAATAGTTACAACTTCTCACACTCCCCATCCACTGATTCCCTAAGAGCTTCTCAAGAACAGGATGGGTATCTTTTATTTCTGATGAATCCTCTGTGCCAAGTACAGTCTTAGACACCTAGCAGATGCTCCATAGATGCATGTGGACCGGCTCAGGGCCAAGGGTGGATGGATGCAGGGGACAAGGAGAGAGGTAGGCAGAGAATGTCTATGTTTACGTGAGATCTCTCAGGCCAACAGAAATACAGGCAGTCCCCAGGTTACGGGTCACACAACTTACAGAATTCCATACTAAGAATGGGCTCCCAATGCTCCCCATAAAGATAATTTGTAATTAAATTAATAATTCGGGAACTAGTTTCTTCAGTGCATGTAAGCAAATCGTCATGGCATAAGCAGGTCATTGGTGCAGCATTTTTTACTCTAGCAGCTCATCTCATAGATAAATAGAGAAGCAGCGGATAGAAACACAAGAACAGGGCCAGGCGTGGTGGCTCACGCCTGTAATCCTAGCACTCTGGGAGGCCGAGGCAGGTGGATCGCTCGAGGTCAGGAGTTCGAGACCAGCCTGAGCAAGAGTGAGACCCCATCTCTACTAAAAATAGAAAGAAATTATCTGGCCAACTAAAATATATATATAGAAAAAAATTAGCCGGGCATGGTGGCGCATGCCTGTAGTCCCAGCTACTCAGGAGGCTGAGGCAGTAGGATCGCTTAAGCCCAGGAGTTTGAGGTTGCTGTGAGCTAGGCTGACGCCATGGCACTCACTCTAGTCCGGGCAACAGAGTGAGACTGTGTCTCAAAAAAAAAAAAAAAAAAAAAAAAAACCAGAAACACAAGAACAGGAAGAATCAGTAGATCCAGAGCCAGGAAAGTTTACGACAGAATTAGCTGAATCCTTTCATCTCATTGAAGCAGGATTTGCCAAGGTTGAGGAGAAAGATCCTAACATTGAGAAGTTTACAAAGGTTTACCGTGCAGTTAGAACATCAGCCGCTACAAAGCCATTTATGATGAAAAAAAGAAAAAGGCTGTGCAAACAACCCTAGAAACCTTTTTCAAGAGACCAACTTCAGTGGTCAGCTTCCCACCTCCAGCAACAGAATCAAACCCTGACTCCAGCACCCACTCCGTCCTCTCCAGCACCATCTCTATCGTCACCTTCCGATTAATGCCAGCTGCCTTCTTGCCCCAAACATGCCCCTGCCAGTAAGCAAGACATTGCTGCAACATTAGGTGAGTGTTAACTTTTAATATTCCTTTTTGAAATTTCTTCTATCTCCTATATAAGTTTTTTTGTGAGTTTGTTCTTATGTTCTGTTTGTTTGAATTAAAAGAGCACAATCGTTTCTGGAATTTGTTTTTACAGTACAGGGGTATAATTATTATTACTCCAGTATTACAATGTGTCATTACCATATATGAGCCATTATAGTATTGTTATTATTATTATTACCATACATGCGCTATTCATCAGGGATCCAAGTTACATACAAATCCGACCTAAAGATGGTCCTGTTCTCAGGAATGTATCTGGTCTGTAACCCAAGGACCACCCATAATTTACATGGTATTTTACACTATTAGGTCAGGTTATCCAGAGTACATGAAAAGGAAAAAAAAATACAAAACAAAACAGCAATACAAAGTAACCAACTCGACAAATCATACATTGAGATAAAACATTTTAATCTGATGGTAGCACATAACACTGTACAGGGAGCACTCACAGCTCCAAGAGTTTCCCTCCAAATTATAAGGAAGTTTGCATAAATAACTGGGTTTGCTACAGCCTGGGCAGTGCCTCTGGGAAGGAGGCGAGATGGATGGGAGAAGCACTGTGGTCTGCCCTCCTGTCATTCATAGATCCA
>CM052441.1:126401947-126587855 GCA_028533085.1 Varecia variegata
TTGAGATAAAACATTTTAATCTGATGGTAGCACATAACACTGTACAGGGAGCACTCACAGCTCCAAGAGTTTCCCTCCAAATTATAAGGAAGTTTGCATAAATAACTGGGTTTGCTACAGCCTGGGCAGTGCCTCTGGGAAGGAGGCGAGATGGATGGGAGAAGCACTGTGGTCTGCCCTCCTGTCATTCATAGATCCAGTCCTGAGCACAGCTCTTGTAATCCACTAGTTCCTCAGGGCGAAACCACAAACGGATCTCTTTCTCTGCACTCTCCACAGAATCACTGCCATGAATAATGTTCCTGGGTGGGGAAAGAGACAGTCACATTACCACGACCAGAAGGATTAAACCGCCCAGAAGCCCACTGCACTGCTGCTTGCCAGAAATCCTATACCCGTTACAGCAAAAAGGCCAAAGCTCCATGTACATTAGACCATGTCAAAAGAAAAAAACCATGGCTGCCATTAACGTAAGCTTGAAAAATACCCTCCCTACATCCAGCCCTCCCAGCAACATCGATGAAGCATTGAGAGCCGGCTTGGGGAAGACTCTGGCCAGCAAAGTGTGTTGTACCAGGTTCTGTGCTCTGCAACACAGGCACAACCACAGTGATGTTGATGACCAAAGGCAAAGAGCCCTCAAAGCCAAACACCAACTTAAGGGGGAAGAAAACAATAAACTCTGATAAAATTGACCCACCTATGGCATCATGTCCACCTCCAGCATCAGAAACCCAAATTCTTGGGGCAACTAACTCAGATTTTGGAAAAGGGTAAAAAAAAAAAACCTAAAATCCCACCTGCCAACTTGGATGCAAAAGTCCCCACGGATGGTCCCAGGCTTGGAGTCCGCAGGGTTGGTCTCTCCGAGCATAACTCTGCCTGTCTTCACCACATTCAGCCCCTCCCAGACCTCCAAGGATAGAAGAAGATATGGTCAAGGAAAACCAGTCTCAGCAGAAAATCTGGCAACTATTAATCCAAAACAAAGAAAAATAAAAAGGCCCCTTAAGATGACATTCCTTCACTGAACAAATATTTATAGAGTATCTACTTATTCCAGCACTGGGGATACTGGTCTCCCTGCCCTCGCGCTTGCCTTTCTATGATCCATTCTCGATATGGCAGCCAGAGGGGCCTTTTTCAGATGCCAAGAGTAGAACCTCCCAGAGCTTTCCAGCACTCAGGAGGTACATGGCCAACACAGCCCTACGAGATGTGGCCCCTGCCCATGCCTCTGCTCTTCTCTTCCTAACTTCTCTTTCACCTATCAGGCTTCAGGCATTTGGACTTTCTTTCTGTACTTCAAAAAGCAAGCTTGGCCCCGCTCCAGGTCCTTTGCATATGCTGTTTTCTTGACTGGTAACATTCTTCACTGATTTTGTACATGGCTGGCTCCTCCTTGTCATTCAGATCTTAGCTTGAAAAATGCAGCTCTTTTCTTCTTTTTTTATTTTTTTCTTTTCCTATCATCAGGCCTGGCCTAAAAATGCAGCTCTTGACCATCCAATCTAAAGTGGTCACTTGCTATCACATTATCCTGTTTCCTTTCTGTGCATATCACTAAGCATTAACTGATATATGTTTGTTTCAGTTTCTTTATTGTCTGCCCACCCCCAACTTCACCCCTTTCAAGAATTGTAGGCAGGCCGGGCACAGTGGCTTACGCCTGTAATCCTAGCACTCTGGGAGGCCGAGGCGGGAGGATCACTTGAGCCCAGGAGTTTGAGGTTGTTGTGAGCTAGGCTGACCCCACGGTACTCTAGCCCAGGTGACAGAGAGAGATTCCATCTCAAAAAAAAAAAAAAAAGAAAAAGAAAGAAAAGAAAAGTATAGGCAAAGAAAGCTATGAAAATAGATACCTATGTAGTCTCATTCATGACTGTATCCCCAGTGTCTAGAAGACAGCCTGGCACAAAGATGACAAGTAATACATACTTGGAGAAGTAGTACTGTGATAAACAAGAGCCAATCTCCCTGCCCCCCAGGAGCTACCAATCAGACAGGCCTCTCCGGACCACTCCTAGCTACGGGTGCTCAGCTCAGCAAGCAAATGTATCTTGTGTTTGGTGGGTCAGAGAGCCAACTTCTACCCTAACTGTCCAGTCCTCCAAGCCCATTTCCTCTGCATCAATGAGGACCTGGCACCAGAAGCAGGAGCCACAACACTCACTCTTCCCCATGTGCACTGAGTCGTACACATCAACATCCCACACAGGCACACTCACCATGGCAACCACTGGCCCTGAGTGCATGTACTTCACCAGGCCAGCAAAGAATGGACAGTCCTTCAGGTCAATGTAGTGTTCCTTGAGCAGGTCTTCGGAAGCCTATTCCACAGGATAGAAAATGAGACTGGCCTCAGAACTATCTAAAAACCAGCAGTTAGTTAATTCCCCCTCACCCATCTGCTATTTAAAAGCTCACTAATTCTATTATAACCCAATTCATTCTCCATACTACCAGAAGGGAACGGTGACAGGGAATAAAAGTGCTTCTACAGTTTTGTACCAACTGTCCCCCTACTGGCCTTGACTGATCAGAATAAAACCACAAACCATTAGAATTAAATCCAGCCATCTCAGTTTAGACAGGAAAATAACAATACAGTGAATTTCCATTACCAGAGCAAATGCCAAATAAAATGTTAGAGGGTGGCCGGGTGCGGTGGCTCACGCCTGTAATCCTAGCACTTGGGAGGCCAAGGTGGGCGGATTGTTTGAGCTCAGGAGTTCGAGACCAGCCTGAGCAAGAGCGAGACCCTGTCTCTACTAAAAATAGAAAGAAATTATCTGGCCAACTAAAAATATATATAGAAAAAATTAGCTGGGCATGGTGGCGCATGCCTGTAGTCCCAGCTACTCGGGAAGCTGAGGCAGTAGGATCGCTTGAGCCCAGGAGTTTGAGGTTGCTGTGAGCTAGGCTGATGCCACAGCACTCACTCTAGCCCAGGCAACAAAGAGAGACTCTGTCTCAGAAAAAAAAAAAAAAAAAATGTTAGAGGGAAATGAGGAAGATAGTCTGAGCATTCAGTGAGCAGCAAACTAAGCCAGCCACTTCCCAGAGATACTGCACATTTTTTCAAAATATAAATACAAATACAAATTCAAAATATAAAGGCCCAAATGTGGTGACTGTGTGATTCCCACAGGTATTTACAAACCACCCAAAATAACGTGACATCTAGCAATAGGAATTTTGCTGAAAAATGAATCAGAATCTCTCATACTGCAAGGCTGGTATGTGGGAACAAGTCAAGTTAGCTAGAGAACAAACCATCTGCTTAGCAGTTTCAACTCAACTTGGCTGTGTTCTCTCTTTGGCACTGCATATGTGCTTGTGAAGGGTCTAACAGGGTCCCATAGTTTTTCTACTTCTGTGGTACTGCATCGTTTGAAGCATATTGCATACTTTAGTGAAATACACAAATGTGGAGATTAGCTGCTGAAAAATACACCCAGAACATCCAATCATTCAACCGCTGGTTGATCACCACTTGCCAAAGTCAAATTACATGGCCATGTGATCACTCCATGCTAGGGATCCACCCGTCATTCTGTCCCTTCCTCTCTGGATGGAAGAATTTTGTGGTGGTAATCTCCCAATACACATTGACTTCACCTTCCCTTGCCCAGATACCCCTATTAATTGGAACTCCTATTAATTAATCCTATTAATTGGTTCTGATTATCTTTAGTCTGCAAAACAGATCACAGACTTTTTTGGGGGGTGGGGAGGCAGAGAAGCTCAAGTTTTTCTTTGTTTCCCACTTCCACACCAGATTTAAATAACCCTCTAGATATCCCTCCTTCCATTCCTCACCAAACCCATATCCTTGAGAGAAAATTCAGTGTAAAGGAGAAAATGTCTGCACTCGGGGTTCAGAGAGACCCGAGTTAAAATCCAGCTGCATCACTGACTATGTGCTACCAGGATCATTAACCATTCCATGCCTCAGGTTTCTCATCACTAACAACCATGAGAATAGGAATAAGTACTTCTCAAGGTTGGCATGAGGGCTGGATGAGAAAACATATATACCCAGCACATGGTAAATGTGTTCATTTCATTTTACCTTCTGCTATGGTTTCAATGTGTCCCCCGAAGTCCATATGTTGGAAACTTAATCCCCAATGCAACTGTGTTTGGAGGTGGGGACTACTGGGAGGTGTTTAGGTCATGGGGACTCTACTCACATGCATGGATGAATGTCTTATCTCAGCAATGGGTTTGTTATAAAAGCGAGGTTCAGCCCCTCTTGTTCTCTCTCCCCCTACTCACACTCTCTTGTCCTTCAGCTGCACCACGGGATGACGCAGCAAGAAGGCCCTAAACAGACGCCAGCCCCTTGACCTTGGACACCATGCTTTCTCCTCAGCATGAACATCAGTCTCCCCCCTTTTACATTAAAGCAATTTTCTAAAACATCCAGAAACTAAATTGCTAATCAAACTACATTTAAAATGTATTAGGAGGGTCCAAAATTGATTCCCTTAATGGGAAAAAATACTATCCTCTAATTTGTTTGATTTGAGAATTTGAATTCTCATCTCTTGAATTTGTTTGAAAAAGGGTTCTTGGTCAATCAATCCTTTGCATTTATTGAAAGATTTCTTTGTAAGTGTCTTGCAAGTGTGTCCTCTCTCTGCCATTTCAGGAGAGCCTCTCCAAAGACAAAACCAGTTTTCCCCCATAAGCTCCTATGGTGCCTAATATATGCTAGACACTAAGTGGATAGTAAAATCATGGAAAGATTTTCTTGTTTCTTGTTTCTTGAAAAACAACGTGCCTCAAAGGGGAAAAAAAGCACTCTAAAATTATCTGATCAGGAAGCTCAAGACCAGCAGCTCAAACATGCCCAGATCTCTGAGTCAGAAATTACAGTGGTGCAGTAATATGTGGAACTCTGCATTGCCAAGGGAAAGGAGAAACTATTTTCAAAAGTCCCAAATAACTTGGTTTGTTCCAAGATTTAGCCAAGATGCTAGGCCACTGAGGAGTTTCCAGGTTTCAAGACATCTGTGTTCACCCTATGATGGAGAAGTCTAAAAAAGAGGGGAGGCCAGGTGCAGTGACACGCTCCTATAGTCCCAGCTACTAGAGAGGCTGAGGCAGAAGGATCACCCGAGCCCAAGAGTTCCAGGCTGTAGTGCACTATGATTGCACCTGTCAACAGCCACTGCACTCCAGACTGAGCAACATATTGAGACCCCATTTTTTGAAAAAAGGGGGAGGGAGGGGAGAAACAGGTTAATCTGCAGTGTTCCCTTATACTACAGAGGAGTCAAAATAGTTAGAATGAAGTCTACTTACCTGCATAAATTTCAAACCAACAAGGCGGAATCCCTTCTGCTCAAAACGTTTGATAATCTCTCCCACAAGACCCCGCTGGACCCCATCGGGCTTAATGGCAATGAAGGTGTGCTCACTGTTGGCCATGGTCCTGGGGATAGGCAGGTGGGGGAATGCAATGTCACTGGATTTCCTGCTGCATCTTTATCCTTCTCAAGCAGATTACCCCATAAAGCTGGCTTAATCTCTAATGTCAACTCCATGTCTCCCTCTGGTAAAAACCATTACTCCCCAGCCCTCTCATCTATTAACTAATATCCCAAAAAAGGGAAGGGTCCAAAAGGAGGGGCTGTAATTTCTATTTCATTTGATTTAATAAACTTTTATTAAGCATCTACTGTGTGTGTACCCAATACTGTGGTGGAACCAAGATAGGGATAGAAAAATAAGACGCTGTCTTTCTCAATAGTCCAGGTTGGGAAAAACTACCCTGATGTCAAAGTCACATCTGGTACAGGGCAGTATGAAATACAGTTTGACTGATTGTCACAGCCATGGTATTAGAACTGGAAGGGGTTTTAGAGAATATATCATTATATTTCTTCATTATATCCCCCTTGATTATACAAATGAGGAAAACAGGACCAGAGCAGCAGGAAGAGGACCAAAATCCAGATTTCCCAACCCTATGCAATTTATGCTACCCCTTAATACAATATGTGATGAATATTCTGACCAGCCAATAAGCAGTGGATTGTGGGAGAAGTAAAGTCATTACTTACATCTGATATGGGACATCATGTTGGAAGGAAGCCTAGAGAGCATCACCCCAGATTTCACAAAGAAGACTGGGCTCCTAACCTGCCCTGTTTCACAGTATAAGATAGGAGGAGCCCCATTCACCTTGAAAGACAATCCCTAGTGTGGACAGCCGCACCACCTCCTGGCTCTACCTTCCTGTACTTTAATTAACCTCTTATCACAGCCCCTTAACATTGTAGTCCAATTATCCGTTTGTGTGTCCACCTCCCCACTGGTCTGCGGCCTGCATATAGGGCTGGTTTACTCCCGTGTCTGTCTATGGTACCTAGTGACAGAGCCTAGCAGTCAATAAGAGCAAAGACAATGCTTTAAATGATAATCACCCCGCTCTTCCAAGAAAAAGAGACAAAGCCTAAAGACTGGCTCGAGAACCCCCGATGGAGCGCGGGGCAAGCATGACTCTCCAGGAAAAAATCGGGCTAAAGCGCTAGAAATAGCCCCCATAAATGCCCCTACACACCGATCCCTGACACATCCGTCATTCATTCAGCAAGCACTTGCTGAGACTAACTCCATGCCCCGCACTGTACTCGACAGAAACAAAAAAGGCACAGCCCCGGTTGTTGCGGCCGCATGGGAAAGGCAGGCACGGACAGAGGCGAGTCCACGTGGCGAGGGACGTGTGCTGACAGGTACGCACCTGCGGACAGGCACACCCCAGCCCTTCCCTCCCATCCGATCCGCCTCGCCATCTCTCAGAGCGGAACTCACCTCTTCACTAAACCTCCTCACCTCTCCCTCTCCACCTACCCCACTTCTTTTCCTTTCCTCTCAGGATGCCGAACCCCTCTCACCCCTTCTGTTGCTTGGGCTTCAACTCGGGCTGCTGCGGGTCAACCCGGGAAAGCGTCCGGGCCCCACGTGGTCCCAGGCACCCGCACGCACGGAACGCTTCTGCGCAGATCCGCTGCCGGAGGGCCCATTTTGCGCAACACCGCTCGCCCTCGCTTCCTCCTTCTGGGTAGGGAATCATTCTAGGGAGCAACTTTCTGATGTTTAGCTTCCGGCATTAGTTTTTTCAGGTTTTTCTGGCTTCGTGCTCCCCTTTTTTCTTTTTCTTTTTTTTCCCCTGCTAAGATTTTTGTGACTCACTTCCTTCGTTCGCGAACGAATAGGCTTCCCGAGAGGGGGCGCTCACACTTTGCCTGAAATCTGAACAAGCGCCTGACCTAGAAGTAGAATTGTGGCTCCCGTTTTGTGTTTATTCAGTCCTTCTAGCTTGTCATGCAATCTTTTATTTATTGAGTACCTCGTATGTGCCAGGTACTATTCTAGGCCCTGGGGTTATAACAGTATGCTCTCTTGGAGCTTCTGGTAGAGTTGGGAGTAGAGGCAAACAATAAACAAATAAGCAAATTAATATGTAATATATCGCATTTTGTTTAAGTGCTGTGAACAAAAAGCAGGGTGGGAGGAAAATAAGGTTGGTCCGGGAAATCTCAAGTGAGAATAGACCTGCATGAAGTGAGGAAGCAAACCAGGTGATTATCTGAGAGCCACGTATTATAGTCGGCACCGAGTGGGAGAAAATATGGTTGGAATGGGACCAGATTATATTATGGTGGGATGCCAGTAGAGGTTTTTAACAAGGCATAACATCATCTGATACACGTTTTTTTAAAAATCATTCTGACTGCTGTACGGGTAATGGATGGGAGAAAAATACAAAAATGGAATCAGGGGCCTTTTCCACAAATGACGCTGGAGAAGTTGGACAAATACAGACCAAAAAATGAACCTCACACCTTATACAAAACCTCAGACTTTATACAAAATTCACTCAAAATGAATCATAGATTTAAATGTAAAATGTAAAACTATCAAAAGTGTAGGAGGGAAAATAGTATAAACATCCTCAGGACATAGTGCTAGGCAAATAATTTTTAGACTTAACACCAAAAGCACAATCTATAAAAGGAAAAAGTTGATAAATTGAACCTTATTGAAATTAAAAACTCTTGCTCTGTGAAAGACCTTTTGAAGAGGATGAAAAAACAAACTAGGGTGAAAGAAAATGTTTGCAAACTACATACCCAACAAAGGCCTTATATTTAGAATATATGCATACTCTTTCCCTCCTTCCTACTACTACACTTGAGTAGTCGTAAAAAAATTTCTTTTTAATAATAGAATATATGAAAAACTCTCAAAACTCAACAGTTAAAAAAATCCAATTAAAAAATGGGCAAAAGACAAGAACAGACATTTCACTGAAGAGGATATACAGATGACAAGAAAGCACATGAAAAGATATTCAACATCATTAGTCATTAGTGAAATGCAAATTACAGTAGTAGAACACATGAGAGATGGCGGTTTGGAATAGGGGGTGACAAAAGAGATGGAGACAACTGGTTAGTTACAGGATATATATTTAAGGTTGAGCCCACAAGTTTGCTAATGGATAGGATGTGGAGCATGAGACAAAGAAGAAAATGACTCCCAGTTTTGTTTTTCTTTTCGTTGTCTTCCTCTTTTTTTTTTTTTTGGAGTGCATTAAATGTCAGTTCAATAGAGTTATTCACAAAGCACTTTTTTATAGAGCCTGGGTCCACTGTACCAGTGCTTCTCAAACCTCTATGTACAAATGAATTACCTGGGGATTTGTTAAAATGCAGGTTTTGATTCAGTAGATCTGCAGTGGAGCCTGAGAGTTTGCTGATTCCAATACTGTTGATTGGTAGACTCTGTAAGACTATGTCTAGAGCCAGGTTCTTTTAACTGGATTATGTAAGCATTATTAGGGGGGGAAAGTTTTGCCCAGGCAGATGCTGGTGAGGGAGATGAGCACTAGAAAACAGGAAGGTCTCATCTCTTCCTGGAAGCATCCTAATTATATCATTCCACCCTAACCCTACACACAACCCTCCAAGCTTCCACAGGTAAATGTTTCTGCGGACCAAATCAGAAAGCTATACGAATTTAAAGCTAAAAGTAATTTTTGTGGGTATATGGGCCAATTCCCTCTCCAGAAACCCTAGCAATGGGTTTCACCCTCTGCTTGAAACCTCCAAGAATGGGAACTCACTACCTCAGATGGCAGATCACTGGCCTTTCCCCTTCCCCTTGCCAAATATTTAAAAATGTTAATCAAATATATTCACCACCTAAAATAATAATAGAAGTAAGGGTTAGTGAACTGCACTAATGACGTCAACTATTATCAAGAAAGGGTGGTCACTGAGTTCCCTTGTAATAAGGGGAAAATTTTATAGAGGAGGTAGGATTTGGATACAAAAAAAGAAAATGGCAAATAGATGAGTCTGTAGGTACTGAAGGAGGAGTTTGAGGTTGCAGTGAGCTATGATGACACTACTGCGCTCCACCCAGGGCAACAGAGCAATACTCTGTCTCAAAAGTAAAATAAAATAAAATAGAGTGGTCAAAGGAATATGTTTATCACAGAATTCCTAGGATAAACTGACAAGATTTGAGATAGAGAGGCACTACATCGTAGCAGTGATAGTGCTTAAGAGCATGGATCTGTTTTCAAAACGTGTGGGTGTGATTCTTGGCTCAGCCACTTCTTGGTTGTATGACCTTGGACACATTATTCAACCATCTCTAAGCACCAGTTTCTAGAGTTGCTAAATGGAGGTAATGATAGCCCCTACATCATAAAATTGTTGTGAAGATTATATATAAGTAATCCAATAAAAATTTAACACGGTATCTGGCACATAGTAAATAATAAATGTGAGCTGTTTGGGTTTTTTTTTTTATAGCTTTGGGTGACAAAATTTTACACCTAAGAAACTGTAACAACAATAATATTAACAGAAATAAGGAAAACCAGGGGGAGCTAGCCCAAGGACTATGTGTTTGGTGTCACGTCAATGATGAAGGATGATACAGACAGTGTGTGGTAATCAATTAAATACATTTATCTGGGGTTCAGAAGAGAGGCTAGGCTTGAGGAAAGATATGTGGGAATTATTTGCATTAAGGTGATTTGTAGGTCTAAAAAGTATTAAAAAGAAGTGATATTCGTTTCCTGGCCAATGCACCAAAAAAAAAAAAGTGATAATTACCATTCAGTTGTTATACAAAAATTAATAATATCCAACATGTACTGAAAGATTGCTCTGCGCCAGGCACAAAGTATCTTACTTGTATTAACTTGTTTAGTCTGCACAACCACTTTATGAGTAAATACTACTTTTATCCTCATATTTCAGGTGAGGAAGCAGACTCATGGAGGGAGAATAACTTGCACAAGTTCAGACAGCTAGAAGAGGTAGAACCAAAATTTAAACCCAGTCTTCAGCAGCTCCAGGCCTGGGCCCCTTAACCACGTGTATGCTGCATCATAACTTGCAAGGTTTATTCCCGGGTCTCGTTTCTTACAAGAGGATCACTGCAGGGTGGAAAGAAATCATAATGAGAGACAAGGAAATGACATAATTGTTTTTAAATGCAACTTGAGACCAACAAGACAGCTAGCTCTACTACTGTGCAAAGAATGGAATTGATTCAGGACACGACTGTCCTGTTATTAATGATTTAAGGAATCAGGGCAACGAATGCATTATGCCTGTGTGCGGAAAAACAGAAAGGCATCTTGGGAGGCAGGGCAAAGAGAGAACATTCATAACACTAATTGAGAATGAGCCCTCAGGGAATCTTCACTGCCCATAATCAAGAATGAAGTATGAACCCTCCCACCTTTGACTCCGGAGTCAAACAACAAATCAAACAGCAGGATCATTTGGTGAAGGTAATTGCCTGTGTGTCACAAAACCCACACACAGGTCATCAGTCTGCTTCTGGCTGTAGAATATGCGTAGGGGAACTACCTCCGCAATGCTTCTGTGGCTCTGATTCCTGAGGAAGGGAGGAGGAGAGTTTGTTGGGAAATGTGCATTACTTGCTAACTGGGGAAGAAGTCCTGAGCGAGTGCTCACATAGTCTGGTGCAACAACTATATGAGGTGGGCACCATTCTTAAACCTATTTTACAGATGGGAAAACTGAGGCACAAGAAGGTTAAATAACTTGCCCAAGGCCACAAAACTAGTAAGTGGCAGAGCCTGGCTATGAATCCATCTTATTCTTGCTCCAGAGCTCACATTCCTAACCACCATACTGTGCACCATAGGCTATGATATTGTCAGAAATCATAGGTTTTCCTGGCAGAATGAGACCTTAACGATCGCAATTCAACCCAAATTACATCAGTCATTTTTTTTCTTTCTATTCCAGTATGTTGCCTTCCTTTGACACCCTGGCATTTTCTGCTCTTACCTGTGAACAATGAATGATTCTAATACCATTGATCTTTTCTCCCTAAGCTCCTCCACCATCTCCCCATTTATTTTTACATTCTCTTACAACCTTCTTGTTTCCACTTTTTGAGCTTAGGTGCAATAAAGGCTTTAGCAAAACTATGGGCTCTTAGCCTATAACAGTCTCTATACTTACCTTGACCCTGGTATAGTCTTTTAGAATAAACCTCTCTGGAGGAAAGGATTAGGTAGATGAAGAGGCTCAACATTTAGAGCAGTGATTTAGCATTAATCTGTTCTTGCTTTGATGTGGTTTGATTCTTGAGGACCCCTGCTGGGAGGCGTTGTCACAGGCCTCTTATCCATTGTCTTTACCAAAGGCTTTTCGCCACTGCTTCAGCATTTCTTCCTTCTTTCAACCTCTCCAGCTTGGAGCTGAATGTCATGTAATCTATAATTTCTAGAATACTGTTGTTGTAGTGCCTTTTGTATTAGTCAGCATAGGCTAGGTTGTGCTACAGCAAAAAAGAAGTTTCAGTGGTTTTAACAAAACCAAACTTTCTCATTCACCCAAAGTCTGCTGCAAGACCAGCATTTCTCCAGTTAGATGCCCCCTGCAGTGAATTCCAAGAGCCTGGCTCTTTCCAACATGTGGCTCTGCCATCTCAGTACAAGGCCGAAGTGTACCACAGCAGTGCAGAGAGAGCTGCAGGGCTGCACAGTATTTCTCAAATGGTTGGTTTGGCCTAGAGGTGACACCTATCCCTTCTCCGTCCAGCCCATTGACCAGAACTAGTCAAATGGCTCTGCCTCACTCTAAGGGAGTTAGGAAATATGGGGAGACACATTCTGTGAGCTGGAGACGTCTTTGTCTTTTTCTCATTAAAATATCACACACTGCAATCCTGTCTCTTCCTTTCCCAGTCTAGTGGAAGCCCATCCACTTGTACTTTGGACTTTTAACCTTCTATCTCTAAACCAACTAATTATTGCTCAATCCAATTCTTGTTCTTTGGAGTGTTTTAAGCTCCCACCAGATGGCCCTGCCTCTGTTCTTTCACTTGCATGTCTCAGGGTCGAAATGTTTTCTCCCTCTTCCCCAGGCCTAGTTTCGAATCTAGTCATTTTCCAGGAGCTACCCAGCTGAAATGGTCTGGAAAGATCCCCTAAACTTTCTGTAATTGGCATTATTAAGAGCAAGAAACACTCTTTCTTTGGAGTGTGGTGAAGAAAGGAAGACAGGGGAAACACTAAAGGAATAAAAGCAGGTTGAACAAATCTTCTGGAAGCCAGGTCCAGGAGCCATTCCTGGTCCACTGTCTTCCTAGGACAGTTTAATACAGGTCAGATGCAAAGACCTCTGAGAAACGGCCCCATAACTCTCCAGCAGAAGTAGGTCTTCCTCTTCTACAGTTTATGCACGTCCTGGTCAGAATGAGCATTAATGTCTTGCTTTTGTTTTTAATTAAACACACTATAAGATCAGTATTTAAGGAAACATAAAAGAAAAGAAAATTCATCCTCCCAATCTAAGAACTATCATTGTTTACAACTTCTTTCCAGTCTTTATTTTTTACATGTTTGTGATTATACCAAACATACAACTAGCAAATAAGTAATTCCTTCTAAAGTTATGTGTCCCTGAGAAGAGAATACATAAAGTTAATGACTTAGTCATTTACATCTTAGTAAAAAATAGCTTAGGGAGCTATTTTCTTTTTTCTTTAATAACTGGTTGAGATCAGTACGCTAAAGGTTGGGTACAGCAGGAGGAGCAGGGAGGGGGAGCTGGTGAGCCAGTGGGAAATACTGCACATGAGACTATGGGTAGCTTGTGGTAGCGAGTGGCCATTAGGTCTTGGGGAATGGAGGGCCAATGGGGGCAGAATATCAGAATTAGGAAAAGCAGCAAAAAGGGGAAATGGTTGGCTTCAAAAGCAAATTTTGCCAGCCTAAAAATTTTAAGATCACAGATCTAGTGAACAGAACCTTCAAACTCACCTATTCTGACTCCCACCTTGTATTTATATTGAGTACATCCCTGCCATGTGCTGCCTAAGCTAAACTTGAAAATGCCAGTGCTGGAGACTCTACTTCCACTATTTCCCAAGATTCCCCCAACCATTTTTGGACAACTCCATTGATTCAGAGAAAAAAGTTCTTGGGCAGGAACAGAGGCTCACAAATGTAATCCCAACACTCTGGGAGCCCAAGGCAGGAGGATCGGTTGAACCCAGGAGTTCAAGACCAGGCTGGGCACATAGCAGGACCCCATCTCTACAAAATAAATAAATAAATATGTATCACTGTGCCACTGTACTTCAGCCTGGGCAACAGAGCGAGACCCCATCTCAAAAACAACAACAACAACAAAAAAACTTAGCTTACATTTATTAAATACATATGCCAGGCACTATTCTAAGTGCCCTGTATGTATTATCTCATTTAACCTTCACAAAAATGCTATGAGATAGGTACTCTTGTTCTCAACTTCATCTTATAGATGAGGAAACTGAGGCACAAAGAATAACCTGCCTAAGACTTCACAGCGAGTAGCCCAGGTCAGAGCCCAGGAACTAACACTGTAACCCTTGAACTCTCTCAATCACTGTTGTTTGTATGCTTGGCTGACATTTTGAACTTTAACATTTGTACAAAGCAGTGAAGAATACATCCCTCTGAGTTGTGCTTTCTACTAATTTGATAGTGAACAACAGAATGATATCTCCTTAGGTGCAACATCTACATTACATTAGAATGGTACCTCGGCCGAGGATATATTCTTTCTTCTTTCAGACCTAGGGTCTCATGTCAAATATATGATATTATTGGGCTTTTGACTTAGGAATTTGGAACAATGGAGGTGCAATGGGGCACTGAGCTGAGAGTCCAACACAGCCATAAACTTACACGTAACTGTGGATGATTTCTCAATCGTAAAATGAGAGAATTGGACTCCTCTCAGACAGAGCTGGCTAAGGGACCTCCTAATGCTGAAATCTCATGTCCAAAGGAGTAACTCTGCCCCTGGGAGGTTCTAGCACTGTGGCAGACGGAAAGAGCAAATATATATCTTGAAAGAAGCAGACTCTCTGGTGCCCCTTGAGTCACATATTACGTTGAAATGAATAAATGAGTACTTGTTCCTTCCTTTTGATGTGTGAGGCTGTTGATTGGCAATGGTTACTATGCTTAGGTTTTCAACTGGCTCTGTTGCCCCTACTAAAAATAAGCCACCAGCATTAGGGCTGAGTCATTTTCATACACGAATATGTGGAGGAAAAAAGTGACAAAGGTCATACAGGCTCTGTGGATTATTTCCCTTCTGACCAGACACCACCCCTTGTTCCCAAACAGCCCCTCTTTTTCTGTTTTATTTCAGATAAGCGATATACCTTAAATAGAAAACATACTCAACAGCATGTTATTGTGTTTCAGTTTGTTCATATCCTGTTCTCTGCTTGTGGATTGGACTTGTCGTTAGATCTGGCTTTTTACTTTTCTCAGGAATAGAGGTTGATGTTAACAACATTTGTAACTGGACTTTAGAGTTTGCAAAGTGATTCCATATACATGGTTTCTTTTGAACATTTAGTCCATCCCCTGGTGATCTGGTGACCCGAGAATAGGTTCCCGCATTCTCTTGTGGTAGTAAAGTCTTACTGGGACAAGACATAACCTGGGCGAAATTGTAAAGTAATTTTGCCTCGTTTCAAGATAGTTTTTATATTCAGCTTTTAGGGATTCTATCCCACCTTCTGGAATCTCTATTTTCCACTCCCCCATCCCCAGGGCCACTGCTCTCATTTTGTTTTCTGCTCAAAGCCTTTCATTCTTATGTTTGTTTCAGAGGTGGGATCTTGCTCTGTCACTCAGGCTGGAATACAGTGGCGTGATTATAGCTCACTGCAGCCTTGAACTCCTGGGCTCTAGGGATGCTCCTGCCTCAGCCTCCTGAGTAGCTGGGACTACAGGCATGTGCTACCATGCCTGGCTAATTTTAAAATTTTTTGTAGAGATGGGTCTTGCTATGTTTCCCAAGCTGGTCTCAAACTCTTGAGCTCAAGTGATCTTCCTGCCTCAGCCTCCCAAAGTGCTGGGATTACAGGTGTGAGCTACCATGACTGGCCTTAAAACCTCTCACTCTTTAGGCCTTAGTCTTCTTAGCTGTAAAATGGGAGGAAAGTTGGGTAAATGGGAGGAAAGTTGGGTGAAGAAAACACTAAAGTTCTCTTTCTTTCTTTTTTTTTTTTGAGACAGTTCTGTTGCCTGGGCTAGAGTGCTGTGGCATCATCACAGCTCAGTGCAAGCTCAAAGTCCGGGGCTCAAGCGATCCTCCTGCCTCAGCCTCCCAAGTAGCTGGGACTACAGGCATGCGCCTGCGCCACCATGCCTGGCTAATTTTTTCTATTTTTAGTAGAGATGGGGTCTCGATCTTGCTCAGGCTGGTCTC
Organism: Varecia variegata; assembly: GCA_028533085.1. NCBI lineage: Eukaryota > Metazoa > Chordata > Mammalia > Primates > Lemuridae > Varecia > Varecia variegata. Next base: position 126,417,739 of record CM052441.1, read on the forward strand.
GAACTCCTGACCTCAAGTGATCCTCCCGCCTCACAGTGCTAGGATTACAGGCATGAGCCACCTTGCCCAGTTTTTTCTTAATCTAACTTCCCCCCCCCCCCCCAAAATCTACCTTCCTAAGAAGTAGTGACACAAAGTCCAAAATCAGCTCAGGCTTCTTTCCCTTATGCAGTAAAATTCCCATTCCCTTAGGGCAACTGATTTCAACTAGCTATTTGATAGAAAAGAGTTGACTAAACAAAATATAAATATAATGGGTAAATACTGGGTCAGGTGTTTCCTAAAATAATTCTTCCTAAGAGTATTAGACAAAACAAGACTTAACTACATTCATAAATTAATGACTTCCAATAGTTTGTCCAGCCACCATCTTTGTTTGAGATCCAGTTCAGAGCATTTCAAACCAAAAGTGACCAAAATGAACTAAATATTTTATTTCAAAAAGCTGCTTTCCTCCTGAATTAGCTATCTTGATTGGTAGCACCACCATTTACCCAAACCAGAAATCTATGTGTCCCTCTCTGTCACCCTTTAAAAATACCAAGTTCTGCTCAGTAGATCTCTCAAATGTTTCTCACACTCATACCCTTGCCATTACCTTAGCATGAAGGATGGGGAGTTATCTAGGGAGGATGGGGAGTTATCAGATACAGATGGAATGCAAAGAGATAGATCTAAGTAAGATCAGTTTAAACAGGTGCATCAAGACCGTTAGCCTGGACAACCCAAGTTTTTTGATCCCTATCCACAACATTCCATCTTCACCACCACTTTTAGCATAGCAATAGCCTAGCCTGAGAGGCTCCCAAGATAGAAAGAAAAATACTCACTATAAGATTAACTGGGTGGGAGCGAGACCCTGCCTAAAAAAAAAAAAAAAAAAAATTAATCGGGACATTGAAATTGGGATGGAGGAAGAACACGGGAAAAGGGCCTTACTTTTCAGGCTGGAAGACTGGTAAGATGGAAGCAAGGAGAACAGGAACGAAGAGAATAAAACTGTCAGATATGTGTCCACATTTTTGGAAGTCCAGGCTTTGTCCCAGAGAGTAGGAGGTGTGTTGAATGAGTGAAAGTAATGCTGAAAGCCCTGCCCTCTTCTCCTCTGGGGCTCAGAAAGATGCTGCCCTGAAGACTACCCCATACCAGCCTAGGGAACAAGCCCACCATATTGTGCTGTGGGATCAGGCCTTGGAGGGCTGAAAGGTTTAGTTTTCGCAAGTGTCACCTGGGAGCCTGGGGTGGGGATGGGTGGTTGGCAGCGGGTGGCTCTGAGGAGAGGGCTGCAGAGAAGGCTTCCCTCACAGCCACATTTCAGGGATGTCTCATGTAGCATCAGAGTCAAAAGGGGCCAAGTTAGACAGGGAGAAATGCAAAAAGAAGAGATCCTGAGTTTCAGTAGCTCAAAATTTCAACTTTGAAGGCCAGTTGGATATCCAGAGACCAAGAGAGCAAGGAACATTGTTTACAGACCAGGAGACAGAGAGCAAAGGTCACTGCATGGATCCAAAGACTCCCTGCATCTTTATCCATCTCGATCAAGTGGCAGAAGCCACACTTCTCCCCTGTATTCTAAATATTCTTAAAGGGAAGAACAGGAGGGAGAGAGGTTAGCTCAAAGACTTGACATTATTACCCAAGAGAGACTACACATGACCTAAGGGGACTGTTTCCATAATTGGTTTAGACCAAGTTTTCCTTTCAACTGGGTCTGTTCAGTGAGGACTCAGAAAGTAGGCCAGATTAGGTTTAGACAAAACAAATAAATGGTATTTTCTCTGCTTCTCTAAATGATGATGGGAGTTAACCTCCAAGTCAAGCCTCTGCCTGGGTTACCTTCCCCTTGGCACAATCCTCCAGGAGGTCTTCATTTCAATGTGCTCCGGAGTGTTAACATAGCTCACTGTTCTTTCCTCTTCACCATCCTCGCACTTTGTTCATACTTAGATTGTAGCATTTTCATACTGAATATCCATTTATTGTTTCCAGGTTTGCCTCTCTCCCTTACTAGACAGCTCATCTTGGGCGCAAGCATTGTGCCTGATTTATCTTGATCTTGGGCCTAGCACCTCCACATTCGGTCTAGCACGAGAACCAGCACTGAATAGGTAACAAATGCTGGCTGAATTGCATGGAATTCTTAAAGATGGTGGATTTCAGGAGTGATGTTTTGGGTCATTGAGCCCTTTCCCCAAAATCACATACACAAATTGGAATTTAAGAAACTTAAATGTTTATTGGAAGAATCGGTGAAAAAAAAATAGAAAGCTTACATGGCTTCTTCTCACCTCCATTCCTTTCCAAGCATGACTATTAACAAATGTGCCAAAACTAACTTCTTAACTATGATGGATTTGCAATGTCATCCCCAATGAAATCTATCTAAAGACTCTTTTGGATAGGCTCTGGGTTTGTGTGATGTTTCCTAAAATTCTTTTTTTTTTTTTTTTTGAAACATAGTCTCACTCTGTTGTCCTGAGTAGAGTGCCGTGGCGTCAGCCTAACTCACTGCAACCTCAAACTCCTGGGCTCAAGTGATCCTCCTGCCTCAGCTTCTGTAGTAGCTGGGACTACAGGGATGCCACAATGCCCGGCTAATTTTTCTATTTTTAGTAGAGACAGGGTCTCACTCTTGCTCACGTTGGTCTCGAACTCCTGAGCTCAAGTGATCCTCCCGCCTCAGCCTCCCAGAGTGTTAGGGTTACAGGCGTGAGCCACCACACCCAGCCTAAAATTCTAATCTATACCTTTCTCATCTATTTACTTAAGAGGTTCATGTGAGGGGACAAAATTCAGGTTTCCTGGTGGCAAGTCCACTGGATGCTCACTGGAAGTCTCCTTGCACTTGACTTCTCTCCCACAAGAACAATGGAGACTTCCTCGATCACCTTTTGAGATTGTTAGATGTTAACCATGTGATATCTAGGAGATGGAATTGTCCAGGCAATTTTAATTTTCTTGTCATGCTTTTCTGTATTTAGCAAATTTTCTATAGTGAATATGTGTTTCTACTATAATTGGGAGGAAAAAACCCAAGCAACCCAACATTTTGAAAACATATCTTTTTTTTTTTTTTGAGACAGAGCCTTGCTCTGTCACCCAGGCTAGAGTGTAGTGGCATCATCATAGCTCACTGAAAGCTCAAACTCCTGGCCTTAAGCAATCCTCCTGCCTCAGCCTCCCAGAGTGCTAAGATTAAGACATGATCCACCTTGCCTGGCATGAAAACATGTCTTTTATTCTCAGTGTGAACTTCAGCTTTCTGTGTAAAAACCATGCTGAGAGGTGGTGATGGGCTTCCTCTTCATCCACTGAACCCAAGTCAAAAGAAAGTGGAGACAGCAAATAGACCTGAACACAATATGACGAATACCCTTGGCTCCATCAAAAATAGCCTTAGGCAGGTGCAATAGCTCAGGCCTGGAACCGTAGCACTTTGGGAGGCCAAGGAGTTCAAGAGCAGCCTGGGCAACATGGTGAGATCTGTGTCTACAAAAAAAAAAATTAAAAATTAGCTAGGTGTGATGGCATGCACCTGTAGACCCAGCTACTAGGGAAGCTGAGGATTGCTTGAGCCTAGGAGTTTGAGGTTACAGGGAGTTACGATCAGGCCTTTGCACTCCAGCCTGGGTGACAGAGGGAGACCATGTCTCTAAAAAACAAAAACAAAAACAAAACAGTCTCAGATACCAGGATTCCTGCTGCAGCCATATGTTCAGCCTTCTCTTCTTAGATGCAATTTCTGCTAGTCCAAAGCTCTTGGTGGAGGTGGGGGTATGGGGTGGAGTAAAACAGAATAGTTCTTGTGCAGAGACCTTCTAATTTCAGCTTGGATACTTTTACCCATCTTGTCTTGGCACATGAAAACGGCTTACAAAGGAAAAACTGAGGACTCAGAAAAATACTCTGGCACTTTTCAAGAGCCTGGAATTCCATCGCTAGACTGTCTCACCAAGCATGTTCTAGTTTGTATAGAGTAACGAATCACTTATCATTTCACACTGCCATGACCAGTGCCTTGCGCCCTGGGAGCCCTCTCTTTCCCTTCTTTTTCAGTGACTCTCTCTCTCCAGATGGGAAAATGTAGTTTGTGCAACCAGAGAAATTGATTCACATAGAAATAACCGTAAAAGTTCCAGAGGGCCGGACAAACAACAAGACTAGTAATTTGAGCCTTCCAATGATTATAGTTATTGTGCTTAGGAAGAAACTCCTCCCTTCCTACTCTCATTAATTTCTCCCCACCGCCCCCATGACTGTCCTCACTATTTTTGCAAGGCCAAGGAATCTCTTGACATGGAATTTCCTTCCTTTTAGGAATCAAAAGTAAACACTCATTCTAAAGTCCATAAGGTGCCTAGTTTTTCCTTACCAACTCTTAATCTTATGGCCTGGTACACTGGCTCATGCCTGTAATCTCAACACTTTGGGAGGCCAAGGTGGGAGGATCCTTAGAGGCCAGGAGTTCAAGACCAGCCTGATCAACATAGTGAGACCCTGTGCCTACAAAAAATAGAAAAACTAGCTGGGTGTGGCAGCATGCACCCGTAGTCCCAGCTACTCAGGAGGCTGAAGCAGGAGGATTGCTCAAGCCCAGGAGTTTGAGTTGCAGTGAGCGGTGAAGATGCCACTGCACTCTAGCCCAGGAAACAGGGCAACAGAGCAAGACCCTGTCTCAAAAACAAAACAAAACAAAACAAAAAAACCCTCTTAGTCTTTAATGATAATGTCAGCCCTTGGGGGTTAGAGGCAACTGTTGGGACTCTATCCAGCCAGGTGAGTACAGGAGGTAGTATTACCGTCTATATAATTAGGAGTTCATTAATGGGTCTAAAATTTCAAGGTCCTGTCTACTGTCTGTCATTGCTACTTGCAAGAGAATCTTAGGGCTTTAGAATTGCAAGAAACCTTTACAAAATCTCTCATAAACACCTTCATTGTACAGATGAAGAAGCTGAGGCTCACAGTCCCCATAGCAGTGACTGGCACCCAGTACGTACTTAGTAGCTATTAACATTTGCTCAATAACTATAATATTTGCTATTTTTTTCCTCACCTAAGTTATTCAAAATGACCAGCCCATATTAGGATACAAACTTCCCAATTTCAACACCATTTTCTTCCCACTCTATCACATCGAATTTTGTGTTTCCATTGGGTCTACTATAAAGTCATCATAGCCATAAATTTTATTTCATTTATTTTTTAAAAGCTTTATTGAGATATAATTCACATACCATACAATTCATCCATCTAATGTGTAAAATTAAATGCCTTTTAGTATATTTATTTGTTTATTTTTTGAGACAAGGTCTCACTCTGTTGCCCAGGCTGATGTAGTGGCAGGATCATAGCTCACAGTAGCCTCAAATTCCTAGGCTCAAGTGATCCTCCCACCTAAGCCTCCTTAGTGGCTGGATCCAGAGGCGCACACCATCACACGTAGGTCATTTAAAATTTTTTTTCAGAGATGTGGTCTTACTATGTTGCCCAGGCTGGTCTCGAACACCTGGGCTCAAGCAATCCTCCCTCCTCAGCCTCCCAAAGTCTTGGGATTACAGGGTGAGTTGCCGCACCAGGCCTTCTTTTAGTATATTTAGTGTGTACTCATCATTACAATCAATTTTAGAATATTTTCATTATCCCAAAAACCATCCCCTTACCCATTGGCAGTCACTCCCATTTCCCCTCATCCCACCCTCATTCCCCACCAGCAGTAGGCAACTACTAATTTACTCTCTCTATAGATTTGGCTCTTCTGCACTTTTCATATGTATAGAATCATACAATATGTTGTCCTTCACAACTGACTTTTTACTTAGCATAATATTTTCAAGGTTCATCCATGTTGTAATATGTACTTTCTATTGCCAAATTATAGTCCACTGTATGCATATGGAATACTTTAATTTTTTTTTTTTTTTGACACAGAGTCTCACTCTGTTGCCCTGAGTAGAGTGCCATGGCATCAGCCTAGCTCACAGCAACCTCAAACTCCTGGGTTCAAGCGATCCTCCTACCTCACCCTCCTGAGTAGCTGGGACTACAGGTACACACCACAACACCCGGCTAATTTTTCTATTTTTAGTAGAGATGGGGTCTCGTTCTTGCTCAGGCTGGTCTCTAACTCCTGAGCTCAAGCAATCCTCCTGCCTTGGCCTCCTGGAGTGCTAGGATTACAGGTGTGAACCACCACGCCCAGCCTTGGCACATTTTATTTATCCATTCATCAGTTTATGGATATTTAACTGAATTTTATTATAAATAAGTAAATGTGATCTCTGATCACTACCAGAGGCTTAAAATCAAGACATAAATACATCTCATAGCTTTCTATGTTGAACTTTTAACTAAAGAAGCATACTTATTACGAAGAATGCTTAATTATAATCTCATACCTGAGAATCGACATTTTTTTCTCTGAATTCTGTGTGTATGATAATATTGCAGAAAGACAAAGTAAAGCCTTGCCCTAAGTTTTCTGACTCCCAGGAAAATAGAGGCACACTTACAGATTGTCTGAGTGACAGCCCTCAGGAAGAGAAAAGAAAACAGAAACTCAGCTCAAGACTTTTTCTTATTTTCAAATGTGAGGTTAGAAGAGAAAGGACACTTGGGGCTCACACCTAACCAGCTGGTCGGCATTCCTATAACCCAGACACAAACACAAACACGGTAAGGGTGGACATGAAGTGCAGGTGAGAAAAGGAGACAGCACAGGCCGCAAATTCAGTCCTGACCATTAATAGTATTTTCATCTTTGTCCTTTTGAGTTTATACATTTGCTCTCACTCAACCTCCATACTGTTTTTGTGGGTCTCCAGGTGGGTCATTTGTGGGAGACTTTGGGAGACTAGTTCATGCTTGGTGGGAAGAACGTGAAGTTGTAAACACCAAGTTGAGGGTATTTACGATCCGAGGAGGTGGCCGATTCCCCCATTAAACCCTTGTTTATACAAGTCCTGACTTCCCTCTCCCTATTCTTAAATGAGTCGGGACAGAGAGCTCCTGAGTCACCCGCGGCAGAGAGAAGGGACTTTTGAGAGTGTCTTCCTCCTTATTTGCAGCAGCTAGATGAGAACACCGGGAAGCGATCCTTGCCTCAGCCTGCCCTAGGCTTGGGTGTTGTGTCATTCCTCACACGTGACACTCTCCCAGGCGGCGGCGACCTTAATTATCATGGGATTTATTCACTCCAGTGACTCCACCCCTTTCTTCCTCTACTCCTCAACCTCCCACTTACCCTCTCCGCCCCTCTTCAAGACTAGGGGAGAGGAGGGTGGCTGGAACCTGGAAATGCCACTCTCCTAAGTTGGCCAGGAGTAGCAAACTCAGTTTCTGGAAAAGTGTAAGATTTGGCGTTACAGTTTTACCCTTCTCTAGAATGCGTTGCACTTCCCGTTTTAGGCTATCCTTATTTTTCCCTATAGCAAAAAAATTCTATCCTATTTGAGACCACCTTAAGCAGAACCTCTCCTGGTTACGGTTACTTTCCCTCCCCCTCTGGTTTCCCATGTTTTTTAAATCTGGAATTCTCAATCAGAAGAACTGGTTTGAGTCCTGGCTCAGCTTCTTTCCCGTTCTAGCTGCGTGACCTTGAGTGAACCACAACTTTTCTGGGCCTAGTTTCTTTGTCTGTGAAACGGGGTCCAAACATCTACCGCGCCACGCCTGTTGTGAGGCTCAAGTGAGAAAGCGCTTTGTGAGCTGTAAAAAGCAATAGAAATGTTAGCTATGCTAATTATGGACCGCTAGTTACTCTTCCAGAACCCCTCCCTTTCCTTTGGGACCAGCCCTACAAACCAGCCTCGCCTCAGTCTGACACTTCTCCCCCCCCTCTGCTCGTCGTCTCCCCCATTGGCGTCCGCGCCGGCCGCACGGCGCCGGATGTTGACGCCACGGCTTCCCTCCGCCGGCGCACCATGACGCACAGCCCCGCCCCCGGCCGCGCCCGGCCTCCCGCGGCGCCCCGCCCCTCGGGCCGACGCGGCGCCGGCCCCGCCCCGCGGATGACGTGCGGTGCGCGCGGCCGGGCCGCCCCGGCAGTTGGTGCAGCGGCGGTTGGGGTGAGGGCGCACACCCCACCCCTCCCCTTCTCCGGCCCCGGCCCCGGCCCCGGCCCCCGCCCCGCCGGGCCCAGCCCCAGCGCCAGCCCGGCCCGTCCCGTGCGGGCCCGTGCCGCCCCTCAGCCGGCGACGCCCCGGGCCGCCCGCCTGCCTGCCACCATGGAGCTGGAGGACGGTGTGGTGTACCAGGAGGAGCCCGGCGGCTCCGGGGCCGTGATGTCGGAGCGGGTGTCCGGCCTGGCCGGCTCCATCTACCGCGAGTTCGAGCGGCTCATCGGGCGCTATGACGAGGAGGTGGTCAAGGAGCTGATGCCACTGGTGGTGGCCGTGCTGGAGAACCTGGACTCGGTGTTCGCGCAGGACCAGGAGCACCAGGTGGAGCTGGAGCTGCTGCGGGACGACAACGAGCAGCTCATCACCCAGTACGAGCGGGAGAAAGCTCTGCGCAAGCACGCCGAGGAGGTGAGGGCCGGCGGGCAGGGCGGGGGCCGCGGGATCCGGCCCCAAGGGCGGCCGGGGACCGGGGGTCGCGGCCCGGTCGGGGACAGGAGGCGCACCGGGCCTCCTGGAGGGCGGGCCTGAGGCCGAGGCCCCCCGAGACCGAGCCCGGCGGCCTCGAGGTATCCCGGGACCCAGGCCGGCGTTGGGAGCCAAGGCAGGCCAGTGAGTGTCCGGGAGAGGGAGTGAGATGGGGAGGCAAGGCCCAGGCAGGAAGCGACAGCCTGGCATGAGGGCACCTGGGGTTGGCCAAGGGCGGAGATTTTAGGGTGTCTGGTTGCTTGATGTTCAGGGAAGTTTCCGACCACCGTAGGATAGTCAGATGGCGGTTCAAACTTTTATCCTTGGGGAGGGGGACACTTCTGTCCTGGATATGTAACTTCCGCTGGTTCCAGTACCTTTCCTGGGGGTTGCTGCTGCTTTGGGAAGTTAGAGATCTCCCTCTTTCGGTCAGTTTCTTCTTGACGTTTTAATCTTGTCGAGAAAGAGGTCTTATTTTATGTTCTGTGTGCCTTGGTTGACACTTTGTCAACACTTAGATGTTGTATAGCTGTGCTCAATAAATATATAGAGTATACAATTTTATTTTATTCGTATCCCACGCCAAAGCATTCCTCCGTATCAGGTGGTAACCTTGGACAGTTCCCTTCAAAAACCCTTTGTTTATTTATGAAAAGTGCTGGGAGGGGCAGGGTTGAGGCGGTATAGGTGACTGTTGGCAACACTTTTCCCCTCTTGAGTTTTCTTCTCAGACTGCATTTGACAGGTGTACTTACCGGGTTGTTAACTCTTAACACCTGAGCAGTGACCTGGGTGTGCTCACCTGGAGTCTGTGAACCTTTTGGAGTTCTGAGGTGCAAGTGATAGGTCTTTGGCTTCTGGAGAGTGTCAAGGATTTTAACTTTCAGCCTGCGTTGGCATTATTTCTGTGGAACTTATCTAAGGCAGGCGAAGTGTTCTGTTTGTTTTTGTTTTCTGAGCACCTAGCACACCTGGCTAAATACATGGTGATTAAAGCAGACTAAATAACTAATTATTGAAGGAATGACATGTTATTTTTAAAAAATAATTGGAAAATTTTGGGATGTGAGATTTGTTTAGTAGTTTGTTTCCTAACACTAAATAGTAACACCATTTAAACTATGTTTTGTTTTGTCACATGTACCTTTGCACCTGGTTAAATAGTTCTTTTTCTTTCTTTTTTTTTAAAGTTTGACTATAGTGATGATTTTTAGTTCTGATTTTGTGATCCAGGTTTCTCCAAGGAATGCCATTGAATATGCCAAACACAATTGACTTTATTTCAAGAGTATTTCCAATCATATAGGGAAGGAAGAGTTGAAAAATCAAATAATGATGGAATGACAATTTCTGCTAGTTTATTAGCGCTGTTTATAGAACACAGGTCCAGTGCTACTTCTGAGATGGCTTGCTGCTTCTTGGTGCTCATACAGGCCCTTGGCAGTGTGTGGATATACATGGAAGAGACTGGGGAATTAACCCCATATACACACAGGTGAGGAGCAGACCCAGCACAACCTCGGGTAAAGGAAATGCTTCCTCCAGCCTTAAACTTCTGTCAGTCCATGCAAACACAGGCAAAATGCCAAGGTCGCATGTGCAGAGAAAACCATTTGCCACAGGTTGCAGAATCAGAAAATAAAACTGACCAAGGGCTAGACTCTGGGTTTTATATTAGTTTAATTAAATGACTTTTTAAAACTAGGTTATCCAGTGAGTTGCTTTGTAGTTTATACTTTTCCAGTCACATCTATAAATTCTCCATAGTGAAACCTTTGGGCACAGGGCCGTGACCTGAGCCCAGAGAACATTGATGAAATGCTAGATGAGCCAACTCCCAGGCCACAAACATAAAACCACCTCATTATCAGTCTTCAAGTAAGATCATAAATCAAGTTTTGCCCAGTACCCAAAAATCCAGTCTCTCTTGGGCCAATATGTGGAGTGAATTCTGTGTTTAATTTTCTGTGAGTGCTTTGTGCCTTTAATATAGAGTCTAACAGTCTGTTATTACAGCAGAAGTGCCTCAGGATGGGAGCTGCTCTGAACTTACTCTTGTTGGGGTGGGGAGAACTGACTGATTTTAAAAAAAAAAAGTGCCTCCGGGTATTTACAGCAAAAGTAGTTTGAAAGCATGGAAATTATCCATCACCAGAGAGTGTAAAGTACCTGCTGAGCACTTTTGTGGAAATTTAGGAGGGTATATAAATGGTGAGACTGTTTTATAATCTCTTGCTTGCAGGAATTCTCAGCAAGGAGTTAGAAATTTAATCTTTTTTATAATGATAGGACTTAATTTGAATATCTTTGTTTTTTTCTTTGCTTTCATTTGCATTTCTTGTGTGGAGTTAGTCTTTTGCTGTTTTAGTGATTCCTTAACAGCCCTTAAGCAGGGCAGATTGTAGGTAGATTTGAATCAGTTTCAAATAGTAATCAAGAAATCTGTCATCTTATCCCTTCACTTTCCCCTTTGGGCTCTCTGGGACATATTTTTCCATTTCTTAACCAAGACCTGTCCTTCTCCTTCACCCATGCTGTTCTTTTATCCTAGAATATTCTTCCCTTAGAGCTTCCCCTGGTTATCGCCTAACTTTGTGCCCAGTTTAAATTTCACTTTTTCAGCGAGACCTCCTGTCTCCTCTATCCAGAATAAGCCCTGTGAATCTATTGAATAACTTATTTTTAATTAAGTCAGTGACTTTTTAAAATAAAAATCTGGATAGAAAATTGATCTGAAGGCCGGGCGCGGTGGCTCACGCCTGTAATCCTAGCACTCTGGGAGGCCAAGGAGGGAGGATCGTTTAAGCTCAGGAGTTGGAGACCAGCCTGAGCAAGAGTGAGACCCCATCTCTACTAAAAATAGAAAGAAATTAGCTGGACAGCCAAAGATATATAGAAAAAAATTAGCTGGGCATGGTGGCACATGCCTGTAGTCCCAGCTACTTGGGAGGCTGAAGCAGTAGGATTGCTTGAGTGCAGGAGTTTGAGGTTGCTGTGAGCTAGGCTGACGCCACGGCACTCTAGCCCGGGCAACAGAGTGAGACTCTGTCTCAAAAAAAAAAAAAAAAAGAAAGAAAGAAAATTGATCTGAGAGATGTTATTCTTGGATATGTTAGCGTTTTTTCATGTTTTTGTTTGTGCACATTCTAATTCTTTTAAAACAGGCATGAATTTCTTTAATTAAAAAAAAATATTCTCCAAAACATAGGCACATGAATTTAAAGAACCTTTTTCTTAGGAATTTAGTTTCAAGTAATTCTGTGGGTCTTGTTTCTTATCACCATTATTCTCAAAGTAAGAGTTTATTTAGCATCACTGAGTAGAGGGAGATTGCACATAAAAATGAAGATGCACCATCTTCATTCTCTCTAAATACCTTGTATCTCCTTCCTTTCGTGATAGAAGCATATATGAAGAGAATGGGCTGCAGAGAAAAATATCTCTGCTGGAAGGAGATGTTGTGATTTTTGTGACCACTTCTTCTCTGTGGCTTTTTACTTAAAAGATGATTAAGTGCTGAGGTGAGAGATACCACTAAGAATTTTCTAATTTTTCCCCAACGAATCATCATTTAAAGCAGTAACAAAATTGTTTTTTTATGAAGACTTTAATCAAGCTGTTGTCTTTGGAAGTGTATGAACATGGGAGCCATAAGACTCATGGGCAGGAAAACAGGCACTGACATTCAGTGCTCTTTTTTGTGTCATAGTTCTCATTCATTCATAAAAATATTTTAATCAAAACTATTGAGGAAGTTAATTTTGATTTGTTTGCAAAATAATCTATAGTGACAGTTAAATTAATCTCTTTAATAAACATTTAAAAGGGACAGTTTGAAGTCTTTTCACTGAGTTTTGTGACTTTTTCAAGTGAAAGGAATAAAGGAGTAATTTTGTATACTTACAGGTTAAAATTGTTGATGGTGGCAAGTAAGGATTTGGGAAGTTAAAAAGCAGAAATTCTACTTTTACTTCAATATTGTCTATTTTGTGCTGTTAGCCCACACAATCACTTGTTATTTAAATTAGAATAGTTCTTGAGATTTTTAGCTTTATTTATGTTAACTCTGGGTCCTGGGGAATTTAACTTTGCTATTATTTAGGTTTCATTTCACAAAAGTGGAGCAGCAGGTGAAGGGCAGTTCGGATGATCTGTCAATACAAAAGAATGAGTTGCTGGTCCATGGCATGTTAGCATTTGGCATCTTACATGTTTGACTATACATGTTATTTATTAAAGTTTTGAAACTCATTTTATAAATGAATCCCCTCTGTGGTAAGTGTTCAGTGGTTTTTGAAAACCAGTATCTTGTGGTTTCTTCAGTTTCTAACAGTTTTTGGCCCAAGATTGTCTCAGTTGCTGACTTAATTTCTCTGTTGGTTCAGTTAGATAAAGAGTCACTGGAATAAAGATTTATTTTATTTTTATTTTTATTTTTTGACAGAGTCTCGCTCTGTTGCCCAGGCTAGAGTGCCATGGCATCAGCCTAGCTCACAGCAACCTCAAACTCCTGGGCTCAAGCGATCCTCCTACCTCAGCCTCCTGAGTAGCTGGGACTATAGGCATGTGCCACCATGCCCGGCTAACTTTTTTCTATATATATTTTTAGCTGTCCAGCTAATTTCTTTCTATTTTTAGTAGAGACGGGGTCTCGCTCTTGCTCAGGCTGGTCTCGAACTCCTGACCTGGAGCGATCCTCCTGCCTCGGCCTCCCAGAATGCTAGGATTACAGGCGTGAGCCACCGTGCCCGGCCCTTAGGTTACCTTTTAACTGCATGTTGCATACTTAAATCATACCAAACCTTTCGTTCCCAGGAGAACTGGTGTTAGAACCTAGCTAAGTATATTCTTTTGTTCCGTTGACTAATGGCTGAGTTATTTTAAAACACCTTTTTTGCTCTGCTCAGCACTAATAATGAATACAGTTGTTACCTAAATAAATTATTAGGTTGAAGTCACAAAATTCAACAAAGACCCAGTTTAATAATTCATGTAATGTGTGTATTCGAAAAACTGATATTTACCGATGTACGTATATAAATTCTATTTTACATTTTGAAATCTTGGCCAGTGATATTTAGTTATTGGTTTAAATACAGTACTGCATTTTATCTATCTATCATCTATTTATTTATTTATGAATGAATGAGATAGTCTCACTCTGTTGCCCAGGCTAGAGTGCCATGGCGTGAGCCTAGGTCATAGCAATCTGAAACTCCTGGGCTCAAGGGATGCTCCTGCCTCAGCCTCCTGAGTACCTGGGACTATAGGCACATGCCACCACGCCCAGCTAATTTTTTCTATTTTTTAGTAGAGACACAGTCTCACTCTTGCTCAGGCTGGTCTCGAACTCTTGAGCTCAAGTTATCCCCCCACACCCCCCTTGGCCTCCCAGAGTGCTAAGATTACAGACGTGAGCCACTGCCTCAAAGCGCATTTTATTTTCTTAGGAATTCCAGTCTTTAATAGTTGACATAACGTGCATGCCCAAAAATGTTTGAACTGAGCCATGGGAATTTACATATTAATCAATACAGTGGAGAAGTGTTGAAGTTGATGGCATTAGGAACTTTAAATACTATTTTTTTTTTAAAGTTAGTAAACTTTTTCAGTAAATTCCCCTCGTCAGTTCTAGGAAATTACGTTAGGAAAATTTTCAAACATACAGAAAAATTAAATGTACATTTGTTATCTGTATACACACATTTAGATTCAGTAGTTGTTTTATTTGTTTATCTGTATAGATACATGTGTAGATGTGAGTATACACAGGCACAAATACATACATACACATTTTTTAATTGCTAAACCATTTGAAAGTAAATTGCAGACATTATGACACTTCACCTCTTAGTACTTAACACATTTATCTCCTAAAAAATGAGAGCATTCTCCCATATAACCACAATATTATTTACATTCGGGAGCATTTGCTAATATTCCATTCAATTGATTGATTGATTGATTGAGACAGGGCCTCCCCATGTTGCCCAGGCTGGATTGGAACTACAGGTGTATGCCACTGTGCCCAGCTTCCATTTGAATTAATTTTTAAGAGCATAGTGTATGTCAATTATTGTAGAAATAAATAGGTTGTTAATGTTTTTATAATGAATTAATGTAACTCATCTGGAAAGGAGAAAAATGATTGCTTACACTTTAGTTACTTTTCTATAAGAAATTTCTTTTCTTTTTTTGAGACAGAATCTCACTCTGTTGCCCAGGCTAGAGTGCCATGGTGTCAGCCTACCTCAGAGCAACTTCAAATTCCTGGGCTCAAGCCATCCTCCTACCTCAGTCTCCCAAGTAGCTGGGACTACAAGCACATCTCCCCTCCGCCAACCCTCAGGGTAATTTTTTCTATTTTAGTAGAGACAGGGTCTCACTCTTGCTCAGGCTGATCTCAAACTCCTGAGCTCAAGCGATCCTTCCGCCTTCCAGAGTGCTAGGATTACAGGCGTGAGCCACTGTGCCCAACCCAAGAAATTTCAATTTAATTTCATGAGCAAGGTGTTAGTTTAAAAAAAAATTTTTTTCAATTTGAGATCTATAAAACAATTAAAATTGGTTAGTTTTGTTTTAAAATTATAGCATAAAAAATAATAAGGATTTTTTTCCCTCCCCTTTGAAACTTTGAGATGCAGAAATTGAGAAACTGACTCTATGTTTAATGTTTCTGCTAGTAGCTTTTTTTTTTTTTTTTTGTTTACTATTATCATGTATTTCCAAGATATCTTATTCCCACTGCTTGCTTCTCCACTAGGATAATAGAGCCTGAGAAATTTTTTTACTTGTAGTTTAAAGGGCTAGTGATAAGTTCTCTCCGGAGAATAGGCCTAGAATTTTTGTGATTCTGGATTCTATTATTGCCCTTTAAAATGTATTTTCACTTGTTCTTCCTGCAGTTTTTTTAAGGGCTAACAGGGAACGCCATGATCTTTTAGTTCTACCTTATCTTATTCCCCTAAGTAGATAGAAAGATAATAGACACATAGATGCTCATAAAGAACAGATATTTATTGAAGCAGGCATGGTACTTGGTTCTTGGGATATAGCCACAGACAAAAGACAAGGAAGATAGCCTTTGCTGCTTTAGAGTTTGTATTGTAATAAAGAGTAAACAAACCAGTTAATTACAGATTCCCATAGATGCCATGCAGGAAATCAACAGGGTGATGGGACAGAGTAAAGAGGCAGGCACTTTAGATGGAACAAACAAGTTTATAAAAGGTTAAGCTGCCCATGCAGCAAATAGTCTTTTAAGATTATTTAGATCTGAAACTTTAGACATACATATTCAGAGTATCTCTTACTCATTATTCTTGAAAGTTCAGAAAAGTAAGTTTTCAACATTTCTTCTGTTTTCTGTCTTATTTCTTCTCATACTTCTCAGCAACATTTGACTCTTTTGGCGACTCCTTCCTTTGAGAAACATTCATTATATTTAGGTTGTGCAACTTTGAAATCTCTTGGTTTTTCTCTTATCTATCTGACCATTCTGTGAATTCCTTTTATTCACATTAGTGTTGGTGTGCCTTCTAAGGTCCTCTTTAGTTTTCACTCTACATACTGCCTTGCTGGTATTATCCATTCCCAGGGGTTCAATTACCATTTGTTGATTATTCCAAAATGTGTATCTCATTCATTTAACACATATTTATATTGAGTGCCAACTATGTGCCTGGTACTGTGCTCATTGGGGAAACACTGGTGAATAAAACAGACAAGGTCCTTCCCTTATGGAACTTACAACCTATTAAGAACTTAGGCCAGATCTCTCTCTCTCTTTCTCTCTGGAGTTTTGGATCCATATTATCATTGTTTATTGGATGTGAATATCTCCCAAGCTGGCTTCTCCTTTGTTACCTATCCTCGTAAAGGATATCACCATCTACCTGGCCAGAAATCTAGTCACCATCCCTAACTCTTCTCTCTCTCCCTCACCTCCATTGTTAACCTTCTTTTGTTTTTTTGTTTTTGTTTTTTTTTTTTTTTTTTTGAGACAGAGTCTCGCTCTGTTGCCCAGGTTAGAGTGAGTGCCATGGCGTCAGCCTAGCTCACAGCAACCTCAAACTCCTGGGCTTAAGTGATCCTCCTGCCTCAGCCTCCCGAGTAGCTGGGACTACAGGCATGTGCCACCATGCCCAGCTAATTTTTTCTATGTATATTTTTAGTTGGCCAGATAATTTCTTTCTATTTTTAGTAGAGACGGGGGTCTCGCTCTTGCTCAGGTTGGTCTCGAACTCCTGAGCTCAAACAATCCACCCGCCTTGGCCTCCCAGAGTGCTAGGATTACAGGCGTGAGCCACCGAGCCTGGCCTACCTTCTTTTGTTTTTAACTTTTAGATATCTCTGGAATCTCTTTGCTTCTTTCCAAATCCATTTCTACTACTCTGGTATAGACCACCAACATCTCTCGCTGTGAATGCAGACTCCAAAGAGCTGGAACTTTGTGTCATTCACCACTGTATCCCAGTAGCTGGCACATAAGAAGGGCCATGTGAATATTTCTGAATCCATGAATGGACAACTAAAACTGTCCCGTAATTGATCTTTATTCATCTTTCAGGTTTCAATTCTGGAATGCCTTTTGTAATCACCCAAGTATGGATTGTGCACATCTTATATCCTCCTGCAGCATATTGTTCTCCTCTCATAGCCCTTCCAAACTAACTTACTGCTTTTATTTCCTCACCAGACTACTAGGATTCAGTAGGTAATTAATAGATATTTCTTGGTTGGATGGATGAATGTGCTAAAGGTCAAATTGCTAAGCCTAGCCATTTAAAGTTCTCTTTGTGCATTCAAATTATTGTTCTTACTGTTGATGCCAAGTTATGCTGAAACTTCTAAAAAGTTTTTCAATAAGTCCTTTGACTTTTGCATACACAGAAAAACCATGACTTCTACTGGGTATAGTTATTTCAGATACTTTACCTACATTGTCTTATACATAATCTATAAATATTTATGCATTTTAAAAGCGGAAATATTAAGATTATTGGAATTACTGTCAGAAGTATTGTAGGAATTCTGCATTTGCAAAGGTTGGGCTGGGTGATCAATTCCTTTTTGTACCATGATTCTCTGATTGTCTTGAACTTAGTAGTGGCCCTCTGTTATATTTTTATTCTCCTAAGCCACAAATATTTATTTCTGAGTTACTGTATGAGAAATAAGTTGGTCTGTATAAATAAATTTTCTACACAAATGAAGATTAAGTGCCAAAGCTTAATTTTAACTATTTGCATAGAATCTTATGTTAGACATTTCTAATTAGAATTCAGCAGTTCCCTACAGAAACAAGTAAAATTGTTGGTAAAACAACATTTATTTCTGAAGAAAACATTTGTCCTGAAGAAGAATAAACATTTATTTTTTGGGCATTGAAATCTATTAATATATTGACTAAAAACTTCTGCTAGGTTGTTATGGTACACATCAAATTTCTAATTTTAATTATCAAATCCTCAGTTTGAATTTTCTTTCAATTACCTGTTGTTTTAGCTTCATTTTTTTTGTTATGGCTACCTATTCAAAAACAAACACCTCTTAAAAAGTTAAACAAGTGTAGAATAAAACCAGTCTTTTGTAAAACCAGAAGGGTAAGTTTTTAAAAAGACAATTGTTTGTCTATGGCTCTACTATGGAAATAGTCTATTTAAACTTGTTCAATGTGATTTGGGAAACATTTGACAGAAATTACTCATTTGTGGCTTTGTTACTCTTTAAAGAATGCTTTTGGCCGGGCGCGGTGGCTCACGCCTGTAATCCTAGCACTTGGGAGGCCGAGGCGGGCGGATCGTTTGAGCTCGGGAGTTCGAGACCAACCTGAGCAAGAGCGAGACCCCCGTCTCTACTAAAATAAAAAAAAATAGAAAGAAATTATCTGGGCAACTAAAAATATATAGAAAAAATTAGCCGGGCATGGTGGCACATGCCTGTAGTCCCAGCTACTCGGGAGGCTGAGGCAGTAGGATTGCTTGAGCCCAGGAGTTTGAGGTTGCTGTGAGCTAGGCTGATGCCATGGCACTCTAGCCTGGGCAACAGAGTAAGACTCTGTCTCAAAAAAAAAAAAAAGAAGAATGCTTTTATTTTGGGATAGGAATTCAGTCAGTAATTTGCTCAGTTTTAATTAAACTAGCTGAGAGCCAGGAATTCAACTGAAATTTCTGAACAGCTGAAATAAATGTTCCAAGCTCTGTGCATTAAAGTTCATGATCTTGACTTATTGAAGAAACATTTAAAGGAAAAGTACTTATTTACCCTTATTTTAAATAAAATAGTTTCTTAGCCCTTAATAGGTTATAAACAGGAAATTAAGGAGGGTCTCTATTAGAGATAAGTACTTATATGTTGCCTTTATACCTAATAGATGGCAGGTGTCACTGAAACAGGATACTGAAAGTTACAAAAAGTAATATAGTGCAGTGGCCAAGGACAATGTATTCAGCTGGCCTTAGTTCAAAATCCTGGCTCTGTTACTTTTTGACTATGTAATCAAGTTTCTTCATCTGTAAATAGGGGATAATACAGGTTCAGTATCTCATATCTGAAATACTTTGGATCAGAAGTGTTTCAGATTTTGAATTTTTTTGGATTTTGGAATATTTGAATATTTGCATACATAATGAGATATCTTGGGGATGGGACCCATGTCTAAATTTGAAAATCATTTATATTTTATTTCATATACACATTATATACATAGCCTGAAGGTTATTTTATATAATATTTTTAATAATCTTGTGCATAAAACAAAGTTTGTATACATGAGGTTAGTTAGATGTGGAATTTTCCACCTGTGGTATCATGTCCATGCTCAAAAAGTTTTGGATTTTGGAGCATTTTGGATTAGGGATCCTCAATCTGTAGTAATAATCTCATAGGGTTGTTGTGAGGATTAAACAAGAAAAATGAGTTTTTCAAAGCTCCAGGCATTTAGTTAATAGTTACTAAATGTTACCTGTATGTCTGATATCTATTTACCTACCTATCTGTCCCATTTACTCACTTATAAAGGAGATGTTAATTAAATGTTTTATGCCCAGAGTGTGGGGTCAAGAATGAATAGTTCAGGGTGCTGCCCTTGAGTTTATGGTCTACTGTGGTAGCTGATATAAATAATAATTAGGGCCAGGCGCAGTGGCTCACCTCTGTAATCTCAGCACTTTGTGATGCTGAGGCAGGAGGATTGCTTGAGGCCATGAGTTTGAGACCAGCCTGAGCAACATAGTAAGACCCCATCGCCACAAAAAAAAAAAAAAAGAAAGAAAAATTAGCCTGATGTGGTGGTGTGCACCTGTAGTCCCAGCTACTTCTGAGGTTGAGGCAAGAGTATTGCTTGAGCCTGGGAGTTTGAGGTTGCAGTGAGCTATGATGATGCTACTGCACTCTAGCCAGGGAAATAGACTGACACCCTGTCTCAAAAAAAACAAAACAAAACAATCTTATGTAATTGTTACAAACAAATACTGTATGTGCAAGGTGCTAAATGGCTAACTCCACCTGAGGGATGGCTTCTAAGAGAAGAGGTGAGATTTAAGTGGGTCATGTGTCACAGGCAAAGTATGAGAGATTTGAAAATATGTGATGTATTCAGAGAATTACAAACACATGACATTTAATTTTTCAGTATATTTAAGTAGCAAGTATTAGTTTTCCATATGTTCTTTAAAAAAATATGGTAGTTCTTCTGCCATATGGGGGAGTGGCAAGATTTGAGGTTGAATCCATAATCAGGGGCCAGAGAGTAAAGGACTATGTTGTCAAGTTTGGATTTTTATCTTGAAGGCATCACAGACTATGTAATGCAATATGGTTTATAACTGTGATTAACAGTGATTCAGAGTAATGATTTTTTTTTTAGTGTTTTCAGTGGTGAGTTGCTCTTTTAAGAATGATGAGTCTTAATTAGTATTAGGTTATTAAGTATGAAATGTCCGATTTCCTTACGTACGAAGTTTGACAGTTGATATTTCTGACATTTAAGTTTGACACTTCTTGTTTTATTATTATTTTATCATTATTATGTAGTACTATTGTTTTGAGATGGTCTTGCTCTGTTATCCAAGCTGGAATGCAGTGGCACGATCGTAGCTCATTGCAGAGACAGGGGTTCTCTATGTCGCTGAGACTGGTTTTGAACTCCTGGCCTCAAATGATCCTCCCACGTTGGCATCCCAAAGTGCTGGGATTACAGGTGTGAGCCACTGTACCTGCCCTTTAAAAATTTTTTCATTGTAAAGTATACGAAACATAAAATTCACCATTTTAATCACTTAAAAAAAATTTCAAAGTATTACAGAGTACAGAAAATTTTGGTTAAACTTCCTCTCTCTTTATTTGAAAGTATTATGGGGTACAAACAATTTTGGTTAAAGACTTTTTTTTATTTCAAAGTTTAATCTTTTTTAAGTATATAATTCAATGGTATTAAGTACCACATTTTCATGTAACCATCACTATAGTCCATCTCCGGAACTTTTTCATGATCCCAAACTGGAACAACATACCAATTAAACAATAACTCTAATTCTCCCCTCCTTTTAGCCCTTGGTAACCTCTATTCCACTTTTGGTCCCTATGAATTTGACTATTCTAGGGACCTCATATAAGTAGAATCATATGATATTTGTCCTTTGTATGCGGTGTGTGTGGGGGTAAAATTTCCCATACCATCATACCATATTTTGTCCTTTTGTGTCTGACTTATTTCACTTAACATAATGTTTTCAAGATTCATCCATATTTTAGCATATATCACTATTTCATTCCTATTAATTTATTTGAGACAGAGTTTCACTCTGTTGCGTGGGCTAGAGTGCTATGGCATCAGCTTAGCTCACAGCAACCTGAGACTCCTGGGCTCAAGTGATCCTCCTGCCTCAGCCTGCCGAGTAGCTGGGACTACAGGTGTGCACCACTACACCCAGCTAATTTTTTCTATGTTTAGTTGTCCAGTTAATTTCTTTCTATTTTTAGTAGAAATGGAGCTGCTCAGGCTGGTCTTGAACTCCTGAGTTCAAGCAATCCTCCCGCCTCAGCCTCCCAGCGTGGTAGGATTACTGGTGTGAGCCACCATGCCCGGCCTCATTCCTTTTTAAGGCTGAATAATATTCCACTGTATGTATATGCAAGTCTGTTATCAGATACGTGATTTGCTGATATTTTCTCCCATACTTATTGGTTGTCTTTTCACTTTCTTGATGATGCCATTTAAAGCACAAAAGTTTTTAATTTTGATGAAGTCCTTTGTATCTATTTTTTCTTTGTATTCTTGGTGTGTATATAAGAAACATTGCCTAGTCTGAGGTTACCAAGACTTACACCCATGATTTCTTCTACAACTTTTTATAGTTTTTGCTCTTACATTTAGGTCTTTGACCCATTTTCAGTTAACTTTTATATATGGTATGAAGGTAGGAATCCAAATTAATTTCTTTGCATGTGGATATCCAGTTGTCTTGCAGCATTTGTTGAAGAGACTATTCTTTCCTCATTGGATTATTTTGGTGCCCTTGTTAAAAATAGATTGACTATTTCTGGACTCTCAATTCTATTCCATTGATCTATATGTCTGTCCCTATACCAGTACCACCCTGTCTTGATTAATGTAGCTTTGTAGTAAGTTTTGAAATTGGGAAATGTGAGTCCTCCAACTTTGTTCTTTTTCAAGATTGTTTTGGTTATTCTGGGTCCTATGAATTTCATGATCAATTTGTCGATTTCTGCAAAGAAGCTAGCTGAGATTTTCATAGGATTTTGTTGAATCTATAGATTAATTTGGGGAATATTACCATCTTAACAATATTAAATCTTACAATCCATGAACATTGGATGTCTTCCCATTTAATTAGGTGTTCTTTAATTTCTTTCAACAATGTTTTGTAGTTGTCAGGGTATAAACTTTGTGCTTCTTTTGTTAAATTTATTTCCGTGTATCTTATTCTTTCTAATGCAGTCATAAATGAAATTATTTCCTTAATTTCACTTTCTGAATGTTCATTGCAAGTGTTTAGAACTACACTTGATTTTTGTACATTTATCTTGTATCCTGCAACCTTGATGAACTCATTTATAGTTCTAATACTTTTTTGTGGATTCCTTAAGATTTTTAATAATCGTATACAATGACATGTTATCTGCAAATAGAGGAGGCTTTACTTCTTTCTTTCCAATCTGGATGGCTTTTATTTCATTTTCTTGCCTAATTGCTCTGAATAGAACCTCCAGTACACTATTGAACAGAAGTGACAAGAGGGGAATTCTTACCTTCTTGTTTCTGAACTTAGAGGGAAAGCATTTAGTCTTTCACCATTAAGTATGATGTTAGTTGACCAGGTGCAATGGCTGATGCCCATAATCCCAGCACTTTGCAAGGCTGAGGCAGGAGGACTGCTTGAGGCCAGCCTGGGCAACATAGTGAGACCCTGTCTCTATAAAAATAAAAATTAAATCAGCACCTGTAGTCTTTAGTCCTAGCTACTTGGGAGGCTGAGGTGGGAGGATTGCATGAGTCCAGGAGTTGGAGGTTACAGTGAGCTGTAATTGTGCCACTGCACCCCAGCCTGGGCGACAGAGTGAGACCCTGTCTCTTAAAAAAAAAAAAAAAACTGTTTGAGGAAAGCAACCTTGATGTTGATGCTGATGTTGGTAATTTCCAGAGTATATTATAAATCAGCAAACTTGTGTGATATTAATAAAATTGTTGGCTATTTGTTTAAGGTTCCAAAAAAACTAAAAAAGTATCATGGTTGTTAGTTGTAGATTTTTGTAGATGTTCTTTATCAGATTGAGGGAGTTCCCTTCTATCCCTAGTTTACAGAGTGTTTTTATCATGAAGCAATGTTGAATTTTGTCAAATGCCTTTTCTGTATCTATTGAGATGATTCAGTGCTATTCAGACACATTTTTAGGTCTGGGTGTAATTTTTTTTCCCTAACATCTGGAAATATTTTGCTTTTGACAAGAAAGAAGTCTAATTTTATAATTCAAGTTAAATTTGAGTAGTATAAAATTAATCCCCCTCAAAAGGCATATGTATGTACCTGAAACTTAAAATTATATGTGAAAAGCTAAAATGATGACCGAGTCCCCTCTTTTATAGGATGGTCAGGGAAGGCCACTTGGGGACACAGCATTTCTGTTATGACATGATGCATGAGGAGATCATTAGGGGAGGGTGTTCCAGGCTGATAGAATGAAGCTCTAAGGAAGGCACCAGTTTAAAATGAGTCAGTCACTCTGGAGGAAGGGAATGGGAGGTAATAGAGATAGGAGAGGCATGAAGGAGCAAATAACTTACAATGTCTGGGTGGCCAAGTTAGAGAGTTTGGGTTATATTCTAAGATTGTACTGTATTCTAGAGGGAGGCTATTGATGATCTTTAATCAAAACAATAAAATAGATATATATATGTGTACACACACACACACACAGCTCTCCCTTGATATCTGCAGGGGATTGGTCCCAGGAGCCCCATGGACACCCAAATCCAAGGATGATCAAATCTCTTATATAAAATCACATATTAGTATATAGCCTATGCATGTCCTCCCATATACTTTTTTTTTTTTGAGACAGGGTCTCACTCTCTCACCCAGGCTAGAGTGCAGTGGTGTCATCATAGCTCACTGTAACCTCAAACTCCTGGGCTCAAGCAATCCTGCTGCCTCAGCCTCCAGAGTGGCTGGGACTACAGGCATGCGCTACCACACCCGGCTAATTTTTCTATTTTTTTATAGAGACAGGGTCTTGCTCTTCCTCAGGCTGGTCTAGAACTCCAGACCTTAAGCAATCCTCCTGTCTTGGCCTCCCAGAGTGCTAGGATTATAGGCATGAGCCACTGTCTGGCTATCCCATATACTTTATATCATCTCTAGATTACTTATGATACCTAATACAATGTACATGCTATGTAAATAGTTGTTATGCTGTATTATTTTTTTTTTTGTATTTTTTCTATTGGTATATTTTTATTTTTTATTTTTATTTTTTTCTAATATTTTTGATCTTCAGTTAGTTGAACCTGTGGATGCAGAACCTGTGGACATGGAGGGCTGATTGTATATAAAAATGTAACTTTAATATATACTAAAGTTTTTATAACTGAAAGGATATGATGTTGAAATTTGCTGGGGGAAAAGAAGAATACCAATAAAATGAGTCCCCATATACAGATAATTGTTGAAATTGGGTGGTGGTACATAGGGGTTTATTTTATTATTCTCCACTTTTGTGTATGTTTGAAAATTCCCATTAAACTTTTTTTAAAACCCACAGAAAAAAACTGTAAAAAAATAGTTATCCACTATTTTTTTCTTTGTAGATATTTTCTAAATGTTCTTTAATAATCATGTACTCTTTTTTTCAGGATAGCAATTTCTAATTTTTTTAATAATAGAAGAATATTTTCATAACATAATCAGGTGTTGAAACCACAGTGTCAAGTTTTTAAGATCTGTAAATTAAAGTCACAAATGTAAGATACTGATCCCATGCCTACAGAAGCACAAAACCGTATAATAAAGTCAGTAAAGCATCTCTTGGCTGATGTAAAAAACTTCATAGGGCAGTTGAGCATCCCTAATTTGAAAGTCTGAAATGCTCCAAAATATGAAACTTTTTGAGTACCAACATGATGCCACAGGTTACCCTGAACACATTTTTTCATTGTATTAATGGTATGTCATTTTTTTTTACTGTTTTTTTTTTCTGTTTTTCTTTTTCTTCTGTTTCTTTTCTTTTTTCTTTTTATTTACCCATCCTTTAAAAGCTCTGTAATTTTTACTGTTAAGTACTTATCTGTGTGGGCATTTCCGCAGGAAGGGATGTAATCATCCGGGTACCCTCCTTTGTCTATCTTCATAAATCTTTACTTTATAAACTATAAAAATAAAAAAGTACTTATGTGTGAATAAGTGTAAGAAAATGATTGTTTATCAATGACATAAATTGAGAGTCAGAAATGATGGTGATGCCAAAGCACAGATTATCCCCATGGGTGGCTGAAATAGTGACACCTTTGCTTTTTGTTGTTGTTGTTGTTTATTTTCCGGTGCTATTACTGCTGTACACCTTTGCTTTTTGATGAGTCAGTGTACACAAACTTTGTTTCATGCACAAAATTATTAAAAATATTATATAAAATTACCCTCAGGATATTTGTATAAGGTGTATTTGAAACATAAATGAATTTTAAGTTTAGACTTGGGTCCCATCCCCAAGATGTCTCATTATGTATATGCAAATATTCTAAAATTTGAAATCTGAAACAATTCTGATCCCAAGCATTTCCGATAAGGTCTACTTTTTTTTTTTCCCCCCACTATTTAAAGTGGGGAAGAAGATAACGTCTACTTAACCTGTACTACGATCCCAAGCATTTCCGATAAGGTCTACTTTTTTTTTCCCCCCCCACTATTTAAAGTGGGGAAGAAGATAACGTCTACTTAACCTGTACTACACTTTTTCAGGCTTTGTGGGTGTGGTAATCAATTCCTGCTTGATAACCTCAGTCACAGGCCAGTGAGCTTCTCTTCTCCTTTCTTGTATTTTTGGGTAAGACAGTAGAAAATGTCTGTGTTTGCTATGATTATTAGTCACAGGACTAATAAGGACTATAAAATAGACCTGAGATGCAAGGAAAATAGTGAAGCACATATTGAGTTAAATATAAATAGCCAAGTTTGACTGTATTTATACAATTATGTTCTTTTTTTCTCTTAGTGCCACTAGTAGATTTATACAATTATGGATGATACTTTTAGGCAGTGAGTAAATTTTTCCATGTGTGTGGGTTCTTGTTTGGCTATTATTTTATCTAATGGTTTTATTAGTATTTATTATTCCTGTTTGCAGAAAAATATGTGCTCTTTTTAAAACAATAACAACAAAAATGAACAAAGCATTATGGAAGTACTTCCAGAATCCTCCCTGTTAGAGAGAACTCATTGTATATACATATATATTTTTTTGAGACAGAGTCTCACTCTGTTGCCCGGGCTAGAGTGCCATGGCGTCAGCCTAGCTCACAGCAACCTCAAACTCCTGGGCTCAAGCAATCCTCCTGCCTCAGCCTCCCGAGTAGCTGGGACTACAGGCATGCGCCACCATGCCCGGCTAATTTTTTTAATATATATTTTTAGTTATCCAGCTAATTTCTTTCTATGTTTAGTAGAGATGGGGGTCT
Organism: Varecia variegata; assembly: GCA_028533085.1. NCBI lineage: Eukaryota > Metazoa > Chordata > Mammalia > Primates > Lemuridae > Varecia > Varecia variegata. The sequence continues at coordinate 126,444,517 of CM052441.1, forward strand.
CGCTCTTGAGGCTGGTCTCAAACTGCTGAGCTCGAACAATCCACCCGCCTCGGCCTCCCAGAGTGCTAGGATTATAGGCGTGAGCCACCGCACTCAGCTGAGAACTCATTATTAACAGCTGGATATCCAGTCTTTCAGATGCATTTTCATATATGAATATATTTTAAATTGTTTGGGATCATACCGTGTATAGTATACTGTATCTTGATTTTCTTTTTAACTAGTAAATTTTCTTGGATATCTTTCCTTGTTCATACAGAGCAATTGGATGACAACCATGCTCAGGAAGAGGGTAGTTAGGAATTGGTTTGAGGCTTCAATGGGACTGTAGAAGTCAGTACCCGTTCCGGGTTTAGCTACCCTTCCTGACTTCTCATTATATTATCATTATACTAGGTGGGACCCCCAACCACCTGGAAGAATGTTTCCAAAATAGCTAATTCTTTGAACCTGTGCACTCCCACCCCCACAAGCTTGTGAGACTCTGGTTGGAAGAAGTGCTGGTAGGCTGGGCCTGAGTATTTGTAAAAAAATCTCTCAAGGTGTTTGTGATTATAACTGCCTCACCCTTCCCTCATACTCAAGAACCAATGCTTCAGAGAAACTCAATCATATGTTTACTGGAATCACAAAACTTTCCTCACTCTTTCAAAAAAAAATTACATAAAATAGAAGAGTAAAGAGAATAATGTAAAAAACATCCATCTACCCATGACTCAGTAAAATGTTGGCAGTTTATTTTTACTTAAAATATTTATTTCTTAAAAAATTCAGAACATCAAGATAAAGGTAAAGTCATCTGGGTAGGGAAGTGGTACTGAGAAGGAGAACAAAAGTGACCTGTGAATTTCATGTTTTTAGACATTTACTGAGATATATGTATCTGTAGACTATGTATAGTATTGCTTTGGGAGCTTAAAATTTTTTTTTAAATGCTACTGATGAGTGGAAAAAAAAAAACACAAACTGTTTTTCCTCTGCTATCACACCACCACTGCCACCACCACCAACCAACACAGAAGACTTATGTGACAAAATGTGTGGGTTTTTTCCTCATCAATAAGTAAGCAATCAGTTCTGCAGTGGAGACCAGCTGGGTGTCATTTAATTCACTTCTGACCTTGTCTACCTGGAGATAGCAAGATAGCATCAGATCCCACAGGTTGAGGTACCCAAGACTGACACTCCCCCCGACTTCCAATGCCAATAGCAAGCCCCAGGTTATTTTGACCAACTGGCTATAAATTGGGGTTCCCACAACCCCACCCTCAGGTTCAGTTAATTTGCTAGAGTGGCTTACAGAACTCAGGGAAACACTTACGTTTACTGGTTTGTAACAAAGGATACAGTTGAAAAGATGCATAAGGCAAACTGTGGGAGAAGGGGTGCTCCACCCTCCAGGAACCCCCAAGTATTCAGCTCTCTGAATGAACCCTGCTCTTTTGGGTTTTTATGGAAGCTTTATTATGTAGACATGGTTGACTAAACTATTGGCCATTGGTGATCAACTGCACCTTCAGCTCCTGCTCAGATCACTTAGAGTGGGCTGAAAGTCCCAACCCTCTGATCATGCCTTGGTCTTTCTGGTGACCAGCCCCTATCCATAAGCTGCCTCAGGGCTGCCAGCCACTGGTCAACTCAGTAGCATACAAAAAGACATCACTGTGGAGATTCTAAGGATTTTAGAAGTTGTGTGTCAGGAAATGGGGTCTAAGACCAAATATGTATTTCATACTATCATGCTATTACATCTCATATAATTTTTCATTTTTTTTAGATTTGGCCATGTTAATATATACATATACATCTAATTCTTTTGTTTTAACTGCTGTGTATTTCATCATATGAATATACCACTATTTATTCATTCTTTGTTACCACATTATGTATTATAAACATTGCTGCAGTAACACTTGGTAAGAGCTTCTCAAAGATAGGCATTTTAGAAATAGGATGCCAAATATTAGGATATGTATTTGTACTTAACTAGATGGGCCTCATTGCTTGTCATGGGAGTGTAGTGATTTATTTTCCCATCAGTAGTGTGTAAGAGTTCTTATTTCCCTGTATCTTTGCCAACTTGGCACTATCATACTTTTTAGTTTCTGTTTCCAATCTCACATATGAAACCCTCTTGTTTAAGTTGCTTTTCTCAGATCACTAGCGAGGTTGAGCATGTTTTATTACATTTATTGATGATTCTACTTTTTTGTGAATTGCCTATTCAGTTTCATTCACTCATAACTGACAGCAACCTATGCCTCGAAGTACATAGATAGATCTAAATTATCCTATTTAATAGCTTTATACTATTCTATGATTTTCACTTGGGTGAAAAGGACTAGGGAATCGATAGTTTAAAAGTGACTTAAGAGATACATTATCCAAATACAGTGTATGGACCTTGTTTGGATCCTGATTGTAAAAGCATTTATGAGACAACCTGGAAAATCTGAATAGTGACTGGATATTCCCTATTGTATCATTAAGAGTTGGGAAATGATGCTATTCTAACCCAGTTATTCCTTTAGCATTTATTATCTAGATTTTCTTATAAAGGAGAACTTCCCTTCATCACCTTTGTGGTTACCCTAAGGTGTAGTTTGTATAAGAAAGAAAAAGTGCTTGATTTTTCAACTCATACTTTAATAATTTCCAAGAGCTCTTTCTTGTTTTTGCTTCCCTCCCCACTCGTTTTTTAAAAATAGCATACTATTCTGGTTTTATGGGAGCAATGACTTTTCTTTGGTCTCTGAGTATATTAATTATAGTTTATATTTGTCCCCTGCTTTGTCTGTTTCTTCAGAGTCCCATTTTTTTTTTCCCTAATCGTTTTAGTTTCTCTCTTTCAGATTGGAGCTTCAAGTACCTTATAACCCTTAATTATTCCTTCACATTTTAAGTAAGGCACTAAAAAAGGAGGGCCAGAAGCTTTGTGTGCCTTGATGCAGTTTTACTGCTTATCGGGAACCCAGATTTCAGTATCCCTTGCTCCATTCTCAGAGACATTTGTGTTTTTCCAAAGAAGGATTAATCTCTTTGTGGGGGTGACTGGTAAATAAGCCTAGTAATCTACATTATGGCAGCCTGGGTGAGGCAGGAACAGAAAGGGGGCTGTCAGTATTATTGTTCGGTATGTAGACTTTCACTTAATTCCTCTTCTCATTTGGCACCTGCCTGGCTGTGCCTAGAAGGTCTTTTGTCTAAAATCTCTGTGGTTGAGTTTATTCAGAAAAAACTTCCTACCTCCTCTATGGAGGAGCAAGGAGGGCCACTTGGCCACTTTGAGATGGGGCTGGTGTCTTACTAGGGATATTACTATAATAACTACTGATTTTAGACTTCCACTCAACCCCCCTATTTTCAACCCTACCCTCACCTCCATACCAGTTCTCTAATATATAGTTTCCATAATATGAATCTGTCATAATTTTCTTATCTACTATATGTTGATGGCCATTTATCTTCCAGTTTTGAACTGTTATAGGTAGCATTTCAGTGAGTGTCCTTGTACATGCCCCTTTCTGCATATATATTTGCTTTTTTTTTTTTTTTGAGACAGAGTCTCACTCTGTTGCCCAAGCTAGATATATTTACTTTTTAATGACAGCATGTTTTTTTTGTTTGTTTTTTATTTATTTTTTCTTTTGTTTTTTTTATGCACCCTATTTATTAGAAAGGAAGCATGTTTTTTATTATAAAATTTTTCTTATAAATATTGCTAATATTCTGTTCCAAGTTTTTTCTTGTTTAACTTTTTATTGTAGAAATATCCAAACATTAAAGAGAATAGTATAATAAACTCCCATATACCTATCATTCAACTTTAGCAGTTGTCAACATGAAGCTAGTATTTTTTCATGTGCACCTCCCAACTTCCCTTCAGCATTTCCACCATAATTTTAAAGCAAATCAAAGACTGTATATCAGTGTATCTCTAAGAGATAAGGCTTTTTAAAAAACATAACCACAATTCTAATATATTATCATACCTAAAAGTTATAAATGATTATTCTTTAATAATATTTAATAATTAACCAATATTTACATTTCCTAATTGTTTCATAAATATAGCTTTATAGTTGGTTATTTTTAGTCAGGATCCAAACAAGATGGTCTGCACATTTGTACTTAGTTTAATATGTCTCTTAAGTTTCTCTTAATGTGTAGTAGTTCTTTCTCCTTTTCTCTTTTTCCTCCTTGACATTATTTTTGAAGAAACCAAATCATTTGTGTTAGAATTTTTTCCACATTTTGGATTTGGGGGGATCACGTCCCTTGAGCATTATTTAATACGATTTTCTATCCTCTCTTATTTTTTAAAAGACACTACGTCAAAAAACAGTTACAGTTAACTGAATTTAATAATAATTATTTATTCCTGCAGCTGTGAAGCAGAAATAAAAAAAAATAATTGTTTAATTTGACAGAAATATTTCCCTTTTCTCACTCTGCGGAGTGAGCGGGAAGATGATATCATGATGGACATTTAGCAGTGTTAGCCTTTTATTTGTTAGTTTTATTTATTTAATTTATTTAGTTAGAGACAGGGACTCACTATGTTGCCCAGGCTGGTCTTGAACTCGTGGGTTCAAGCAATCCTCCTTCCCACCTCAGCCTCCCAAGTTGCTGGGATTATAGGCCCACGCCCCTGTGCCCGGCTACAATGTTATTTTTTAGACAAGTACTGCAGTCAAAGTAACTATTAAAATGGCTTTTTTTCTTTTTCTTTTCTTTGTTTTGGTCTTCTGCACCTTTATTCCAACAAACAACAATCTCTAAGGATTTTTTTTTTTTTTTTAATTTTTGGGAGCTCATCTTTTCAAAGTATTCATTTGTTTTTCTCCAGAACAGTAGGGCAAAACAGTCCCTATAAGCCATCTGGACTTGAAAGCGTGCTTCATCACAAAGCTTATTCTTTTTAAATCCTGACATAAGTCCGTATTGTCCACTAATTTTTTTTTCCCCTAAACAGTGTCTAATTGCTCCCAGGAGAGTTCTGTCTGAAGTTATGTCTATGTTGTTGATGGCCTGTTATTGAAGAGGGAAATGGGTTTTTAGTGAAGATGTGTTTATTACATGTGCTGAAAAATCTCATTCATGGGCTCTTACTCCTTTCCTCCCCCTTTAAAAAAAGTGTGTGTGTATGAGAGAGAGAAGCAGGCAGACAGACAAAGACAGAGAAGGGGAGAAGGATGCGTACTCTATATCAATATACCTCAGGGATCTGACAAACTCTCCTATGCTGCTGGGGCTAGCCAAAATTTTCAGGGGTTATATGGTTTTGTAATTTGAAAGCTGCTCCCCTCCTGCCATGATTTTGCTGTTGCTTTAAGCCATCATAATTCTAATGTTTCCCAAGTGTGGTGGAGGGTGACCAACTTTATAAAGTCATGCTACTGACAAGAAGTTATATCATATTAAGTCAGTTACGAATGTCCATAGACGACCTAAGAGCATTCATTTACTTTTCTTTTCCTCCTTCAGAATGTCTCTGGCTAGGGTAAAACCTCCAAAATCCTATTTACTTTGCATAAAAATACTATTATATGCAAATTATAGTAATAAAAGGAAACCACCTAGTCCTACTAGGAACTTTGTTGTGAATACCTTTAAAATATTTAAAAAAAAAAAGGCCGGCGTGGTGGCTCACGCCTGTAATCCTAGCACTCTGGGAGGCCGAGGCGGGTGGATCGCTCAAGGTTAGGAGTTCAAGACCAGCCTGAGCAAGAGCGAGACCCCATCTCTACTAAAAATAGAAAGAAATTATCTGGCCAACTAAAAATATAGAAAAAATTAGCCGGGCATGGTGGCGCATGCCTGTAGTCCCAGCTACTCAGGAAGCTGAAGCAGGAGGATTGCTTAAGCCCAGGAGTTTGAGGTTGCTGTGAGCCAGGCTGACGCCACGGCACTCACTCTAGCCCGGGCAACAAAGCGAGACTCTGTCTCAAAAAAAAAAAAATAATAATAATAATAATAAAATATTACAAAAATGGGCTGGGCATGATGGATCGCACCTGTAATCCTAGCACTCTGGGAGGCCGAGGTGGGAGGATTGCTTGAGTTCAGAAGTTCGAGACCAGCCTGAGCAAGAGTGAGACACCATCTCTACTAAAAAAAAATAGAAAGAAATTAGCTGGACAACTAAAAATATAGAAAAAAATTAGCCAGGCATGGAGGCGCAGAAGGATTGCTTGAGCCCAGGAGTTTGAGGTTGTTGTGAGCTAGGCTGACGCCACAGCACTCTAGCCCAGGCAACAGGGTGAGACTCTGTCTCAAAAAAAAAAAAAAAGAAAGAAAAAATGTAATCTATACAATTTATCTGTTTTGTACAGTCTTTCTACAGGCTTTTTGGAATACATCCACACTTCTGTATTCTTAGGCCTGAGGTACATCATTCTTGTGTTTTAGCTTTCTACTTCAACAGATCTAACACACTATCATGGCATAAAACATGAATTGCATATAATTAAAATGGGATTATCTCTTCACATTGATTTCCCTCTCCTTCAATATTCCATTTAAGACTTTGATTTTGATTAACTACATTTAGAAAAACACAATCATATTTGGTCAAATGGTATTTTTTTTTTTTTTTTAGGCAGAGTCTCACTCTGTCACCCCTGCTAGAGTGCCATGGTGTCATAGCTCACGGCAACCTCAAACTCCAAGGCTCAAACAGTTCTGCTTTAGCCTCCCAAGTAACTGGGACTACAGGCACAGGCCACCACCCCTGGCTAACTTTTCTATTTTTTGTAGAGGCAGGGCCTGGCTCTTGCTCAGGCTGGCCTTGAACTCCAGCCTCAAGCAATCCTCCCACCTGGGGCTCCCAGAGGCTAGGATTTCAGGTGTGAGCCACTGTGCGTAGCCCTTAAATGGTATTATTAATGCTTGATATACTAAGCTTTTCAAAGCTGAATTGCCAATGAATTTGAGTTTGTATTTAGCTCTTTCACCACCATTTGCATTTCCCTCACTTCCTTTAGTTTTTAAAATTTGTAAATCCATGCTTACTATAAAAGAAAAAAAAAACCTTTAGACTATTTAAGGATAAGGCTATAGAAAAAAGATAAAATCACACTAAATCCTACCACTGATAAATAGCCATACAATAACAATAGAAATAATACATTACATAGTGGTGTTTTTTGTTTTGTTTTATTTTTAGAGGGGGTGGGATCTTGCTATGTTGCCCAGGCTGGAGTGCAGTGGCTAATCACAGGCTCAGTCATAGCACACTACAGCCTTGAATTCCTGGGCTCAAGCAATCCTCCCACTTCAGCCTCCTGAGTAGCTGGGACCACAGGTGTGTGCCACTGTGCCCAGCTATATGGTGTTATATTTCTGCCTCCATGCCTTTTCCTTTGCTTATGTATTCTTCCAGTTTATAAAAGTATCATACTACATATAACATTTTGTATCAAAAACCTTTTTAAAAGATGATTATTAGGCCGGGCGCGGTGGCTCACGCCTGTAATCCTAGCACTTGGGAGGCCGAGGCGGGCGGATCGTTTGAGCTCAGGAGTTCGAGACCAGCCTGAGCAAGAGTGAGACCCCGTCTCTAAAAAAAAAAAAAAAAAAAAAAAAAAAAAGATGATTATTTTAAATACATTCTTTAAGGGTTTTTGAGATACATTGCTAACTTCCAGGTGAGTTATACCAGTTTTACTTCCAGAGATACCTTATTTATAACTAACTATTCCATATGTGCACTTGAATACCTCACAGGTAGCTCACCTTAATACTGAAAATCAATTTTATTACCCATACCATCCCTCTTATCTGTTTATTATATAACCCATACCTTCTCCCCCATTGAATAAGTGATAGCACTATCCACATCATTGGTCAAACCAGAAATCTAGACTTTTTTCCTTACCTTTCTTTCTCTCTGTCCCTTACATGCTGTCAGTCATCAATCCTGTTTATTTTACCTCCTAAATATCTTGAATTCATCCTCATTGCTCTATCTTCACTGCTACTGTTCATAATCATTTTTCATTTGGACTTCAGTCTCCCTTGAAATATTCCCTTCTCCCCTTCAACCCCTTGCTGTCCCCCACATCCTCATTAGATTGAGCTTGTCAAAGTATGAGTAGTGTTCAGTATCCTCAGTATGCCAGTGTCCTTGAAGGCCATTTATGATTTGGTCCTCCTCTCTTTTCCAGCCTCATCTCGGTTCATTCTCTCTCCCATGTCTCTAAGGTTGGCCATTCTGGACCTCTTTTGGTTTCTTTTGGCTTTTCTTTACTTGATGAACTTATTAATAATAATAATATTTCATGTCTCTGTTTAAATGTTTTGGGGATGTCTTCTCTGAATCTTTATATGAAGTTATATACTTTTACACTTTTTGATACCTTATACTATTTCTTGTTCCCATATATGATTACAGTGTAGTTACATTTCATGCAGACTTGAACTATGTGATTTTTAAAAGTTTTATTTCATATTGAGAGTTTGAAATGTTAACTCCCTGTTTCAGAAAAGTCTTCAAGAATCATTTCATATGCAAACCTGAGACCAAGTTCTAAACCAAGTTTGTACTGTTATCCTATGTTGGTGTTACTTAGGTAGTAACAGAAATATTAGCCATCTCTTATCAGCATTAACCTCAAATTAGGTGACTGTTGAATTATACAAGATCTTTGCAAATCCATCTTTTGTATAAAATGTCCACATTTACTGTCTTTTGTTTTCTGCTAAGTTTCAGGCAATGGAACATAGGGACCAGGGCTGTCTTGTAACCTGCTACATTCTTAGCACCTTAGAATACTTAAAAACAATAGGAATTCAAGTTGTGTGTTGAAAACGTGGATGGATGAATGGAATTTTATTTGCCCATTTACTCCCTTTGTGAATCAAAGGAGAGAACCTCAACTTATTCTTTGGTTTATGATTTACCTTTACATCGACTCAAATTTTAATACCAAATTGTAATTTCCCGGGCATGCCATGATCTTTGTGCCTCTGTGCTTTCACATGTGGTCTTATCTCTACCTGGAATGTCCTTGCCCCACTTCTTCAGGTAAACTCTTCCTTTTAGAGTCAACTAAAATGGCTTCTCTTTTTTAAAGCAGATTTAAGTCATTTGTTCCTCTGTGCTTCCATTATAGCTCCTTAGCATGTTACATTGTTAATGTTTGCTAGGGGTCTTTGATGGCTGTCATGAAGTAAGTGCTTCTACCACCTATTGTCTAATTATTTTGTTTATAGAAACAAAATTTGTTTTTACAAATTTTGTTTGTGGGTAAAGAGTTTTAGTTTTATATTTAACATGTTAATTTACCTAAGAATAAATCTTATTAATGATATTACTTAGTGTGTAATAAATATCTTTATACTGCCTGACTGCCTGTTCTATACTTCTCCTGACATCTGGAGAACAGTCATTTTGAATAGGTGTGTGGCTTCATTTAATTGTGACAGCAAGTTTTTCTTTCACTAGAAAGTGACAGAATGTGATATGTTCCTATTTTTATGTTATCTCAGTTAGTTTGTGTGTTAAGTTGAAATTACAGGAGTAGAAAGCAGACATGTAAATCAAGAAGACTTTTTTAAAAAAGGGTCAGCCATGTTTGAACTCTACAAAGCTAGTAATGAGGTTCAGCAGAACTTCACATGTGCTACTAGTCCTAGGATCTCTGAGCATAGAAGAGAAACAGGAAAGCCCTGTTGGAGAGCTTTCTTTTTAGTGTAACCCTTACCACCTATTGTCGAATTATTTTGTTTATAGAATGGAGGTGATAGTTATATAAAAAAGAAACAGTTCTTATTACTTCCCTTATACTCTACTGCTAGCCCCCATCCAGGAAAAAGGACTCTTATTAGGGCCATGAATCCAAGTCTTTTTCTGCAAAGAGCTCTATTTTGGCATCTGATTGAATTTCATGGCACCTTTCCTATTTCTATTCTAATTTTCTCTTTCTTAAATTCTTATATTAGTGTCTCTTACTTTCACATTATTGCTAATTGCTATATAGAGCTATACCATTTTCTGACGTATTTTTGTATGTATCAGTGTCCTGCTTCCTGAGCTATTCTACCTTATATAGTATCTTCTGTTCCCAAGGTTACCTATATTATTATCAGGGATATTTCACAAAACAGTGGCCCCAAACTAGCCTATGTAGTAGATATTTTTCTTGGGTAACAGTTTAGAAAATTTTAGTTACTTTTTACTTTTTCTTGATTACTCTCTGAAAGCTATTAAGTTTATCTACTAGGATTTTAGTGCCCTGTGTGATCTATCAGGATGCCCTTCTCAGAACTGAGGAATAATTATTTTTGTTGAGTATTAGTGATTATCATTTTAAATGAGAGTGGCAGCTGTACATTATTTCTGTTTGGAGATAAATAGCCCTGCCAGTTTAAGACATATCATACCACTTAAAAAAAAAAAATCTCTCTTGTTTTTTACCATGTTTACTTAAATTGAAATGGATATAAAGCCTCAGTAGTCATAATAAAATGTGAAAAATTCTGAAGCTTGAATCATCTAGGGAGGTATAAGTAATATACTTGTACAATAAGTATGTAGTAGTGACTGCTAAACAGTTATAGATTATTCATGCTCTTTGGTAGCCAAACTGGGTCGCTAAGAAGCAAAGCAGACACGAAACTGTGTGTCCATTATGATGTTTCTTCTATCAGTCAGAAAGGAGCTCTGAATAAGCAAAGTGGTAGTAAAGGTTTTTGTTAGCAGTTTAATATCACAGTATTTTTAAGTGTTATTTGGTAAACATGTTGTATGTTCTTTAAAACATTATTTTCAACATAGCACAAAAGAAGCCTAAAATAAGAATTTCTGGTTACATACCCAGATATAGTAGTTAAGTTAGCCAAGGGAGTATCATTTTCAAAGCAGGCCAAAAGGTAATTATATTTTCTTATTAATTCTTGGTCTTTGCTTATATACCCAGGCAAAATATTGAAATAACTTACTCAGACTTCATAGTTGCTGCTTTTCTATTTAATGTAACTTTATATTATATGCTTACATTCAGTTGCAGCAAGAGAATGCTTGGCAGGAGGGGGTAGCGGGGTACTCACAGTCATGTCCCCTTTGCCTGGCACATAGCAGTCAGTAAATGTTTCTTGAATGAATGAAAAATTTGTCAGTGTGCTCATTCATTCATTCATTGGAGACAGGGTATCACTCTTTCACCCAGGCAAGAGTGCAGTGGGGTGATCACAGCTCCCTGTAACCTCCAACTCCTGGGCTCAAGCAACGCTCCAGGCTCAACCTCCCGAGTAGCTGGAATTACAGGAATATACCACCACACCTGGCTATTTTTGTAGAGATGAGATCTCACTATGTTGCTCAGGCCGGTCTTGAACTCCTTGCCTCAAGTGATCCTCCTGCCTTGGTCTCCAAAGTGCTATGATCACTGTGCCTGCATGCCACCTCCTATATATAGAGAGAGTCTTTTTTGTTTTTTTTGTTTTTTTGAGACAGAGTCTTGCTCTGTCAACCCCAGCTAGAGTGTAATGGTGTCGTTATAGCTCACTGCAACTTCAAACTCCCGGGCTCAAGTGATCATCCTGCCTCAGCCTCCTGACTAACTGAGACTATAGGCATGCGCCACTGCACCTGGCTGATTTTTCTGTTTTTGGTAGAGATGGGGTCTCGCTCTTGCTCAGGCTGGCCTCGAACTCCTGAGCTCAAGCCATCCTCCTGCCTTGACCTCTCAAAGTGCTAGGATTATAGGTGTGAGCCACCATGTGCCCAGCCTATAGTCATCTTTAGATTAATATTCTGAAAAAAATAAACAATAACAGTTTGGATTTTCCCAGAAGCCTCACAAATATGAAATATTTTTACAGAAAAGTATAGGGAGGGGTGCCAAACTTGGGGTTGGATTTAAGGAGTCTCTAAGTCCCCTGAGAAAAACAGGCAGAATTTGGGATCTATGGGGGCATTTTTTCCTGGGGAAACATGGTTCATAGATGTGTCAAATTTCCAAATGGGTCTGTGGACCACTAAATTATTAAGAACCAATGTTTTAGAGGTTGTAGGTTTCAAGCTTCAAAGACCAGGAAAACATTGAATCAAATGGCTCTTGATGGAAAATAGGTGACTGATATATTAGGGTATTTTCAGTTTTTGATGATAGAAACCAGCTCAAACAAGCTTATGTAAAAGAGGAGTTCAAGCTATCTCCTCTTAATGGTATTTAAAGGCTTTGGTTTATGTAACTTAAAAACAAACAAACAAAAAAAAAACACTGGGAAAATTCTGGCTCCAGGAACTACCGAACCAGGTACTTAAATAGTGTCTTTAAGTAGGATTTTCCTTGCCCTTGCTTTTTGGTTTTCTCTATATTGGGTTTAGTCTCAGGCCTGCTCTTCTATGATGGAAAAAGATGTCAGTCTGCAGCTTAAGCCTGTTAGGTTTTTAGAGTTTAAGATTCCAGAGGAAGAGAAGGTAGTATTCTTCCTAATAACTGGCAGATGTCCCAGAGAGGACTCTGACAAGTCTGGTTCAAGTCATGTGCCCATGCCTAGGGCGATGGAGTCATCACCAATCAAATTACATGGACTGAGTATAATTAGCATGAAACTGGGGAGAGGAAATTCCCCAAAGAAAGGCAGTGTATAAGACCAAAAACAATGTCTTCTACAGTGATTGAAAAGTTTGAGGACAGATAAAATAGGTAATGGACTGAAAATTTCATATTAGATACTATCACACTTAAGTTAAAATTATCACACTTAGATACAAGTGGTATCTATTTTTTTGCAAATTATACATTTTTCTATATGGGTTTCAATTCTTTCACTCTGAAAGTTTTATTCATTTATTTATTCATTTGTTTAACAATATTTGCGAATCTGCTATACTCCTTCATCATTCTTTGCACTATGACTACAGCAGTGAACGAAACAAAGATCCCTCCCTGCCTTCTTGGAACGTACATTCTAGTAAAGACAGGCAGATAATACATAAGATAAATTAATAAAACATATAGCATGTTAGGTGGGGATAAGTGCTTTGGACAAAATAAGCAGGGAGGGGAAATAGGAAGTAGCTATTGCAGTTTTAAATAGGATGGCTAAGGATGGTCTTACTAAGCAGGTGACATTTGAACAAAGATATGAAGGAGGTGAGGAGGGAGCAAGCCATTTGGATATCTGGAGGAAGAAGATTTCAGGCAGTGGGAAGCAAGTGCAAAGGCTTGGTGTGTTGGAGGTACTGTGCAAAGAGGCTTGAATCAGAGTGGGAAGGAGAGGGGAGGAAGAGAAATAGGGGATGATGTTAAGTAAGACATTGGTAGGAGCAGATTGTGTAGACCCTGGAAGGGTATGGTAAGGGCTATGGTGAAGAATATAAACCATCAGAGGGTTTTGAGCAGAGGAGTAAATTGATCTGACTTACTTTTTAAAGGATCCCCTAACTACTGTATTGAGAATGCATTGTAGAGGGAAAAGGGTGAAAGTAAGGAGACCAATTAGGAGGTGATTGCTGTTGCAGTAATTCAGGCAATAAATAATGGTGGCACAGACCATGGTGGTGGTGGAGATAATGAAAAGTGGTCAGATATGAAGATAGATTTGCTGTTTGGTTAAATATATGAGGTAACAGAGAAACAAAAAGAGTCAAAACTGACTCCAGAATTTTTGGCCTGAGCAATTGACCACAGTAATTTAATGAGCTAGAGAAGACCAGGAGAGGAGCAGGTTTTCACATGCTAAATTTAAGCTGCTGGAGTTCAGGTCTGGGCTAGAGATAGAAATTTGGAAGTTGTCAGCACACAGTTAGTATTTAAAGCCAAGAAACTGGATGAAATCACCAGGGAATAAGCATAAACACATAAGAGAAAATGTGTCCAGGGACTGAACACACCAATGTTAAGAAGTTAGGGAGAAGAGGAGGTACCATCAAAGAAGACCCAAGAAAGAGCGGGTAAAGTAGAAGGAAAACAAGGAAAAGTCCTGGAAGCCAAATGGAAAAAAAAGTTTTAAGGAGTGTTAAGTGATCATTTGTCCAATGTTACTGATAGAACAATTGAGATGAACACTGAGATTTGATGATTGTACTTTAACGATAATCCCCTTGACAAGGACAGTTTTAGTAAATTAGATTTGATTGGTGGAGATATTCATTTAGCACATGCCCTTTTCTTAAGGAATTTAAATTCCAAATCAGATAATCATTTAAACAGATATTTATTGATTATTCCATCATTCTTTTGCTTTCTGTTGTACATGTTATGGATTAAAAATTTTGTGTCTTGAACTCAAGATGAATATGCAAGTATACTGATTAAGGGATTTATATATTTGTAGTAAGAAATATTTATGATCTTTGGAATGAAGTGGAAACACCTTAATAAATGAATTATTTTGCCATATTTTTTCCTTCTATATTTGGAGTTTTTTAAACCTGATTTTTGCAGAAAAACAAAAAGTCAACTCAAGGACGGAGTCTCGCTCTGTCACCTGGGCAAGAGTGCTGTGGCATCAGCCTAGCTCACAGCAACCTCAAACTCCTGGGCTCAAGCGATCCTCCTGCCTCAGCCTCCCAAGTAGCTGGGATTACAGGTGTACGCCACCATGCCCAGCTAATTTTTCTATTTTTAGTAGAGATGGGGTCTCGCTCTTGCTCAGGCTGGTCTTGAACTCCTGAGCTCAAGTGATCCTCCCACCTTGGCCTCCCAGAGTGCTAGGATTACAGGCATGAGCCACCGTGCCCGGCCCTGAGATTTTTTTAAGTAGTTAATACTATCTGTGATTATTGATACTGTGAAACACAGGAGTTGAAAATGTAAAAAGGGTTTCATTTCTCTGATGAAAATATATATTGTTCTTCTTTATTAGAAATTCATTGAATTTGAAGACTCTCAAGAACAGGAGAAAAAGGACTTACAGACCCGAGTGGAGTCTTTAGAATCTCAAACGAGACAACTTGAACTCAAAGCAAAAAACTATGCTGACCAGAGTAAGTAAAAATACCTCTCCTCATAAAGTGCACATTAAAGAGTGGACTCTAATAGTGCAATGACTCATCCTGACCATTTGACTAGAGTTCCAAATATGTGCTTGAGATTGTCATCCCATACTCGAGTGAGACCTGGAGCTGGGGTTAGTTCTTTCTCGTTCACATTTTCACATGGTACCCACGTATGCAGGAATAACTAAAGTTACCTATATGACTGACTTCTTCAATTTAGTTCTCAGCCTTTGTCTGTAGTTAACATTATGCTCTATTTATGCAGGTTGTGTGCATTGGATCATTTCTTCCAATTTTGATCAAGTACACGAAGTTCCCTTTTTTCTGTATTGCTTTGAAATGTAAAAATGTAAGAAAAACTCTAGCTTTGAAGTGTGTATAAAAATACTGAAATCTCTTTTTTGTTTCTTTCTAATGGAAAAGTGAGGGCATTTAGGGGAACAGAACTTCATTTTTAGAATCATTTTATTTTAAATATTTCATCTTGATTTTTAAAATACTTATTGTTTCAAACCTCAAAGATGATTTTCCCTTTCTGGCTAATGAAAACAGACCTAATTAAGTCAAAATTAGAACAGAAATGGTGAGAAACTTTGGCCTATTTTCATATCTGATACAGGTAGATAGAGAGCTCTCTGCTTGTCCTTCCCACCAGAGTAAACTTTCAGAATCATAGGGAGCAAAAGAGGGCCAGGCAGTTACTCTTTCCACATTACTCATTAAGGCTACATACATAGTGATACCTGCTGTTAAGGTGCTGTCCTTCTTGGTGGATAACCTTCCTACCAGGCCTCTCTGGTGTGTATGAGAACTGACTGCTCCCTCTAGAACTATGAAAGGGCCTAATAGAGCTAAATCAAAATCTCTGGAAATCTGGAGTTCAAGCAATCTAGAATTCAAGGAGAACTCTTGTAGCTATTAAGCAGATGTCATAGAGAGCCAATGGATGTTTGGTAACAGAAGTTAACCTGATTGAAACAAAATGAGCCATGTGTCATGTCTTCATATCTTTAGGCTTGTAGATACCTAGAGTTTTGTACCCTTCCTTTGTTAAATACACAGAGTGACTTGTATGATTCTACTATAGAAATTTATTGTCTTAGCTGTATGATGGACTCCACAGTGCAAACACTAACAAATATATTATTGGAGTCACATTACTATGAGTACCACTTATGTGGAAAAATGCCAGTTGCAAGCTTTTAGTATGTTTCAAGAGTTAAGTGTTCTTCATTCAAAGAAAAAGAAAATTTAGCTTTTAGTGATGGTATTTTAATCCTAACCTGATTGTGCTTTTATATCAGGAATTATATAGTATTTTAGACCCAAACAATAAAGGCACAGTTGGCAGAACTAGCCTAACTTTCATTGTTATATATATTAAATTTTCTTCTTGATTTCTCAAGAGTATCAAGTTTTTGATAAGAAAATTTTTTTTTGACTTAGGAAGGAATTCCTTGGCTAAAATCCTTTTATGCATTAAAGATAATGCTTCTGTGATAAGGGAGATATTAGAGGAAGAATTACCTTATACTTGAAATCGCAGTTTTATATCAAAATGTCTTAAAATGTCTCTCTCACATTCAAAGGAGATACTGCTTCTTTTTTCATAAACGTAACTAACTGGAGTGAATTACTGATTCTTTCACATACATGTTGGCCCTTTTATTACTAAAATTAAAATATCTGTTTCCTGTTCCTTTCTAGTAAATGTAAACAAAATATAGTAGTTTCTTAATTCAGGAAAGTGATCAATTTAGGGGAGAATATTTTGAGTGTTTCAAATGTGTCTTTTTTGGTGTCTCAGATTTGTTATCGAGTCTAGTGAGTCATATCTAACTTTTTTGGAATTGTCATGTTCTGTGGGACCCATCCTCTCGTTCGTCTCTCTAAAAGTATTAATTATAACATTTTCCATTTTAATGCAAAGACATCAAAAAATTGGGTATCATTAAAAAATAGTTGCTAGTACTCTAGAGGAAGGAGAAGGAAATTCTTTACCAAGTATTAGATATGGTATTGAGCTTAATTTGATCTGAAAGCTTTATTTTTGCTATTAATATATTATCTTCCAAAGAATTTCTCCCCTGGAAGTCTGCTATCCCATTCTGAAATAAATCTTGGTGTCTAAATCATTAAAGAACTTAAAACTCTGGTTAGTCAAAATCGACCATTCAGATGCACAAAGTTGATAACATTAAATCGCTTTTTCTATGAACTGAGGTTATGAAGAGCCATCTTTTATTAAGGCTTTGGAGCCTACTCCCTTCTCCTGTCTTTGAGACTTTGGAGTCTTTCTCTTTTCTAATTGTTTCTCTCTCTCTTCCTTCTATCTTTCTCAAAGGCTTGACTGGGTATAATATGAAATCTAAATGTATCTTCAAAATTCTTTCCCAGTCCTTATTTTACCATATTAAAACATCCCCTCAACATTTTTTGGGGGAGAAATATTTGGCTATTTTTTCACTTTACTCCCTTAGCTTTTCTTCCCCAAAATCTCCAATATGAATCAAAGCCCTTTAGTTTTTAAAATGGTGCTGGTAGAAGGTAATCTTTAAGTATCATCATTGCCATATACTATTGGAAAGCCAGGACTGGGAATATGTGCTTTTTAAAAGATGAAAACAAATTTAAATGAATATGTATCAGAAAATTTTCTTTTTTGTATTATAGGAAAAAGATTATTTGGGCTATCCAAGTACCTGAATTCTACAATTAATTTTTATTTTTTAAAGAAAATATATACTGCTTTTTTGTTAAACTGTAACCCAACATCTAATTTAAAATAAGCATTTATTTAGGACCACTGTAATTACTGTTGGTGGTACCTGTAGTTGGGGAGGCATGGGTGCAGTTTTTCCTGTTCATTGCCATTTTTTGGAGTGCTGTATAATAACTATACCTTGTCCAATTTTCATGTTTATGTTTGTGTAATCTGTTAGAGTCTTTAATTTTAAAAGACTGAGTGTCAATTTTGATATGTATGTTATAGGGCCCAATATGCCTTTTAAGAAGTAGACACAATATGGGTGGGGAATGGACACACTTGTCGGGTGATGCAAAGGCAATTTATGTAATGAAACCATTTGTACCCCCGTAATACTCTGGGGAAAAAGTAGTCACGATAAAAATCCAAGTTTTGCTCTAAAGACTACTTCCTATGTTAAAAAGGGAAATTTTGGTTGCAGTTCTTTGGTATTTGAGAAGCAAGAAAAACTAAAGAAATAGGAACTGAATTAAAAGACATACATTGTGGTATGATTTAACGACATGGAGAAGTTGAATCTGTAAAAAATTTGTTACAATTTTGTGGTCATGTTTGATTTTGGAGATTTCTGTTTGCTCTCTTTTCAAAATTTGAACTAACGTAAGAAATATTTTTTATTTTCCAATATGAAAAAAGCATTTTTTAAAATGCTGTATTTTACTCATCTGGGAGTTATAATACTTCTCAGCAATTAACATCTTGTGAACCTTAAGGAAGAATCTGAAATATATGTGGTGTGGAATAAGGAAGTTGTGAATTGAGAAAGGCCTGTTGGCGCTTTTCAACTGTGTAAGGAGTCTCTAATCTACTTTGCCATTTATAGAGTGGCAGTAATGGGTTCTTTGTCAAAAAAACACTTTTTATATTTATTTCGCTGTCATATGTTGAGTATTTCTGTCTCGTAAGCCAAATATTACCTTAAGTGAGTGAAGTAAATATAGACATTTTAATACAGTTAAAAATATTAAACTACTACTACAATGTGCCTAGCATTCTGCCTAGGTATGGTTGTGGGACAGAAGAACAGGATATGGTCCTTTTGGTCAAGGAAATCATAGTTTTGAGGGGAAGTGAGAGAAGATTATGTGTACTGCCTTCTAGTCTTTTTTCCACATGTATCATGTGTATCACAGCAGTTAGAGTATATATATAATTTTGTGTTTTTTCCTTAACATTATCATAAGTATTTTCCTTGTTATATATTCATTAATTATTTTTTTATGTCTGCCTACATCCAACATCCAGAAACAACTACGTCATCTATTAACAGTTCTTTTTTTTTGTTTTTTTGTTTTTTTTGAGACGGAATCTCACTCTACTGCCCTGGGTAGACCACAGTGGCGTCATCACAGCTCACTGCAGCCTCAAACTCCTGGGCTCAATCTTTCTGCCTCAGCCTCCTGAGTAGCTGCGACTATAGGCGCCTGCCACTACGTCTGGCTAATTTTTTCTGTTTTTGTAGAGATGGGGGTCACGCTCTTTCTTGCTCAGGCTGGTCTTGAACTCCTGGCTTCAAGTGATCCTCCCACCTCCCAGAGTGCTAGGATTACAGGTGTGAGCCACTGTGCCTGGCCAATAATTCTTGTTTTTCCTGAGGAACTATGCTTTCTTCCTTCCTCTAATGAGAATTATTTAATGGCCACTTCATTTTTTATCTTGGTTACCCAGAAACTAAGAATAAGCTTTGAAGTGCAGCCATAACAAACAAGTTTGAACCTTACCTGGATGGCATATTTTTTTCCTGGATCTAAATTTTATGCATATATGATGAATATATTATGATGTGTTCTTTTAAGCTATCGAAATCTTTGTGGAGTGAAGGAATGAATCAGGGTTAAATTAATGTAAGTAAATGAAAACAAAACAAAAAACTTCCCCTGTTGGTTGGTTGAACGTTTTTTCTAGCGTAGTGAGTCATATTTACAGTAAATATTTTTTACACCTATAGGTTTTCCCCTCTTGATAATTTTCCTAGAATATATTTAAGGAAGTAGGTTAAGGAATATAAACATTTTTGTGGTTCTTGATATATAAATAGTGTTTGGCTGTTTCAATGTGAATAGAATTGGAGAAGTATTAGTAACAAGTTCTAGTATGTTTATGATAACTTACGAATTTGAACCATTATTTACAACATATTACCCAGAGCCGATATAGAACCATTTGTTATTTGATTCTCTCTTAGGAAGTTTCTATTGCCCTCAAGCTCTCTGAGTTTACAATAGATTACATGTCCCTGGAGTATAGAGCCATTGCCTTTTGGTACAAAGTTGGAAAGATTTAGATAGCAGTGATTTTAAGCTACTTAAAGTCTCTTCTCTGATTCTGCCCTTTCTTCCTTTGAATGAATTTTTGTTTAAATGGAAAAATGTTGACAACTGAAGAGAAGTGTGTTAGAGCCTTGTACTCTAACCTTTAACCTTTCCATCCCCCATTTAACATTCATTTGCTTTTTAAATTTGTTATCAAATACCTTAAAGCCTTCACCTTGAAACATGATTATTGGAAGGAAAACACTTCTTATTTCTTGGTCATAAGAATAAGCACTATACTAGATGAAAAATATCGGAGGTAGTATAATCATTAACATAATTTTTATTTTAAAGAAATAAATGGCTTAAAACAGATCTTCCAAGATCTGTATATTAATGATATGATTGATAAATTGAGAATTTTCATAGCATATGAACCGTTTTAAAGTTACCAGGTATATTTTCATATCAAAGTTAATATTTGAGAGAGCCTAAATATTTTCTGTCACTCTGAAAAAGTTGAATAATACCATAATAGGTCGCTTCTTCTATTTTAGTTTTATCTTGTCAATAGACAGTTCCTTCTACATAATTTTAGAATGATAAAGTAGACTAGTGATGATTTGTATTTTTGTTGAAAGGATTTTTTTAATAAGGCAGCCTTATAGTGTCAGATTTTTATCTCTTGATTTAAAAAAAAAAGACAAGGAAGTTAATTATATAGTTACTCTTAGTCCATATATCCAGAATCTAGTTCTTTGTAAGATTTAGTATATCTGTATATTGAGTATACTTTATTTAAGAGTTGTTTCTTTTTTAAGAGCCTATATATGATAGGGAAAGTAGAAAATTAGGCACAAGATAATTTATGCAAATGCTGACATTTTATTACTTCTGCTTTATTAGGTAATACTATGTGGTTTTCAGCTCTCTTTTATGTTTTATTATCTGTATTTGGGCTTTTTTATTTTTATAGTTTAGTGTCATCTATTGAGAACCTTACAGTTATAGTGTATAATTAATATCTAGAACTAAAGATATCATAGAAAATTAATTTATGAGTAACAGTTGAAGGATTTATGGTGATTTAGCTTGGAGAAAAACAGAGGATTTGATTACTCCTTCAATCATATAAAGGGATGGATAAGGAAGATACCATGCTGTTTTTCTGTAATTTTGGAAGATTAAATTAGAGGACATGAATTTGTTGGTTTTGGTTGGTCATGAGAAGGTATTTGTTGACCGTGAGGATGATACATAGGAATATGTGCTGAGGTAGAGCATGGACTCTCCCTACATAGAGATTTAAAAGGATAGTCAATTTTCTGTTGTGAATGGCTTAGGTAACCTCTTTGAGACAGTGACTGTGTCGGATTGCTAGAAATTTCTACTACTGGGATTCTTTGATGTTATTCTATTTTGTTTTAAGGATATGATTATTGATAAGTGAGAGCTTTAAAATATTTATAATTTCACATTGTGTCTTTGATTAATAACTTACAGTATTCTCTGAATATCTTTTGAAGTTTAGAGACATAGTGAAGGACTTAGTTGGTGGAGGAGTCATGTTTATTACTGTTTTGATGTGGTTGTCTGAGTGAGATTTGTTTGCTCTTAAGTCAGTCTTTGATTTTTGCTTACCTTTTGGGACTTTGATGCTAAATTGTTCAAGGAGAAGTTTCTGAAAGACTAATGTCAATCTTCTGAGGCCTGGTAACAGTTGGATTGTCTGCCTTCCATGAACCGTAAGAACTGATGATTCCTTTTGAGAAGGCA
Organism: Varecia variegata; assembly: GCA_028533085.1. Lineage (NCBI taxonomy): Eukaryota > Metazoa > Chordata > Mammalia > Primates > Lemuridae > Varecia > Varecia variegata. The sequence continues at coordinate 126,466,265 of CM052441.1, forward strand.
AATAATGAGTTGGATATGGCGTTCTAGCAGGTCTGTTTCTCTTTCTTCCCCCCATAGGCCTATCAGCAGTCTGATGGGGCAGAGGACAACAGAGATGGAAGGTGTTCCAAACTTGGCAAAGGCCATCAATCTAAGGAGGTAAGCTCTGATTTTGAGCCGGCAGAGCAGGTGGCTCTTCCTGCCTTAATCATATCCTCTTGCTCTTTGGAAAGATGGATAGAAAGAGCATTTAAAACAAGGCCGAAGTGTTTCCATTAGTTATTTATTATAAGGGGGAAATTTTGGATTAGTCTTTTGATTGTTCTTTTTTCTTGCCCCCCTCACCTTTTTTTTAGATGCCATGATTTAATTTTTTTTTCTCTCCAGAAAATTACCAGTTAAAAAAATGGCAGTTTAGTTATCTGTTGTTTTGGGAGAGGAAGGATGACTAGAATCTTGTTTATTTCCAGTTAGGCTCAGGTGGTAGCTAGTAAAATGATAAGGTTTTAGGATTTTTCCTGAGATCATTTTGAAGTTTGGGGTCACTTGGGAGCTGCTATTAAACAAGAAATGATCATTTAATATACTTCAAATGTAATGCAACAATATAGGCATAAAGTAACTTTATAGTACTTGAGGTTTTAGGAATGTCTACAGTCCTTGCCCAGATGGGCTTTCCTTTCCTGTTTTCCCCTTCCCTTCTTCCCTTTTCTTTTCCCTTTAACTAATTCCTTAGTGGCATTCAGGACTTTTAAGAGGTGGCTCTTCCCTATGTTGAAAGGTACTTCTCAAAAGTATTTATGCCATTTCATATGACTTAGGCCTTGAGTAAACTGGCTTCATTGGATATGTTGTTGTACTGAGTTACTGTAGGTATTTATAGAAAAGAGTGTGAGGTTCTGAATTTGTGTTATATGATCTCAATTAGTGTATGTATATATAAAATACATTCTATGTATTATATCTGTGGTCGCCAACCCCTGGACCACGAACTGGTATCAGTCTGTGGCCTGTTAGGAACCAGGCCACACAGCAGGAGGTAAGCAGTGGACAAGCAAACAAAGCTTCGTCTGCATTTATAGCCGTTTCCCATCACTTGCATCACTACATAAGCTCCGCCTCCTGTTAGATCAGCTGCAGCATTAGATTCTCCTAGGAACATGAACCCTACTGTAGACTGTGTATATGAGGGATGTAGGTTGCATGCTCCTTATGTGAATCTAGTGCTTGATGATCTGAGGTGGAGCTGAGGTGGTGACGCTAGCACTGGGGAGTGGCTGCAAATACAGATTATCATTAACAGAGAGGTTTCACTGCACAATAAATGTAATGCACTTGAATCATCCCGAAACCATCCCCACCCCTAGTTGATGGAAAAATTGTCTTCCATGAAACTGATCCCTAGTGCCAGAAAGGTTGGGGACTGCTGCATTATATGATCATATGATATGATCTTTGTATTATATGATTTGTATTATATGTACCTAAAAAGATAATACTATAATAAAATTTAGAATCACAGTATGGGGTAAAGAAAACATGAAATATAAAGTCTTAGATAGTTTCTGTCTAGGTTCTTGCTGTGTGTTTTATAGAGGAGAGATTAAATTGCCAGAATAGCATTCTGAAAATCATCCAGAATAACAGACATAAACTATTCTTAAAGCATGATGGGTGACATATCTTTGATGATTTAGAATGCTAACTTTTAAGAGGACTTTAATATGTGTTTATAAACTAATATAGGTTAGGCTAACTCTAGTTGCTGTAGCAAACAAGCCACAGAAATTATATATAATGACTCAAATGTTACATGCTATTTCTTGCTCATGTAAAGTTTAAAAAGTGGATGTTTGGAGTAAGTGGGTGGCTTCTTTGGAAACACAGGCACTTTCCAATTTATAGCTTCCAAGTTTGTTATATTCACCTGCATTAAGTTGGAGGAAGGGGAAAAGGAATGGAGGATTACATGTGGAAAGTTTTTACTGGATCAGGCCTAGAAGTGGTGCACATCACTTTTACTTCTATTTCACTGGCTATCTTTCAGTGAGAGGCTAACTGCGGGGGCTGGGATATATGGTCTATGCGTCCAAGAAAAAGAAGAAACTGCTTTGGTTAACATCTGGCCAGTCTCTGCCTCAGCTTAACAATTTGCTCAGTGTTTTGTTTTTTAAATTTTTATTTGTAGGTATTCATGGGGTACAAGTGCAATTTTGCTACATGGATATATTGCACTGTGGTGAAGTCAGGGCCTTCAGTGCATCCTTTACTGGAGCAATGTACATTGTACCCATCAAGCAACCTCCCATCCTCCCTCACCCCTCAGAGTCTCCACTGTCCATCATTCCACACTCTGCTTCCATGTGTTGATTTTGCTCAAGTGTTCAGGCAAGGAAGTGAATGTACTTAAGGCTTAACAACCATCTGCCTATTCTCTCTGCTGTGAATTATCTGAGGAAGAGAAGAGGGGGACATTTTAATGAAAATATAGCATTTATGATTTGTGCTTATATAATCTGCTTTTTAAAAATATAACTTCAGGGTTCCTCTGGCTTGATTTTATCATTGTTTTAACAGTCTTCACTGCACGTTTATTAGTTTATTCAACATTTACTAAATGTTGAGATTTTTTTGTTGCCTCACCATTTGACTTTCTTTTTCTTTATTATTAAAAAGTAATTTCTTCATGCTGTATAAAGGGATAGGTTTTTTTTTTTTTTTGGCGGGGGTGACAGGATCTTTTTCTAGAATGCAGTGGCATCATCATAGCTCACTGCAACCTCAAACTCTTAGACTCAAGTGATCCTCCTGCCTCAGTCTCCTGAGTAGCTGGAATTATAGGCATAGGCCACCATGCCTGGCTATTTAGGGATAGGTTTTGAATAACCTTTTAAAAAACTGAAATCTAATCCACATACCATAAACCCACCACTTTATTTTATTTATTTATTTATTTATTTATTTATTTATTTATTTCTGAGACAGGGTCTAGCTTTTCACTCAGGATAGAGTGCAGTGGTATCATCATAGCTCACTGTAACCTCAAACTCCTGGGCTGAAGTGATCCTTCTACCTCAGCCTCCCGGGTAGCTGGGACTACAGGCACACACCACCAACCCCTGCTAAAAATCCACCACTTCAGATTGTACAATTTAGTGGTGTTTTAGTATATTTACAAGGTTGTGCAACTACTGCCACTATCTAATTGCAGAGCATTTCTTCACCTGAAAAAAGAACCGCCCATACCTGTTAGCACTCATTCTTTATTCCTTGCTTCCCCCTGCATAAAGTTTATTCATGTTGTAGCATTCATGTTGTAGCATCTGTACTTCATTCCTTTTCAGGACTGAATAATATTCCATTATATGGATATACTACGTTTTGTGACACCCCCTTACTTCTGGTTTTAATTCCTATATATCCCCTTAGAGCTAGAAACAACTAAAACTTTAACTTAGCTGTCTGAAAACCTATAGTATGTAGTTTTGCAGAGTAAATATAATGAACTACCACTTTGGGAAGATATTCCTTGGATTTCCCCTTGGCATCCTGACTTGTTTAGTTCTTAGTCCATAAATGGGGAACTTCATGTTTAAACCATCTATATAACCCTGTGATTGCCTACCAGTAGTAGGTAATATATTATTAATCTTGTTTTGATTTGTATAATTAGTTATCAGTGACACATCTGAATATAAGTATACACAATGATAAACCTTCTGTTTAATTTTAATGGGAAAGAAAAATAAATTAGTTAAGGGCCACAAGTAAGTAGACTGAGATGACTACACTATAATTTACTCTTGTACTGGAGATGGAAGCAGATAGAAGTAGATTATACTTATGTTAGAGGAGCTGATTATCATTTCTGCAGATTCCAGTGTAATTTATGTAGACATTTTAACCATGAGATAATTTGTTTGGTTTTATTTTAGATGATGCAAAATTTAATATTTTGCCTGTTATTAAACAGGTAAGAACACATATTTATATAAAAAGCTGAAACAGGGCTTAGTTTAAGTGTATTTGTGATTTATTTTACATTGAAAACATAGTGAAAAGGTGGACATCATCTGTCACCATACAAGTTTCTAAAATGCATCTATACTAGTCGAAAATATCTTTAAATATCACTTTTTGTGGTTTAAGAAAATTAACTTCTGCATAGAAGAGATGGTGAGTGTTTAAGGCTTGTAATTTCAAGACTTTTGGTTCTTACTAAAATAACAGGCATAAACTGTGGTAATGTAGGCGATCAAATATTATTCACTGCCAAAAGGAAATGAGCTATCAAGCCATGAGAAGACATAGAATAACCTCAAATGCTTATTACTAAGTGAAAAAAGCCAATCTGAATAGGCTAGGTGCTAGATGATTCCAACTATATGACATTCTAAGAGAGGCAAAACGATGGAGACAATAAAAAGATCAGTGGTTTCCAGGGATTTGGGGTTGGTAGTCAGGGATGAAGAGGTGGAACACAGAGGATTTTTAAGGCAGTGAACATGTTTTGTATGATGCTATAATGGTAGATACATGTCATTATACATTTGTCAAAACTTACAGAGTATACAACACCTAATGTAAACGATGTACTTTGGGTGATAAGCATGTGTCAATGTAGGTTTATCTGTTGTAACAAATGGACCACTCTGATTCTTGAACCAAGATGGGAGTGATGGAGTGGTCAGATTCTAGATTTATTTTAAACGTAGAATGGGCAGAATTTGCTGATAGATTGGATATTCAATATGAAGGAAAGAGAAAGCGAAAGGATGGCTGCAAGATTTCTCCCCGAGTAAGAAGACTATGGGAAAGGTCAGCTTTGGGGGAAACAGTCCAGTTTTGGCTTTGTAGACATCTTAGTGGCATCATATTGTTTGTATTTTCTATTTTTATCAATATATATTCAATATCCTTCCATTTAGTTCTAGGCATCATTCCATGTCAGTACATTTAGATATATATAGCATTTTTAAAGCAGATATCTTTAATTATTGTATTTTATTTAAAAAACACATGTGTGGCAGGTACTGTTCTATGTCCTTTACAAATATTAACTCATTTCTAATATCACCTCTGATAGACTATTATTATTTCTCATGTGCAAGTAAGGACACTGAGGCCCAGAGAGGTTAATTGACGCAAGGTTGCGTAACAAGGAAGTAGCAAAGCCACTGCATTGTATTCTCTCATAAGACTATCGTAATTCACTTAATCAACTTCCTAATGACAAATTTGGAGGCGGTTCCAATTTGGAGGCTATTACAAGATGTGTTGCACAGGACATCCACTTTCGTATCTTTGGGCATTGGTGCAAGTGTCTGTAGGATAAATAAGAATGGTTATACTGTGTCAAAGGATGTACATATTGCTTATTTAATAGATACTACCAACATGACTTTCAAAAGAGTAATTCTAGTTTATCTCTCATGGTGCCCATCTTCCTTTCTTTTTATGATTCTCTAATTTGGTAACATTTTTACTATTTTCCCTGTGAATTCTAAAGTAAGAGCAGCACAACTTGTTTGTAATGGTTCCGAATAGTCTGTTTAAATCTGTGCCACATATTGAACTCATAGTGGTTGTCGGAATGAGTATTCAGAAGAATGAGTGTTCAAGCCAAAGAAAGTGCCTGTGTGAATGGATACACATTGTGTTTGGACTGGGGTGGCGAGAGAGACTGTGCAGTCAGAAATTTATCAGGTCACTAACTCCTCCCCAGTTGTAACCACTGTCCTGACTTCTAATACTTCCAATTAATTCTTTATGTCTTTGAACTTTATATGCTTTTGTTTCTGCTTCTTTCTCTCAGCATCATGTTTGTGAGGTTAGTTCATGATTTATGTGGCAATAATTTGTTCATTCACATTGTGTAGTATTCCAGTACATGAATATTTATCCATTCTACTGTTGCTGGACAAGTTAGGTTTTCAGGTTTGGATGATTACAGATAGCACTTCTTTGAACATTGTTTTAAATGCCTTTGGGTGGACACATATATGTACTTCCTGCAATGAAATTGTTTTGTCATAGGGTTGGCAAACATTCAATTTTATTAAATCTTACCAAACAGTTTTCAAAATGGGCATACTGGGACCAGTAGTATATGAAAATTACAGTTGTTCCACATCCATACTAGCACTTGATGTATGGTAGTTTTCATGTTAGCCATTCTGATGGGTGGTGGTGTTGCCTTTTGGTTTTAATGTACATCTCCCTGATGATTAATAAAGTGGAGTACATATTTTGCTTTGTAGTTTGATGTCTTTGTGTTAAGGTATCCGTGACTAGGTTATTTTCATAAGAACAGAGGAGTTTTTTGTTTGAAACATACTCCTCTCTACCAAAGTGAAATCTTAAATAAACTCTTTTTCTTTTTTCTTTTTTTTTGAGACAGAGTCTCACTCTGTTGCCCAGGCTAGAGTGCCGTGGCGTCAGCCTAGCTCACAGCAACCTCAAATTCCTGGGCTTAAGCGATCCTCCTGCCTCAGCCTCCTGAGTAGCTGGGATTACAGGCATGTGCCACCATGCCCGGCTAATTTTTTACATTTTTTAGTAGAGATGGGGTCTCGCTCTTGCTCAGGCTGGTCTCAAAACTCCTGAGCTCAAGCGACCCTCTTGCCTTGGCCTCCCAGAGTGCTAGGATTATATCCCACAGTGCTAGGATTATAGGCATGAGCCACCACGCCAGGCCTCTTTCTTTTTTTTTTTTTTTAAGAGACAAGGTCTTGCTCTATCACCCAGGCTAGAACGTAGTGGTGCAATCATAGCTCACTGCAGCCTACATCTTTGGGATCAGGCAATACTCCCACCTCAGTCTTCTGAGTAGCTAGGACTATAGGCACAAGCCACTGCATCTGGCTAATTTTTTTTATTTTTTTGTAGAGACAGGATCTCACTGTGTTGCTCGAGTGAGTCTTGGCCTCGAACTCTTGGCCTCAAGCCAAAAAGGAGTATTTCTTGAGAGGCAGTATAGCATGGTAATTAAGAATGTATTCTGGAGCCAGACTATGTTAAGAATCCTTGTTTTGCCATTAACTACCTCTATGACTTTGGGCAAGTTAGTGAACCCCGATTTGCTTATGTTTCCTCATCTCTAAAATGAATGTAATAATAATATTTTCATCATAAGGTCAGGTGCAGGTAAGTTAGTTTATATACAGTTCTTAGATAATAAGCTCTATATAATGTTAGCTGCTATTAGTGATGGTGATATAGATTTATTTTGAATTCACATCAAAGTAGCTGACAAAAATAATGAGGCTCAGCTATTGACTATAAATTTGCATTTGAGGCTTATGAATGATAGTTGGATTTTATTTTAGCCTCAGCATTCAATTTTTTGTTTTGGTTGTACATTATCAAAAAAGATTGATTCACAAAGATGAACAATTGAAAATAGATACGGTTTGTCAAGTAGTCTCAGGATTCCCTTAAGCTTTTAGGTAAGTTTAATTGGCAGGAAGTAATAGAAAATGTTTATTTTGAAATTATTACTAATATCTATAATTTGCTTGGATTTCCTGTTTTTAAATAAAAATTGTTATGATGTTTTTAGCATCTCTTGTATTATCTCAGCGCATCTTCGTAACAAGTTTGCTTCTTACCACCTTCAGCCACAGGATAAGATGAGTGACAGGTATACTTGATGCTTGCTTGGCATGATAAGATGTGCTCCACGGGTACTGTAGTGTGTGTTTATTCACTGGTGTAAACTTAATGAGCCAATGATATACAGGCTTGAATTAGAAACAAATCAAAACTAAAAGAACTACAATTTTCCTAGTTTTAATCATATATTTTCAAGATATTCAAACAAATGACAGATAAAGGCACACAGACTCCAAAATGAGTTTACTGGGCAGTGCAAGTAGCGTTTTGTTTGGTGTCTGGTGTGTTAACATGAAGCATATAAAACATTTATGTGTTGTTAGAGTATCAGTTTATAGTATTTCCTTCTACAGCTGGCTGCCATAGTCACAGGCTGTAGATTACAAACAGCCTTACATGTTTGTAACTAGCTGACCCTAGAACATTTCCAACAAGCTGAGGCTTTCAAACAGACTTAAATGAGTATCTTGACAAGCTCTCCTAGCACCAATTTTATTTTTCCCCACCAGACTGTCTCCCCACTGCTCCTTAGCCAGCATGGGCTCCTCCAGACTGGCCAGTCTCCCCTCTGCCTCTCCACTGGCATGATTTTGTTCCCTTCTCTGTGGTAACAGTGTCTGGAACACTCTTATTACCATCTGTCTTAACTATTGTAATTTTTCTGTGGTCTTGCTTGGACTCCACCTCCTCTCTGAATCATCCCTCTTTGCTATCAGTTATTCTTTCCTGCGAAATTCTGTGTTGATACTCTGTCTCTCGGGGTGTAAAACGTTCTAAAAAATACCTGTAAGTTGTACTCTGTGAGCACTATTCCAAGTCAGTGCCACTCACGAAATCCATCAGCAGAGGGAGCTAAATAAAAGAAGACGAGTCCCTGAAATTGAGAAGACCTGAAGCAGAAAATGGTACTTGTAAATAATGACACTTTCACAAACTGCCAGTACTGAAAAAAGACCTGGAATAGTGTTAGAAATCAATGATTTGGGCCTTAATCCGAGGTTAAAATTTTTATGAGATGATTTATAAATGTTTTTGAAAGAGATAGTTCTCTATCATGTTAAAAATCTATTTAGGGGTATGACCTGATAAACATAGGCATATTAGAGAACCAATCTGACGTTTGCCCCATTTCCCCCCCCCCCCCCCCCCCCCGCAATGTTTTATTTATTAAGGATGATGAAGTTGAGGTCACTGCTTTGTAAAGACTTCTCTATGGAGCACTGAGTCCTAAAGTTGCTAACAATTATAGATAACCCATTCCAAGTTATAAAGATGGACTTTTTCAAGTAAATTTCTTATATTTTGTTTTGATTAAGTGTATGTATCTTAATTTCAGTTAGCAGACTTGAAGAAAGAGAAGCAGAACTGAAGAAGGAATATAATGCATTACATCAAAGACACACTGAGGTGGGTTCCTGGGTTATTCTTACCATGCTAATCTTGAGACAAAGAAATGAACCTTGGAAAGTATGTGTTATTTTTCTTTGAAAATCAGAATAATTCTTGGTGATTATTTCCAGAAAACATTAAATTTCGTAAGGCATTTACCTGGTTATCAAATGTCAACTTTTCTTGTTTTTCATCTGGAATTAACCTTTCACGTAGTGAATTAGTATGCCACAGAATAATAATTCCTTGGCTAGTAAAGCAAAAACTCAGGTGCACATAGTGAAAAGTTTACATGATGCTAAGATGAGAGGAATTGATTTTGTTACCAGTTTGGAAATGATAGATTGGTAAATTATTGGTAAGGATCTCTGCATTTATAATCCAGTGTAAGGGCTTATTTGCATTAAGCTGATAACATAAACACAAATTACAATATGTTAAATCAGAATGACTCTAAAGTAGGTTTTCTGCATGAATTTTAAATTAACAATTCCAGCACATAACCTCTCCAAATCAAATTAGAAAATGTACCTCAAGGTTTTTTTAACCTTCTTTTTATGATTCTCTGTCAGCCTTTCATATGTTGCATTTGTTTCTATCTCCTTAATGTGAAACTTGTTTTTGTGTATCACTGTCAGTCTGGGGTTCACATACCCAAATAAAAATAATTCTTCGCTTTTTTTCCTTTTCTAGTTGTATCTCTCCCATGATACAGATGGTTCAAGTCTTAGTTCTCAGTTTTCTTTCCACTAGTTTATGTGATCTCTTATCCTGCCTCTGGTAGAGACCTATGTTGTTTTTAAGGAACAGAAAACCCCACCACACTTTCATTTGCTTTGGAATAATGTGGTTAACACTTTCTTGGGGAGGAGTTAGAATTTCTTCCTGTTAGCCCTGAGGTTTGATTATTACAATCATAGCTTAATAGTTGCACCCAAAGCATGAAGTGTCACAGAATTGACATCTAGTGGTAGAGTGAAAAGATTGGCCATGAAGGACTGGAACCATAGAGCTCTGGGAAGACAGGAGCAGAATTTTTTCAGTATGTAAAAAATACCCACATTTTAATAAGATGACATTTGGTGGATATAAAGGCTATTAAAAAACAACTGGTTTTTAAAAACCTGTTGTTGATTCTTTTTATACCATTCATTCAGTGCCTAAACAATGTCCTGTTACATATGTTTACTCAAGTATTGCTTGTCAATGCTGATAATTACAAATATATTTGAAGAATGTTTGTATTTTACTTACTATTAAGTGATAGTGATGAGTAATAACCTTTGTAATAATTGAGGATTATTAAATTATGTGTTAAATTGAAGTGTTTAGAAAACGGGTATTCTTAAAAAATCAACTGTCAAATGAAATTTCTTATTTTTCCCATATATTCAATAAAAGTGAAGATAGGTTCCTATAGGAAAAAAACGGACATTAATTTCAAATGATAGGACACAGAACAGCGAACATAGAATAAAAAAAAAATTTCAAATGAAAAGATATAATAATTTATTCAGGAAGAAAAAACAATCTCAGGAAAATTTTAATTACCAAGTCAGAAAGCCGGGCCTATCCAATAACCAAGGCAGATTTCCCATGCTGAAGCTCTTTTCATAGGATCCCCTCCCTCAGTCATAAGCAGCTTCCATCCTCTGCCCTGACAGGCTCCTTTTATTTTGTTTTGCCTCAGCAAGGTTTATGTAACACAGATATGGCTGCTTTGAAATATGTGTCTGCTCTACTCTAGTCCACAATTTTCTGTTTAAACATCTGGTCTAGAGATGTCATTCAATTAGCAATTATAAATAGCTGTTTAAAGCCAAAGAGCTAGGTACCCTTTAAAGGGAAACTGTGGAAACCTTCAGGGAAAGGAGGTCTGAAAGGGTTTAACCTTAACCTTTTCACTCTTACTTCCAAAGAAGATAATATCTTTTATAGGCACAAAATAGTTGTATAAATAGCACTTTTATCAAACACATTGTTTGCTGCTTGAGGAAGACCTACTATGGCTCTTTTTGTAACGTGAATAACTGTTCTCTAATCAAATCCAAAATTTTATATACATTACTGAATTTGGTTAAAAGAAGATGTCGTAAAGAAGGCAGTGGAGGAAATATAAAGGTCAAGTGATTGTGAACCACTCAGGCCACATGTGTACGTCCCCTTACAACCAAAAAAGGTGGACACCTTGCAGTCCTGGGAATCCTGGGGTGATCTCACATCAGGGAGTATTTAAATGCATTCTCCTTTCATACTGTGACCAAACTCTATCATCCATTCTACAGATTGAGGTTTAGAAAGAGACTATGAAGTGATTTGCCCCAAATCCCAGACTAGCTAGTGACTAGATTTGAAGCCAGTTTTGTCTCATTTCGTTGCCTGAACTTTTAATAGCATTTTGGGGTTCCATGTGCTAAATACATGAGACATTTTTCTATGCCTCTTTGCTTTAAGGCATCTTTACAACTTTAAAATTAGTGGTTTTGTCGGTATATAGGTATGTGATTTGGGGGCTACGTATGGAAAGATTCAAGGCCAAAATGATTAAAAGGATCCATGCCACTTGTCTCTAAATCTTCATTCACCATTACCTTAGTTAATGCTTACTGACAGTCAACCTCTGCAGTGAAGGTATCTCCAGGGAGGGAAGTTGGGGTTTTACCCAGACCAGGATTTTCCAGGTAGTATGCTTGGGATCTTTCTCAGTGACTCCAATTGTTAATTGCAGAATTGAATCCTGAGTATGTGTGAATTAATGTGCATACCTGAGAAAATTGAGAATTGCAGTTCTGAGACCAGTAGGGATGGGCCTGGTGGACCCAATAGTAGATTATCTTAAACCAGAGTTATACTGTGAAACCCTATTCTTAAAACTTAAACTTTTATGTATAATGTATTTTTTTACATTTTTGTGCATTTACAGAATATAGTGCATATTATTTCTGACATCAGGAAATGCTTTAGGATGTGGGGTTTTCTTGTGGGTGTGAGGAAGAAAGGACAATGAGCTCATTGCTTGCCTAGAGGATTAACTAAAAGGGCAGATATAGCCTGAGTCCTGCAATCCTTAACTGCTCAGATGACTGAGTCAGCTGGACCTGAGTTCTGGCCCCAAAGCTAATGATAGTTTGAAAAGTTAATCACTAGCCAGTTAACTTGGACAAGTGATATTGTAAGGATTAAATGGAAAAAAAAAAGACTATAAATGCACTGGCTGACATGTAGCTGGTGCTCAATAATTGATAGCTGCACTTTTGTTGTTACTGTTCTCTCCTATTAAGTGCTAGTTCGGTTGGGTTAGGACCAATTTCATTATATAGACCATTCTGCAATTGATTATTTGATGTCACTCATTTGAAGAAGGCTTAGAATTCAGCATTTTCTAAATTTTTAATCGTTTTATTTAAGTATTTGAGACAATAGAGTATCTATAGAATGGGCTATTTGGGGGAGAACTGTTTGTATCTTTGTGTTTTGTTTTTAATTTTTCTATATTGAATGCATAGATTAATTACTATAAAAGTAATCTAGGGGAAGTTTCTTTCTTTTTTTCTTCTTCTTTTTTTTTTTTTTTTTGAGACAGAGTCTCACTCTTGCCTGAGCTAGAGTGCCATGGCATCAGCCTAGCTCACAGCAACCTCAAACTCCTGGGCTCAAGTGATCCTTCTGCCTCAGCCTCCCAAGTAGCTGGGGCTACAGGTGCGCACCGACACGCCAGGCTAATTTTTCTATTTTTAGTAGAGATAGGGTCTCGCTCTTGCTCAGGCTGGTCTTGAATTCCTGAGTTCAAGGGATCCTCGCACCTTGGCCTCCCAGAGTGTTAGGATTACAGGAGTGAGCCACCTTGCCTGGCTGGGGGGAAGTTTCTGTTTTCTTTATTTGAATGCTTAAAGAAACTTAGTTTCTTCCATTTGAACAAATCAATCCCCTATGATTACTATCTTGTATATAAGAATTCAATTTAGGCTTTCTAAAACCTTTTGAAAATTTAAATTGACATTGATTAGGCCCAACAATCAAATCAGTTTGATTAAACAAATGTTTAATTTTTTTCTGAAAGTTTTTCCTAATACAAGAAGAAAATAGCTCATTATTTCTGACTTGCTAACACAAAGGCAAAAGCTCTGTTTTTGTAAAACTGTTCTTTAAATGGTGGTAAAATCTATACATTTAAGATAGAAAGGATGTAAATTTAAAAAATTTTAAATGCCATATCTTTGTGAATCTATATTCATTTTTCTTTGTTAATAGCATTTCTTTTTTTTTTTTTTTTTTTCCCCACCCCCCCCCAGCATTTCTTTTTTGGACTAGTCTTGGGAATAGTCTGATTAATTCATTTTATTTCATACATCATCAGAATTCAGCTTTTTGTTTATTTGGCAATAAGTAATTCCTTAAAATTAACTTATTTCTTAAGTTTTGTACATGCCAAGTGAAATTTTCATAGCAAATGCATGCTTTTTTAAAGTAAATTTTTAAAAATGTATTTGAGATTTTATTTCAGTAGTTATTTAATATGCTACAATGCCTATTTTAAGTTATATTGAGATTGAAATCCCTCCTATTAACAGCTAAAGTTTAGTAACTTCCAAAGTTAGTCCATGCTACAGTGTTAAGAATTTAAGTAATATTCCCAAGACTCCAATCTTTTCTTCTTAATATTTATACCCTTTAAAATACTACCATACCACTTCTTGTTTTTTAAAATTGATATCATGTTAGTATCTCTAGTAAAGGTTTTTTGATGTTGTGATTGAAATTTGTTGTCATTTTATATATCTTAATTCCAGATTTAGGCTTCTTTAAAGTGAAACTATAGATTGTCAAGAATCAAATAGGGAGCCAGGCCAAGTGGCACACCTGTAGTGCCAGCTACTGGGATTGCTTGAGTCCAGGAGTTCAAATTCAGCCCGGGCAATGTAGTGCTATCCTGTCTCTTTAAAATAAATAAATAAAAAAAATCAAATAGGACCCTAGAATTTCTTTATAATTTATGTACTTTATATTACTGAAGTTTTACTTCCACATTCAGCTTGTCTATTATATGATTCCTTTTCTAAGACTCAGTGATTTTTTTCATTTTTATTAATTTGCTGCTATTATTATAGATGATTATATTAAGTAATGATATCAATAAATTAACCTCAAGCAAAGGAGAAAATATTTTAGGATTCTTTCAACTAAATCTACAGAAACAAACAAACATCATGGCATTTAATTAAATGAAATTGGAAGTTATCTTTGCTCTGTTAATCCCTTTTAAAAAGGAAAAGATCAACACATAAGGGTATGGTTTCTTCTCAAGTGTCACGTTAATTTTTTTGTTGTTTCCCATTTTAGTGAATGAGTTTCTCAAATGCTACCTAGTATTTTTAACCAGTGGTCTCTTATTACCTCCTCACCACTGTCTATATACTGATTTGTTATGTCGCTATTATTTCATTTAATAGCATCACATATTGTTAAAAAAAAGTTTTTGCTATGCTAAATAAGATATTGGCTACTTTTATGGACACCAGTATCCTTAAATGTAAGCATCTGCATATTCCTTTGCCATTAAAAAAAATTCATTCCTTAATATTCTTTTACGTGGAATTGGGTATTTCTGATAAATAAGAAAATTATACAGAAATGTTTCTCTTGTTATAACATTATGTTTTTATTCCAGGTATTAGTCTTAAATTTTGTGTATTTTTTTTTTCTTTAAAATAGATGATTCATAATTATATGGAACACTTAGAAAGAACAAAACTTCATCAGCTCTCAGGGAGTGATCAACTAGAATCCACAGCTCATAGTAGAATTAGGTAAGCTTTGTTATACATTTTGCCTTGAGAAAAAGTAAAAGAAATAATCTGTTTGTTTCTGTTTTTCTCTGTTCTTTAATCCTGGAACAATAGTTAGGCTGATTCAAAAAGCTCTCCACTGTGGTAGAATGCTACCGGAGAGAATAGCATGGAAAAATAGAAACAGCCTTCGCTATTAAAAAGGCACATTGTGAGCCAAGCCATATAAGCAGCATATTGAGGTATTTTGATTGTTTTCTGATACTTAGTGGAGACTACGCTAGGTTTAAAACATTCTACTTTGTGGGAATGCTGAAATTTTTCATTTCTCCTGTGTAATTTGGTTTAAAGTCCGTTTTGTTACAGAGAGGCATGTTTGAAAGGGTTAGCTGGCCATCTGTTTGATGTAGGAGTGTGAATAAATTATGTAGATCTCCAGACAGTGTAGCCAATAAGCTAAGCCAGGACTCCTAGTGGAGGGGAAAATAGTTAATAGGCTGGCTGTCGCTCTGGGTTGCTGCATAAATGCTAGGAGCAGCAGCTCTATGGTTATGAGGTGGGGAGAGGGGAATGACGTCATCGCTTGGGAGCTGCTGCAGGATGGAGTGGAAAGCTGCTGCTGATGGCATTGTTTTTGTGGCAGCAGCTGAATGACAGATCCTCACTACAAAGATACCCCTTTGGCCCCCGTGTAGGCCTCCTGGTTCGGGTGTTTCACCATGCCAGCACAGCGCCATGAGTCCCGGATGCATGCTGCTGTTTGTGTTTGGCTTTGTTGGCGGGGCGGTGGTCATTAATTCTGCTATCTTAGTATCTCTCTCTGTTTTGCTGCTTGTGCACTTTTCTATTTCTACCGGTGTGCCAGCTCTGACGCAGAACCTACCAAGGATACTCAGGTACTCCAGTCTCTCTTGGAAGCCCCTGTTTAGCTGGTTTTTCTTAAATTTTTAGCTTCATGGATCGGCTTTGTAACCATTTCTGTTGCAGATTGAAACAATGGAAAATGGCCTGAAGCTAGTGTTTCAATTTTTATTTATAGTAATTTATAGGCCATCACTTAGGAATACGGCTTTGTGTTTGGAAACTACTGATAAAAGAAAATGATTTTCATATTGTTCTTACACACAAGTACAAGGTCAGTATGGTCTTGTTTTAAGCAGAATGTTCAAAGAGTAAAAGGAGAGCAAGAGTAGAGCACCGGGTCCAAGTTTATACAACCTTTGCGTTTGTCTTCCGAACATTTAGGGGCAAGTATCTTTTATGCTGGGCCTTGCAGTTTATTAGACACAGGCCATACGTTTATTTTGTTTTACTCATCCTTTGACTGATTGAAGTTCAGGCACCACTTTTGTAATTTTTGATAATAGCTCATGGGAACTGACAATTTAAATATTTTCCTTTTAAAAATATATATTTTAAAGTGAAAGGATTTAAAACCTTTTAGGGTAAGGAATGCATTTCCCCCATTATTTACACATCAAAGTTGTGAAAGCTTTACAAAGCCTATTCACTATTGTTTTGTCGGATGTCTCCCTTTCTTTTCTTTGTAGTCTTGGGTGACAAATATCCATGCCTGCTTGTGGGGGTAGTTATTAATCTCTGTAGCTTTACTGCTGTTCACTCCATTTACACTCCGTAAGAGCCATCTTTTACATCTTAGACATTTAAGATTTTGGTTTCTTTTGTTTTATAACTCATCAAACTAAAACTCTGATTTGTTCAGATTTCTGCTTTATGCATGGTTTTAAATGAAAGTTCATAGTGTATAGTTTTTATTCATTACTTAAATGTTTATGAAAATATTCAAATCCTTATTTTTGGCCCCCTTCCCCAATATTCAAATCCTAATTGTGGATTTAGATAAATTGAGAAGAATTAAAGTAGTAAATTTCCTCCGTGTGTTCCTTATTCATAGGTCAGTTCATGTTTAATAATTAGTTTAAGACCCAGAAGTTAGATTTCATCTGTGGTTTAAAACTAGAGACTTGTTTTTATTTATTTTTTCCTGATTTACAAAAATCAGGAACAATCTTATTTGTATATATTTCGATACATAAAAGATTTGTATATGTATTTATGTATATTTAGGATTTGAAGGAATTAAAAACTCCTGACCTCAAGAATATGTAGAATGTTAAAATAAGACTAATGTTAAGGGGCTGTCTTAGGTTTAGGTTCCATTTGAGAGGGCAGTGCCATGCTGTGCTGTGTGGTGCTGTGCAAGTGGGTACGAGGCTTTGGAGTCGAACTGCCTGGTTGTAAGTGATCTGCCCCACGTGGCTGCAGGACCTTTGGCAAGTTGCTTAATCTCTCTGCCTGAGCTTGCTCCTCTGGAGGGCCTTACCCCATAGGGTAGCTTTAAAAATCAAGTGACATTATTATTTTGTGTTTAATATAGTTGTAAGATATATGGTAAATTACACAAGTAAATAATTTTCATAGTCACCTATACCTCATTTTTAGCAGAACTGTTTTAGGTCCAGCTGTTTTATTGATAAAATATCTTACGATTGAATTTTTAAAAGTTCCTTGACACCAAAGTTGCTGCTGATCTGATTGAATAAAGATATCAGAGCCTTCAAGATTAAGATTGAATTATCAAGAAACTTACTTAATTCCAAGTGGGAAGTTCCAGGGAAAGCACATGGGCCTTGGAGTTGAACAGACCTGGCCTAGCATGGCAACTCTGCCAGTTACTAGTGCCTGAAGTCTC
Source organism: Varecia variegata (assembly GCA_028533085.1). Lineage (NCBI taxonomy): Eukaryota > Metazoa > Chordata > Mammalia > Primates > Lemuridae > Varecia > Varecia variegata. The sequence goes on from CM052441.1 coordinate 126,483,746, forward strand.
TGAGCATCACTTTTTCTACTCTGAATGCTGGGAAAATAATCCCTATTTCTTGATAAGGATTAAATGAAAAAATATAAATAAATCATGTAGCTTACTTAATACCTGCCACATGGTGCGTGTTCAACAAATGTAATTTTTTTACTCCCCTTTGTATATAAAGTAGATTTTACTAATTAGTTGTATTATATTAAATGTGAATATAGCCAAAAAGCTGTTTTAAAAATGTATTTGCAAAATTAAACACATCAGCTAATATTTAAATACCCAACTAAAAAACGGCTATATGGAACAAAGGCAATTAAACAAAAGATTATAACAAGGATTCTGCTGGTTGATGATAGGTTTGTTTTCTAGACAGTAATAGCAGATGTTTCAATCTGGGGGTTTAAATCTGCCACTTGTTATTTTTCCATATGTATCCCATTTGTTTTTTTTCCTTCTCTGAGTTTTACTGAAGCATTTAATACATAGGGTACCAGATATGCATACCAACATAGTACAGGACTAATGTTTACCTTTCAGGGTTTCTTTTCAAAAGTAGGATTCTAATGAACTTGCCTAATTACATGTCCTTCTCCTCACCGCTCCCCAACTCTTAATGTAATTTGTCAGTCAAATAAGGAGAGAAGAAGAGTATGAAGTGATATTTTTCTAGAGTTGGAGCAATGTAACCCAGAGTATCATTGACCCACTTGACAGATAGTTGTCAGTCTCTGAATAGAAGCACCCTTCCTATAGAGCAGTTTCTGAATGATTGATACAAGCAAGATGAAAAGGTGGGAATTCTATTTGTATTTTTGATTATAGATTTAGTTGACTGAAGTAGGAAAGTAAAATTTGCATTCATAGAAGACTCCTTCCAGTAGTTTTCAACTTTTCAGTATTTGGTATGTGTAAAAATGAATGTGTTATCATGTATATAACTCTAGTGATGGGCTTGTATTTTGATTTCTGTTAGCGGTATGATGAATTCACACGAAGGCTATATTATCTTCCTTGTTGTCTTTGCATTTTGGGTTAGAGAACTTTTTATTAGACTCAATCTGATTAAATTCCCAGTCACTTTTTGCTTAGGTCATTAAGGTATGTTAGAATATAAATAAAAGTCAACTAGTAGCTCTTAGACCTCTTGAATTTTCAGTTCCCAAAATATGCCCCCCCCCTCCAAATTGGAGGATAAACATCAGGTTGACATGTTTTTATTTTATCAAGTACAGACATGAAAAAAAAAATCCAGCTACCAATAACTGTCACCATCATTTGATGAAAGAAAGGGCATTTTAAGTCAAAGAAGCAGGAAAGATGTAGTTTAAAATAAGAGTCAGTAATTCTCAAGAAAGAACAGGTTCTATGTTGTATGGAAATTTGTATGTGTGCAATGTGTACTATGTGGTCCTCTAAGGAAATAAATAATAATGCCTCTTTTTGCCGTGGAATTAAAAAAGTTTGTTGCTGACCAGCATTTAGGAATAACTGGTGTAAACAGAATAGCTGACTAGTTACTTTAATTTTTGTCATTTGGTTGTTCTGGCAGCTTATAATCACAAACTTAGATTTAGGGGTGGGGAACCTGCTGCCTTAAGGCAACTTGTGGCCTTCTAGGTCCTTAAGTGCGGCCTTTGGACTGAATCCAAATTTTACACAACAAATCCTTTTTTAAAAAGGGGTGCAGCAGAGAAAAATGAATCTTTTCTTCCTTCCCTTGGTGCTTAAAAAAGAACAGTCGTGAAATCAAAAGGCCACAGGTTCCCCACCCCTACTAGGGAAAAGTCCTGCTTTTAAATATTATTTCCTTGTGCATATAACTTTAATGAAATACAATCTCTCAACCCTTTTGCTTCACCTAATCTGTAAGAAGATGTTCTGACAGTTTTATAATCCCTTTTGATTGTTAGGAATGAAAGAACACATCCTTTGTGTTAAGTGAGGGCAGATTTCAAAATTGGCTTAAGTTTCTTGGTGTAAAAATGAATTTACAGAATAAAAGACTTATTTAGCAAAACTTAATATTTTCCCACTTTCATTTACAACCTCACTGTTTCTTTTCTAACTTACATTCTTACCAGTAGAGGTATGAATTCTGGGAGGCACCAAACCTTTTAGTGTCTTATTTCTTTCCAATTTCTACAGTTTTGAGTTAGTGACCCAGTATGACCTGTTAGGAGGCTTGTTTCTACTCTCTAAAAGCACTCTGATTTGGAATCTTATGTGCACCAACAAAGGATGTATTTCTTATTGAAATTCTATTATTATTAAAATTGTAACTCTTGTTCATTGAAATTTCCCACAAAGCACTGGAAATTCAACAGTCTTTATAGAATATTTTGGCCTCTGTTTTTGGAAAAAACTGGCAATGGTTTTCTCCTATGTACTGTGCTTGAAAGGAACTCATATAGTGGTTCTGTAGAAAAACAGAGTTTCCTACCTTAGGAATGTTAAAGATCTTTTGAGTTCTTTTTACCATTTAATCAGTAGCTCTGAATTAGATAATATATTGATTTTCCTCTAGGCAGAAAAGGCGTACTCTGAAGAGGCTTCAGTTAACATCCAGGGATTAGTGTGAGGATTTGGAAAGTCTACAGACAGGGGTTGGGCTCACTTCCAAAGGAAGGGGTTGTAGGTCCTCCTAGGGCTAACCTAAGTATGATTAAAAACCCGGGAGCTCTTTTCTAGGTCAGACCAGACCACTGACTTCTTCCTAGGCAAGGAGCTCATCAATAACTTATATGATTTCCTAAACTATTTCTTACCATTTTTCTTAGTCGATTTCTTGAGGCTAATTTAAGTCAGGCCAGGAAAGGTGGCTGACACCTATAATCCTAGCTAGCAGTTTGGAAGGCCAAGGTGGGAGGATCGCTTGAGCCCAGGAGTTCAAAACCAGGCTGTGTAACATAGCCAGACCCCGTCTCTACAAAAATTTAAAAAAATTAAAAAAAAACCCAATTAACTGGGCATGGAGGCACTCCCCTATAGTCCCAGGTACTTGGGAGGCTCAGGTAGGAGGATCACTTGAGCCCAAGAGTCAGGAGTTCAAGGCTCCAGTGAGCTATCATGATGCCACTACACTCCAGCCTGGGTGACAGAGTAAGACCCTGACTCTAAAAAAATAAATATTTAAAAAAATAGGAAATTCTGGCTGAGTATGATGTCTCATGCCTATAATCCTAGCACTTTGGGAGGCCAAGGCGGGAGGATTGCTTGAAGCAAGTTCAAGACCAGCCTGAGCAACATAGTGAGACTGCCGTCTCTGCTAAATATAAAAATAAAAATTAGCCAGGTGTGGTAGCACACCTATAGTCCCAGCTACTCTCAGGAGGCTGAGGCAGGAAGATTGCTTGAGCCCAGGCGTTTGAGGCTTCAGTGAGCTATGATGACCCTGCTGCACTCTAGCACAGACATCAGAGCAAAACCCTATCTGAAAAAATAAAACAAAAAACCAAAAAATCTTATGAGACTCGGTTCTTTCTTTTTGGTAAGTCTACTTGTTCATATGGGCAGACAGTATTATTTAAGGTGATGATTCTAAAGCAGTGAGTCCAGGCTTGTTGTTTATAGTCATGACAAATAAAAAATAAATGCTTAATTTTTTCTCCCCTCTCAAAATAGAAAAGAACGCCCTATATCGTTAGGGATTTTCCCATTACCTGCTGGAGATGGATTGCTTACACCTGACACTCAGAAAGGAGGCGAGACCCCTGGATCAGAGCAATGGAAATTTCAGGAATTAAGTCAACCACGTTCTCATACCAGCCTGAAGGTAAAATTTATTCTGTTGAAATTGTCAATTTATATTTTATTATAAGTTTTCTTATTCTAATTAAAGTACTAGACAACCAAAGCATAATAAAATGTAATAGTTTGTATACATTTTAGTTTGTAAAATTGATGTCTTTTTTTAAATTGGAAAGGAGCTTTTCCCAAAGAGTATTATTTTTTTACTATTCTATTTCAAGTTATATGGGAAAACAAAGTGAAGTATTATTACATCTTGATTAGCATACTAGTGACAAAAATCAGTTTGTATTTGATAAAGGACATATATTATGAATTTAGGGTGGGGTAACTAGTGAGCCTAATTATGTTTTTTAGAACTGAAAATCACTATTACCTGAAATCCTTGGTTCACTGTCTAAAGCTTCACAATTTAGTACAGTTTCACTTAAACACTGTTCCTTCCTCAAAACAACTTCATAAAGCAGTATACAAAAATGCATTGTGTTTAGCTAAAAAGATTTGGTGTTAGTTCATTATAGGTTATATTCTTGACCAAGAACTTGTCATCAGCTTGTAATAGGCATAATCAATAATATACTCTAAGCGTGGAGATAAACTAATAATTAAATTAAAAAATATTTATTTCCTTGTAATATTCTGAAAAAAATATTTAAAGTTATGATCTATGTCTTATAAAATGAAATGCTTACAAGGGAATATTGATTATAAAAGATCCTTTGTTACGTTATAAAATCTATTTTATCATGAAACAAATAGGCCACCTACAATGAACACAAATGAATTACTTATATCTTATCTCCTTTTTCTGCTTTATTTTTCTCAGTAATACTTATCATGGTCTGAGTATTTTAAGATAGCTCTTACAATGCTTCTAAGATACTAAGTCATTTACTGTATATATTTGCCTCTTGTGTTTCTCTTCACTAAGAACATAAATTCCAAGAGGTTTATTTTCTGCTGTATCCCTCACACTTGGAAAAGCGTCTAGCACATGGTAGGCACTCAGAATATGTTTGTTCAATGAATTATTTGTTTTAGATGTTAGAAAGAATCTTTTGGAATAATATAAATGGTCTTTCAGCTCTAGAAATGGGGAGGCATTCAAAATCATTCTGTTGACTTTGGAAATGTGCTCAAAACAACAAGCAGTCAGTAAACATTTGATAGCTTTTCTCTTAATAAAAACTATTAACAGTAAGGTTTACCTCACCTTTTTCTCCTTCTTGCTCAATTTGTTAGAGGCCAATAGTGCTCAGTATTAGTGCACAGTGATACCACTGGGAAACTCTCTCATTCTTTACTCCTACGGCCACACTGGCTTTTTTAGCCTGCCTGTAGGCTTAATAGATCTTCCAAAACATCTCATCTCTCCATCGCCTAGTTGCCACACCACCTTTCCCAAAACAAAATTAAGTAGGAGGGGTAATTTTAATACATCAAAAATGTATCCCATATGGTAACTATATTTTATTTGCTATCTAAAAGTATACCTTAAGAAAAGATTATTATAATTCTCTTGTTATTTAATCCAATGACGTGCTGTGGCAGAACTTTACTGGCAAGTTATAAACCGTTTAGCAGATTATTAATATAAACTTAAGTAGGGAGTTTTTTGTGTCCTCCCTAGAGATATTAAGGGAAGTATTCCCCAGAGTTTCTAAAACAAAATCCTATCTATTTCTACTTGGTCTGGACATGGAGCCACTAAATGGGATAGGCAACAGGTGAGGATTTCCAGGAATGAGGTGGTACGTTATAAAATGGCAAAAGTCCAGTATGTCTACTGATTAGGACATATACAGTATTTTATTATTCACCTAAGCCCTTGTCATTAACCACTATCTTTCTCTAACCTTACAAAGGCTGGAAGTCAGGTTTAGAGTTTACTCATGGGCTATGTGATGTAACAGGAATTGGACTAGACTCTCTCTAATTTAAAATATCCTACAACTCTCATTTCTCCTGAAGACTTTGGGATGACCTTGCTATATTTAGAGCATGTTTTGACTTCATTATGAAGAAAACCAAAAGTGCAAATTACAATTACCTTAATTTTACTAGCACAATTTTTCTGTGAAGTAAGGTTAAGGCAAAAATGTTCTGTGAGAAAGTCACACGATGGGTTATAACCAAGGAAACAGAACAATAGAAAATTCTGTGGCAGAATTGCAGATGAGGGGATTTGCCAGTGATCATAAAGTTACAGCCCTTCTTTGTTGCTACGCTGCAAATTTCTCACTGTGAGAGACCTGTAGTCAGTGAGGTTATAAATAATCCAGTGGATTTTCTAGGAATCATGCACCGAGAAAATGTACAAGTTCTCTCTCTCTCTTTTTTTTCCAAAGCTCTGTTGCCAGGGCTAGACTACAGTGGTGTCATCACAGCTCCCTGCAACCTCAAACTCCTGGGCTCAAGTAATCCTCCCACCTCAGCCTCTCAGGTAGCTGAGCTACAGTCTTCCACCACCATGCCTGGCTAATTTTTACATTTTTTGTAGAGGTCATGCTATGTTTCTCAGGCTGGTCCCAAACTACTGGGCTCAAGCAATCCTCCTACCTTGGCCTCCCAAAGTCCTAGGATTATGGGTGTGAACCACCTTGCCTGCCCTCAAGTTCTTAGAAAGGAGAATTTATTTGTACTTATTGTTTCTTCTTTTTTTGGTACATATTATTTCTTGATTTATCTCACACTTATGGAGATTGGCAAACAAGTACATGAATAAATAAAATAATAGAATTTCAAGTATTGTTACGTGCTATTAAGAAAGCAAGGTAAGCTAGAGAGTAATTAGTAGGGACGGGTGCTTATTTTAGGGTGGTAGGGGAAGGCCTCAGAGAAGGTGACTTGCACCCTGACATGGGGACATGTAGGTGCATGGAAAGGTCTGGAAGAGTAAGTGTTTGAGGAAGATAAGATATTAATAGCAACTGTAAAGGCCTTGGGGTAGGGACATACTGGCGTATTTGAAGAACGGTGGTTTTCTCTTCATCCCACTCTTCAGGCTTTCAGTCCTACCTACTACAGCAACATGCCTTTTGTTAAGATTGCCAAAAGCACCCATCTTTCCAAATCTAATGGAACATTCTCAGTCCTCATCTTTCCTTTTAGCAGCATTTCATGTATTTGAATACATTCAGCTTCTTGAAATGCTTCTTCCTTTAGTTTGCTACCACCACCACCCCCCCCCCGCCCCCCTGCCCCGGACTAGTTTTCTTCACTGGTGCTTCTCTATTGCGGATTCTCTTCTACTTTTGGACCTCTCAATGTTGGGATACCCCAGGGCTTAAACCTCAGCCCTACTCTTAATCTAGATAGATCAAATTCCATTTCTGTAAATGCCATCCACAAATCAAGGTTCACAAATTTGAATCTCTAATCTTGATCCCTTCCCTGAACTCCAGGCCTCTGTATCCAATTGCTTTTCTTTTCTTTTTTTTTTTTTTTTGAGACAGAGTCTCGCTCTGTTGCCCAGGCTAGAGTGCCGTGGCGTCAGCCTAGCTCACAGCAACCTCAAACTCCTGGGCTTAAGCAATCCTTCTGTCTCAGCCTCCCTAGTAGCTGGGACTACAGGCATGTGCCACCATGCCCGGCTAATTTTTTTTTTTATATATATATTTTTAGCTGTCCAGATAATTTCTTTCTATTTTTTAGTAGAGACGGGGTCTCGCTTTTGCTCAGGCTGGTCTCGAACTCCTGACCTCAAGCGATCCTCCCGCTTCGGCCTCCCAGAGTGCTAGGATTACAGGTATGAGCCACCAGGCCCAGCCTGCTTTTCTTTATAGTTTCCCCAAATATATATGTTTTACCTTGCTTAGGTCACCACCAGTAGAAACACCCTCTTTCAAGGCCGATCCAAATGTCACAGTTTACATAAAGCCTTACCTGATACCCTATTGATAGTCCTTGAATTGAGTTTAGAGATCAGTTCAAGGCAGAAAGCAGAGGATTTTTTGTTTGTTTTAAACTTTTGCTGGCATTATATTGTCCAGCTTTATTTATTTATTTATTTTACTTTTTTTTTTTTAAAAGACAAGGCCCCACTATGTTGCCCAGACTGGACTAGAACTCCTGGGCTCAAGTGATTCACCTCAGCCTCCCAAGTAGCTGTGACTATAGGCACATCCATCTGCACCTGGCTGGAGGAGTTTTATATTGCATCATTAAAAGAAATTTTTTTCTGGGGACGTCTAGGGAAATTGATAAAAAGAAACTCCTTATGTTAAATGACCAAAACTGTTCTGTTAAAAAAGAAAGTGCTATAAGGCTGGGAATGGGAAAAATGATAAGGTGAGGCTGTTCAGTTAACTGAATTATATTCACGAACAAGCTGCAAATAAGGAATTGGAGAACAAAAGGGCAAATATAACCAAGACAATCCTGAAGAACAACAAAAAGTACAAGAACTTGCCTTACCAGATATTAAGACTATAAAGCTTTAATTATTATGATGGTATAGTATTGCTTTACTTTCCCTTCCTCTTTCCTTTCTGCACAATTCAGTCCTGAGGCCACAGGTAGGGCAGAGCAAGGTTAGGCTCTGCAGGGTGAGGCAGGAGTGGGGTTGGTATCACAACCAAGCAAGATTAGGAGGGTGTCCATGAGGGGATGGCCTGGTGTAGAAAGTCAGAGCCCCAGCAGTGTCAAGGACATCCCTGCAGAGGGGCAGCCTGGCTTCGGGGTTATCATATTCTCAATAGGGTGATGGGACCCTCCCCAAGGAGAGGTGCCAGGCATAGGGTGTGAGCCTGAGCAGGTGAGGAAGGCAGCATTTGTGTGTATGTGGGGGGTGAGAAGGCTGGAATGGAGGAGAAAGAAGACGCATAGGAAGAGAAGGGCATTGGTAGGGGTTGTAGTGGCAGAGAGGAGAGACCATAAGAGACTTCAGCCCTGGAAGTCAAGGGCCAAGAGAGTTCTAGAATGGAAGGAGTTGTCAGCAAGGTTAGATGGTATGGAGAAAAGAGTAGAATGAAGAATAAATTTGTACATTTGCAGGTGTAGGTTTGAGTCATTAGAGTTGTAGGGCCAGTAACAGGAGTGAATGTGCATTATAAAAGGAGGAAGTAGGAAGTACAGACTACTTAAGAAAGGTGGTGGTGGGAGGAGAGAAAAAGGATAACTTGAGGTGGAGGTTGGCAGGGTAGAGGTACCTTTAGAATGGGAGAGACTAGGTTGTTTGTGTGCTCAGAAGAGAATTGAATAGAAAGAAAAATTGAACACAAGAGAGTGAAGAAAGGTAATTGATACATCAGAATTCTAGGAGGTGGGCAGGGGAAAGGAATCATGTACCCCAACTGCAATTCACGTCTTCTTCATTGATGGGACACCATCATTTTTCCTAGTCTTTTGCTATTACCAATAATAATGTGGTGAACAACCACCAAGGCCTAGCAAACAGTGTGAAAACTATGTGGATGGGATAATACACGCGCGCGTGTGCACACACACACACACACATGTGTATACATACTCCAGAAAAGTATTTTTTTTTTCTTCGAAGAGCATTCTGGTTGTTGATTATTAGTAGAATGTGACTTTTAGAACTGAGAAAAACAGTTTTAACTAGCTAGAAAGCAATTAGGTAGGTACCTACTTATGAAAATTTTAAAGAGTTTTTTAAAACCGTATGACTTGAAATACTTTAGTAGAACTCCTGTGAGAAGTTCTTGTTAGCATAGTTTGGTATGTAAAGCCAGTGGTCAATGTGTGCTGCATTCTTCAGGGGATGTGCTTAGCATACAGAGTAGGAAATGTCTGAACAGAGCCAGCATTCTTGTTGAAAAGAATTTTCCATCCTCCTCCCTTTGTGGTTAAATTCTAAAATTGTTCCTGAGTTTTCCCAAGCTTGAATTCTCTTGAATTCCCAAGCTTGAATTTTTATAGTAGTTGAACTGTATTTCTGTATTGTCTATTATGAAAGATTCCTATTATAAAATGCATGCGTAATTTTAAATTATAAAACAGTTAAAGCTCTCAGTCTTTAAAAACTTTTTTTCTTTTTCTTTTTTTTGTTTTTGAGACAGGGTCTCACTTAGTTGCCCTGGCTAGAATGCACTGATGTCATCATAGCTCACTGCAACCTCAAACTCCTGGGCTCAAGTGATCCCCCTGCCTCAGCTTCCTGAGTAGCTGGGACTACAGGTGCACACCACCACACCTGACTAATTTTTCTATTTTTTTGTAGAGACAGGGTCTTGATTTTGCTCAGGCTGGTCTTGAACTCCTGACCTGAAATGATCCTCTCACCTCAGCCTCTGAAAGTGCTAAGATTATAGGCAAGAGCCACCGTGCCCAGCCTAAAACTTTTTTTGAAGTAATTTTAGACGTATAGAAAAGTTGTAAAAATAGTACAGAAGTCTCATATACTCTTCACCCAGCATCCCCTAATGTTAGCTAACCATAGTATAATTATCAAAACTAAGAAATTAACATTGGTACAATACTATTAGCTAAACTGCTGACTTGTATTCGAGGTTCACCAGCTTTTCCACTAATGTTCTTTTTCTGTTCTGGGATCCAATCCAGGATCCCACATTGCATTTAGTCGTTATGTCTCAGCCTTTTCCAATGTGTGACAATTCATCGATCTTTTCTTGTCTTTCATGACCTTAGGACTTTTTAAAATTAAAGAGTACTGGTTAGTTATTTTGTAGAATGTCTCTCCATTTGGGCTTCTCTGATGATTTCTCATGATTAGACTGAGGTTATACATTTTTGGTAAAAATACCACAGAAGCCTTGTATCTTTTCTTATTATTTACCCTTATGTCAAAGGGTAAATAATGTTGATAAGTCTTACTAGTAGTAATGTTAACTTTGGTCACTTAGTTCAGCTGGCATGTATCAGATTTCTCCATTGTAAAGTTACTATTTTTCCTTTTATAATTAAAAAATATCTTGGTGGATATACTTTGAGACTATGCAAACATCCTATTTCTCCTCAAACTTTCATCCCCTGATTTTAGCATCCATCAGTGGATCTTGCCTACAACAATTATAAATAAAATATTACTAATGATTATTTTCTGTTTTTTTCATCCCTCTACATTAATTGGAATGCTTCTGTAAGAGAAAGCTGTCCTCTTCCCTCCCTCCCTCCATTCCAGTTTGTACTCAGTGGCTATATATTTTATTCTGTGGGCTATCCAAACCTATTATTTTTTTGGTTTCTCACATTGTTCAATTGTTCCAGCTTTGGCCATTGGGAGCTCTTTCAGGTTGTCTCCTGTACTCTTTCGATATGCCCCATCCTTTTTTGAGGACTTCCTTCCTTACTGGCACTGTAAGATGCTCCAAGCTCTCATATTTTCCCTGTCCCAGCCCTAAAAAATCTACTTCTTCAAGGAGGCCTGGCTCATTTTTTGGGGAGAATGCTATTCAGGAACCAACATGTAGGCATTAAGTGTATTTAATGCTTAGAATCTCCTTGCTTCTGGGCATTCTCTTTCTCTGATGCTCGTGTTGGGTTTTTCCGTTAGTTTATACTCTATATTACCTCCTTATAGATTTTATATTAGTGTATACAGTAGGGTAAAATAAAAATAGGATTTTAAGAAAAAATGGATTATGTGTTGTAATATTTCATATTGCTTTTGCTTGTGACAGTGGATAAGGAATTTGTTCTATAACCTCAATTTTTACTTAATAAACTTTTTTTCCTGACATATATCTTCATTTGATAACTTTGGGAACTACTCATAGTAGACAGGGTTTGAGGAGAAAAAGGGTAAAGATTTAGTCCTTTCAATCTTTTTGTATTGTTTCCCCTTTTGAACTTGTGCTTGGGGGTCAGGCGCAGTGGCTCACTTTTAGCACTTTGGGAGGCTGAGGTGGGAGGATTGCTTGAGGCTGGGAGTTTGAGACCAGCCTAATAAGCAACATGGCGACCCTGTGTCTACAAAAATTTTTAAAAAAATTAGCCGGGTATTGTGGTGCACACTTGTAGTCCCAGCTACTTGGGAGGCTAAAGCAGGAGGATCACTTGAGCCCAGGAGTTTGAGGTTGCAGTGAGCTATGATGATGCCACTGCACTCTAGCCCAGGCAACAGAGTAGGAACCTGTCTCCAAAAAAAAACTTTTCTTGGGGAAGGGGCAGTGGAATTAGTTCTCTGGTAGTGGATTTTTTTTTTTTTCTTTTTGGTACATTTATTGTGTCATATGTTGACCAAGATGCTTATGTGTGAAAATTGGCAAAAGTCTAAATAAAAAACACTGTTTGAAAATGAGGGTGTTGGAAGCTTATATTTTGAATGTGGCTTCTACAGATGTTTAATCTTTAAGCAAGCTTTTAGAGTAGGAAAAGTTGTTTTAAATGTTTCCTATTTAAGAAAATGACCTTGCTTTTTCACTTTCAAAAATATTTATTGATACTCACTATGTTAGGCACAATGCCATGTATTAGAATGTTGTTAAGGTGCTCAGAGGTCTAGATATTTTATAAAACAGGCTTAATACTTTCTCTTAAAAAGTTATATTACTACTCGGGAGGCTGAGGTGGGAGGACTGCTTGAAGCCAGGAGTTTTAGACTACAGTGTAGTGTAATCACTCCTGTGAGTAGCCACTGCACTCTGCCTGGCCAACATAGTGATACCCCATCTCTTAAAAAAAAATTTACATTAATTCAGTTTCATGATTTTTATTAACTTTGAAGACTATAGATTAAAAATGGAAAGTTTCTCCAACTCTAAATTTCACTCCTTCCCCCATTGTTGTAATAGTTGATGTATCCTTTGGACCTTTTTCTTTACATAGCACATACTTACATAATGTCTTTTTAAGATAAAAAATGAGTTTATATTATAACTATCTTCCTACAGCTTGCTTTTTTTTTCCATTTTATAATGTATCTTGACAATTGTTCTACTTTTACATAGGGAGAACCACCCAAATTTTTACCTAGTTTCTGATGAAATGAATAGTTGAGAATGGTTAAAGATGTTGAGAATCCAGAATCAAAGATCATATAAACAAGCAGTAAGTGCTTTCATCACCGAAAAAAGAGAGGGAAAAAAAGTAATTATGTGAAGTGCTGGATATGTTAATTGGCTTGATTGTAGTGATTATTTCACAATGTATATCAAAACATCAAGTTTTATACCTTTAACTATGTACCATTTTTATTTGTCAATTATATTAATAAAGCTAGAAAAAAAATTTAATAAAGAAGAGGCAATCTGGCTTCTAGAAAGTGATCATGCCTTGCTAATCTGTGTTTTTTGAGGGAATTAACAGAGAGCCAGCAGCTGTGTTAACGGAGAGCTAGCAGCCTCAAAAAAGACTTTGATGAATTTCCAGACCAAGATTGTTTAAAACTTGAGTTTGCTTTATGTTTAAGAGAAATTCTGTCCCACAGAGGGAAAATGTATAGATAGAAATAAAGAATATGAATAAATAGATGTTTTATGAAAATTTTTTTAAAAATTTGTTTTAATATTTCAGTACCTTGATCTTGGAAAGAAAAAAGATTTGAATCTTAGTGACCCTTCAATCATTAATGTTATCTAACAGTTTCAGAAATGATAGGAGGAGAAAGGAGGGTGTAGTAAACTTTTCTGAGTATGCCACACTGGATTAGTATGTTAAACAGAGGGACTAGAATAAATGTCAGGAAGATTTCATAGAGTAGAAAAAAGGGTTAAGTGATAAGCTGCTTATCAACAAGTATAAGGTTATAACACTAATCCACACAGTGGCTTCTGAACCATGGTATCACTTAAATAAACTAGAGTTTTGTTTCTTTTCCTTAAGACTTGATAAGCAAAGAGAACAAGAGTCTTAAAGGAGGTAATCTTAAATTAAAACAAAACAAAACCCTCACACCTTCATTTTAAACATAGTACTAACATAACAGATAAATGAATTTTGTATCCTGAGAGATAGTACAAGCCAAAAATACAAACATGTGAAAACCTAGTAAATGCATAATTTTTTCTCTTTTGTAATCTTTCCCTCTTCCCAGGTCAGCAATAGTCCTGAACCTCTGAAGCCTATAGAACAGGAGGTGAGAATGGTGTTTCAAAACATATTGCATAAAGTAAACAAAAGTGATTAACTACTGGTTACTTCCTCAACTGCTGTTCTCAAGAAATCAGTTGCTCAGTTTGGGAGACTATTGATGTTATTCACTGAAATAGAAAACTGTTTCCTCTATAATGGTTGCCAGGGCTTTATTTTAATCTGTAATTTACTCCTCCTCCAGAGTAAGCATTTTAAAATGAAGGAGAAAAAATACAAGTAAATCCTATGGAAATTCAGACTCTGTTTCCATTTATCTAGCCCTAGGTAGAAAAACTAGTATACTTTGCCACAGATAGCTTCCGCAGGGCCAAATGTACGTATCTGGAGACAGTCCAGTGTGTCATTTTACTGTGGGCTGCTTCCCTAGTTTAATAGATTCTTTAGCTCCAGTGCGGCTTTATTCAGCAAACACCTGTTAATAGCCTGCTGCATGTCAGGCTTGTGCTCTGGGCACTGCTAGGTCCAGGGTTGACCCCGGGTCCATGGAAGCTCTCCAGCATTGACAATGAAACAGTGTCTTCTTCCTTCAGAAGTATCCTCAGTGTTAGGACATTCATACCTTTCTTTTAATAATCTGGATTCTCCTGAACCTACAATACTATTTATATCTAGATGTATTTTACCTAAATGTCAGTGTCTAGAGTTTTGGTTTTCATTGTTTTCTTTGGCCACAAATTCCTTTAGGAATCAAATTATTTGAAACTTTCTAGAAAAACACATGTACACAGAATTTTGTGACTTTTTTATGCCATAGAACTGTAAATCAAAAGAGTTTAAGAACTGCTTTAGAAACTTACTTAGGGAGAAAGAAATGTAAATATAAAATTATAAGGTGATGCATGTTATACAGTGGGGAATTCTATATTGGCCTAGTTATTTGTATAATAAATTTTTTTATTTTCATTGGCTTAAAACCTTCAAATCTAAAAGACAGCTAAATTTATGTAACAGAGTTGTTTGCCCTTTTACTTTAGCTTATTTTGGATGAAGTTAGGCAAGCTACTTAGGAAAACACTACATTGGAATATGTAGTGTTTGTAAGTTGTCCTTAATGGGATAACTTATTTTCTATGGTTGTAAATGTAGTTTATAGTCTATTAGAAAATAAGTAGTTATGGTGCAATGCCAGATAACACATGACATTTATATTCTATATGGCACTAAGTGCACGATACATTCGATGAATGGAACGATTGAAAATATTTTGAATGGCTTGTAGGCTTTTAGCTTGATATCTAAACCAGTAATAAAATAGCATAAAGACCATATTGCTTTTACCACAGTGTCTCAAGTGAAACTAAAAGTAATAACACTGTTTTTTGTATGTGTGGTAAAACACATATTTACTGTCTTAACCATTTTTAACTACATAGTTTAGTAGTGTTAAGTATGTTCATATTATTATAAAACAGATCACCCAAACTTTTTCATCTTGTAAACCTAAAACTCTACATCCATTAAACAATAATTTCCCTTTTCACCCCAGTGCCAACCCCTTGTAACCACCATTCTACTTTGTGATTCTATGAATTTGACCTCACACATTATTAATAGATACCTAGTATAAATAGAACCATTGTAGTATTTATCATTTTGAGATTGGCTTATTTCACTTAGCAAAATATCTTCAAGGTTTATCTGTATTATACTATGTGACAGGATTTCCTTCCTTTTTAAGGCTGAATAATACTTTATTGTATGTGTATACCACATTTTGTGTATCCATTTATCTGTTGATGGACATTTAGGTTTTTTCCACCTCATGGCTATTGTGCATAATGCTTTTACAAAAATGAGTGTACAAATATATCTTTGAGACCCTACTTTCACTTTTGGATATATACCCAGAAGTTAGATTGCTGGATAATATGGTAGTTCTTTTTCTTTCTTTCTTTCTTTTTTCTTTCTTCTTTTTTTTTTTTTTTTTTTTTTTGAGACAATATCTCTCTCTGTTGCTGGGCTAGAGTGCAGTGGCATTATCGTAGTTCACTGCAACCTCTAACTCTTGGGCTCAAGTGATCCTCCTGCCTCAGCCTCCCAAGTAACTGGGATTACAGGTGCATGCCACCACACCCAGCTAATATTTCTATTTTTTGTACAGACGGGGTCTCCCTCTTGCTTAGGCTGCTCTTGAATTCCTGACCTCGAGCAATCCTCCTGCCTCAGCCTCCCAGAGTGCTAGGATTACACACACCGGACCAGTAGTTCTATTTTTAATTTTTTTAAGGGCCCTCTATGCTGTTTTCCAGAGCAGTTGCATCATTTTACAGTCCTACCAACAGTACACAAGGGTACTGATTTCTTTACATCCTCACCAACATTGTTACTTTCTATTTTGAGGGTTTTTTTTTTAATAGTAGCCATCCTAATGTGGGTGAGGTGATACTTCATTGTGGTTTTGATTTGCATATCTCTGATGATTAGTGATGTTCATCACCTTTTCATGTGCTTCTTGGCCATTGGCTTATTATCTTTGAGTTACATCTATTGTTTGAAAACACAATTTAAACATGCACAGGTGTGCGCCATTCTTTTATATGGTGCTACAGTTCCAAATCAGGTCCTTACTTTTTATGGACATTCTCCAATGACATGTACAGCCAATAATGTGACTATTCTTTAAAGACTCTGAAGAGGGGGGAAATGGGGTTACAAAATAAGTAAGTTTGTCAGAAAGAAACTTGTTAACTGTGTAAATCTCCATGTTTTGCACCACTCATGCCATTGAAAAAGATGTCTTAATGATGTCAGACATTAGGATTTGATAGGCTAGTCAGTGGTCTTCAAATAACTGAAGTGGCATTTGCAATCAAGACTGTTAGCCATGCTTTTCGGGAACCCAGGCACAAAAAAAAAAAAAAAAAAAAAAGACTGTTATCCAAACTAGTACAGCCTGTCACATGACCTACAAACTCTAATACAATATAAAATAGAAATTTACAGTCTCAAGAAGCCACAGATTGAATGTGAAATAATGGCATGTATCTCCCTTGAAACTTTATGATGAATAATTCATAATAAATGCTTCTAGTTTTCATTTAGGTACTAATAAGAATTTTCCCTAATTTTGTGTATACAATCATTCATCGCTTAACAACAGAGACATGTTCTGAGAAATGCATCCTGAGGTGATTTTGTCATTGTGCAAACATCATAGAGTGTACTTACACAAACCAGGATGGTATAACCTATTATGCATTAGTCTATATGATATGAGCTATTATTGTTCTAGGCTGCAAACCTTACAACATGTTACTGTAATGAATACTCTGGGCAGTTGGAACACCATGGTAAGTATTTGTGTCTGTGAACATATGTAAACATAAAAAAGGTATAGTAAAAATATGGTATAAAAGATTTAAAAAAAAAAACGGTACACCTATGTGGGGCACTTACAATGAATGGAGCTTGCAAGACTGAAAATCGCTCTGGATGAGTCAATGAGTGAGTGGTGATTGAATGTGAAGTCCTTTCTTCAATAATAAATTAACCTTAGTTTACTTTAACCTTCGACTCTATAAACTTTTTAAATTCTTAAACTTTTTTACTCTTTTGTAATAACTCTTAGCTTAAAACACAAGCACATTGTACAGTGACACAAAAAATATTTATGAGTTTTTTTCTATTAAAATTTATTTAATTTTTTTACTTTTTAAACTTGTCTGTTGAAAACTGAGACAAACACACACTAGCCTAGGCCTACAGAGGGTCAGGATCATCAATATCATTATCTTCTACCTCCACATCTTCTCCCACTGGAAGGTCTTCAGGGTCAGTAATCTGTATGGAGCTGTCATCTCCTATGATGACAATGTGGTCTTCTGGATACCTCCTGAAGAACCTGCCTAAGGCTGTTTTACTGTTAACTTTTTTTTTCATAAGTAGAAGGAAGACATTCTGAAATAATGATAGAAAATATAGTAAATACATTAACCAGTAATATAGTCGTTTATTATCAAGTATTACGCACTGCACATAACTGTATGTGCTCTACTTTTATATGCCTGGCGGCGCTGTAGGTTTGTTTACAGCAGCATCATCACAAACGTGAGTGATATATTGTGCTGTGACATTATGATGGCCACAACATCATTAGGCAATAGGAATTTTTCAACTCCGTTGTAATCTCAGGGGACCACCATCATATATGAGGTTCATTGTTGACCAAAACTTTGTTATATGGCATATGACTGTATTATCTTATGAGTGTACAGTTGGCCAAAAGTAATATACTTTATCTTTTAACAGGTTGATATTTAAGCTTGTCTCTCTTCATTTTGTCTTTAGTTAGAGGCAGTTAGTGAGGTATAGTATAAAAATATTATGCCCCTAGCCAAATGGTGTGGCAGACTTCTTTTCTACTAATCTTAGGAACTTTATTTCACTACTGCCTGGGAGACCAAGGAGAAATACTTTTTGCAAACTATCCCCCTAAAATTCAGAACTTTTCCCTCCTCCACTCTCAAGTACAGCCCACACAGTGAGCTATTTTAAAGAGTGTAAAATATTTTTATGTGGTAAGTATAAAAGGGAAGTAAGTTACACATAAATATAATAAATCTCATGTTATTTGGATAGTCTAGGACAAATTTAAAACATCATTTTCTTCTAAGTAGATCCTGATTTACCACTTCCTTGTAGCCTGAAACCCTGAGATCTTTGAGGTATTATAATCCTTTTCCTGTTTGAGATTCAGCTTTCCCCTGGTTATTTTATTTCATGCTCCTAGATCCACAAATGAATTTGGGAGGTGGGCTTTTGCCAAACTGTATATATTGTGAACACTTTAATTACTAAGTACAAATTTTTTAAAAGTGAAAATAACCAGACTTTTTGAGAGGTGGGAGACTGGAATGATAAGGAAGAAGAAGAAATAATTTTTCTACTTTCAAGAGGTAAATGACAAAAGTCCAAGATTGATCTCAAATTATTTATTTTTCAAATGGTTTCAAAGGTGTATCATTTTCTCAGTATAGATGAACTTGATATTCTCTAGGGCTTTCTGAATTCACAGTCTTGATAGGTTTAAGTGCTTTCATCAACACTTTTTGTCAAGAAGATAGACTTTTTAATTAATTAATTAACTTACTTATGAGACAGGGTCTCACTCTGTTGCGCAGGCTAGAGTCCAGTGGCCTGATCATAGTTCAGTGTAACCTCGAATTCTGGGCTCAAGCAAACCTCCCACCTCAGTCTCCTGAGTAGCTGGGACTGCAGGTATGCAGCACCGTGCCCAGCCAACTTTTAAAATTTTTTCTAGAGACAGGGTCTTGCTGCGTTGCCCAGGCTGGCCTCAAACTCCTGGCCTCAAGGAATCCTTCTACCTCGGCCTCCAAAAGTGCTGGAATTGCAGGTGTGAGCCACTGCACCCTGGCCTATTTTGTATTTTTAAATGTGTATTAAATTCCAAACCTTTCAAGAATGGGAATCCATGTGTATGACCAAACAAATATGAGTTAGCTAGGCTGTTAAATTAATCAAAATAATGCCACTTTTATTTTTTAACAGGGTTAAAAGCGAAGACAAAGAGAGTGGTGCTCAGAGGGACTGGGAGCTGTCTTCACTATAGGCCTCTTTGGCTCTGGAAATATTACTGTCAGTTTTTCTGACTTAACTACTCCAAACAAGCTAATTTGCTGGACTTAGCAGATTTTTGTCAGATACTTCTATATTAGGTGCCAGTTACCAGCTCGAGAAAATAGTCAGCAATTTTATCTTTTAATTTGAAGGGAGGAGGAGGTGATGAAGAATTAAGCTATTTATTTCTTTGGTTTGTCTTCCTTCTCATTGAAAATCAGCCTAGTATGAGATGCAAATACAAAAATAATTGGCTGTACAATTCAGATAATTTTATTAGTATATGGCTAGTAGTGTACTTCAGATGACAGATAATCATTTATTTATATTTAATTTAAAAAAATTTTTTTTAAGAGTTGGGATCCAGCTCTGTCACCCAGGCTAGAGTGCAGTGATGTGATCACAGCTCACTGCAACCTCAAGTTCTTGGGCTCAAGGTATCCTCCCGAGCAGCTGGAACTACAGGCATGTGCCACCATGCCCAGCTAATACTTTTATTTTTTGTAGAGACAGGACTCTCACTATGTTGCTCACACTAATCTTGAACCCCTAGCCTCAAGAGATCCTTACGCCTCGGCCTCCTAAAGTGCAAGAATTATAGGCATGAGCCACTGTGCCCAGCCAATCAAAGTTATCTTAAACACAAGCCAATAATGATAGCCCCCAATTCATAAATAGTATGAATGGATTTTTTTTTCCTCAAAGCTTTCTCTCATTGGGGTGAGAAACCTGTGGCCTTGGGGCCACATGTGGCCTTCTGGATCCCTGAGTGTGGCCTTTTGACTGAATCCAAATTTTACAGAACAAATCATTTTAATAAAGGATTTAAATCCCTTTTAATAAAGGGATTTGTTCTGTGAAGTTTGGATTCAGTCAAGGGGCTGCACTTGGAAAGAATACAAAAGTATTATGAGCAGGAAAAAAGTTTGTATACTATTTATAGTTACTTTATATGCTTTTTTAAAAACTTTGGGACCATACTTCATAAATCATTTTATATTCTGATATGTATTTATATTTAATTAATCATACTGTATAACTGTTTTAATCCCCAGTGTCTCTGTAAAATTTTGTGAATATTTTCCATCTCAGTAAATATTCTTCTGCAACCCAGGTTTTAATTGCTGTATAATATTCTGTGTACCACAGTTTACTTACTCTCTTATTTTGGGACATTCAAGTTTGCAATGTTCTATTTTTTTGTTTTATTGTGGTAAAGACCACTTAACATGAGACTTACGGTCTTAAAATTTCAAGTATATAACACATTGTTGTTTACTATAGGTACACCGTGGTATAGCAAATCTCTAGAGCTTTTTTCCTGTTTTTATTTCTTAAGGAGTAAGACTGAAGAAGTGGTTATGTGTCTTGCCAGACTGAAACTGGATGTCTGTTGATTAATAACTTCCATTTCCCTCTCTTCCTAGCCCTGACAACCACCATTTCACTCTTTGCTTCTATGAATTTGTTTGCAGTTTTTTACTGTTATAGATGGCAATGTATATGCATCTTTTAAAAAATTTTGTTTATTTTTAAAGATGAGGTTTCACTATGTTGCCCAGCCTGGTCTAGAACACCTGGGTTCAGGCAATCTTCCTGCCTTAACCTCCTGAGTAGCATTACTGTGCCTGGCTAGCTTTGATTATTTCTTTGAAAGTATACATATTTTTTCCAATTTAGCATATATTTAAGTAAGTCTTGTACTCTAGCATGGACTTGCTGTTTTGTTTTTTTGTTTTTTTTTTCCTTTTGATGGATTCAGAATCTCAGAGAAGATTCAACTTTGGTAAATGGGTCATTGTCTGTCATGGGTATATGTGTTTCTTAAAATGGTGATGAGCAGTAAGATAATGAGTAGCTGACCAATTATTGTACAAGGGCAAGTACAGTATAAACTGTCAGAAGCTGAGAATAGCAAGGATTTACTGGATTGAAGGTCTTCAGTTTGAGAATGCTTGGGGTTTTATCCATTGCTAGAGCCCAAGCCCACCAGTACAGCTAAGGTATTCCAACACTGGGTGTGCCACTCACATTCATTGACTTTCTACATTTCTCATCATTTAAAAAAAAAAAAAAAAGCCTGGGATAGGGATGAAGAATGTAAGGGAATTGTTGAAGGAATAAAGAGCTCTCTATTTGTCATAGGAAATATACTTTACATTTATAAAAACACATAATTATACAAATATTAATAATTACAATTATAAATTGTAATAATACCTAACATTTTAAATACTTTTTTAATACGTGTGAAGCACATTGCCAAGTCATTATGTAGAATAACTAGCAATAATCCTATGAAGTAGGTACCATTATCTCTATTTTATAGATGAGACAACATAGATGTAGAACGAATACTTAACTTACCTAGGGTCATACACTTAGTGAATGGTAAATTCACTGATTTTACCCTAATCCTTATTATTTATTATTATTAGTAGTAGTAATAGTAAACTTTTGTCCAGTTCTCTCTTTTTTTTAATCTTTATTTTTTCGGAGACAAAGTTTCGCTCTGTTGCCCCTGCTGGAGTGCAGTGGCATCATCATAGCTCACTGCAACCTCAAACTCCTGGACTCAAGCTATCCTCCTGTCTCAGCCTCCCAAGTAGCTGGAACTACAGGTGCACACCACCGCACCTGACTGATTTTTTCTATTTATGGTAGAGATGGGGTCTTGCTTTTGCTCAGACTGGTCTTGAACTCCTGACCTCAAGTGATCTTCCTGCCTCGGCCTTCCAGAGTGTTAGGATTGTAGGCATGAGCCACCTTGTCCAGCCAAGTTCTCTTTCCTTAAGACCTAGATACTCCAAAAGAACTGCCTCATTCTTGGTTGCCATTGGACAATTGCTTTTAATTATTTTGGAGCCACAAACCCCTTTGAAAATCTGATAAAAGCCGTATGTTCTTTTCCTAGAAAAATACACAAAAAATTTTGCATGTAATTTCAATGTGTATGTTCCTCTCAAAGCCTATCTGTAGACCCTAGAATGGTAATCAAATTTTGATGAGTATATAAATCAGCTGGGTTGGTTGTTAAAATGCAGATTACCTGATCTCATGGCCCAAAGTTTCGTACATTAAGGCTAGAGTTGGACTTAGAATATATCCCCCCTCTCCATTTTAAGAGACAGAGATCTTGCTATGTTGCCCAGGCTAGCCTTGAACTCCTGGGCTAAGCTGTCCTACTGTCTCAGCTTCCAGTCACTGAGACTACAGGTGCACAACACTGCATGGCTAGAAGGTGTCCTTTTAGCAAGCACTTCAAATATTTACAGGCAGGATGTTTTAAGATCAAACTTTATGAAACTATCCCAAGATTAAGAATTTGGTTATCCTATTGCTGTTTTAAAGTAGGTCTTTATTATCAAGTGATTATACAATATTACAACAGCCATTAAAAATTGATGTTAGCATTAATGTATAATTTTATTGCTAATACCTCCAGTTTACCTTTTTTTTTTTTTTTTGAGACAGAGTCTTGCTCTGTTGCCCGGGCTAGAGTGAGTGCCATGGCATTAGCCTAGCTCACAGCAACCTCAAACTCCTGGGCTTAAGGGATCCTACTGCCTCAGCTTCCCGAGTAGCTGGGACTACGGGCATGTGCCACCATGCCCAGCTAATTTTTTCTATATATGTTTTTAGTTGGCCAGATAATTTCTTTCTATTTTTAGTGGAGACGGGGTCTCGCTCTTGCTCAGGCTGGTCTCGAACTCCTGACCTTGAGCGATCCACCCGCCTCGGCCTCCCAGAGTGCTAGGATTACAGGCGTGAGCCACCACGCCCGGCCCTCCCATTTCCTTTTATTTTCAAATTTTCTGTTTAGAAAAATCTCATATGTCTGGAAAAATACCATTTACTTAAATATTTCTCAGTTATTTGCAAATAATCTAGAAAGATTGTTTATTGGTAATCAGTAGCTCTTTATTGCCTTTTTTTAAAATAGAACTTTCTCTGGACAAGTTTATTTCTTAACCCATTTTAAAAGTGATTTAGAATAAATTACTCAGCTAAAATTTTCTTCCTAATTATTTTTATTTGTAGGATGAACTTTCTGATGTTAGCCAAGGTGGATCTAAAGCTACCACTCCAGCATCAACAGCTAATTCAGATGTGGCAACAATTCCTACTGATACTCCCTTAAAGGAAGATAATGAAGGATTTGTGAAGGTTACAGATATAACAAATAAATCAGAGATAAGCAAGCACATTGAAGTACAGGTAGCTCAAGAAACTAGAAATGTATCTACAGGTAAATGACCCTCATTTTTTACTTAGTAGCAAAATATTTAGTAAACTCACATGATTTGAGTATGAGAAAATATGTCTTTGGGGTGTTGCCTGCTTTATATTTATAAAATAGTTAGATACAGTCAGCCTTCCATAACCATGGGTTCTGCATTCGTGGATTCAACCAACCATGGATTGAAAATACTAGAAAAAAATAAAATGGTTGCATCTGTATTGAACATGTACATACTTTTTTTGGTTCATAGTCCCTAAACAATACAGTATAACAACTACTTGCATAGCATTTTCATTATATTAGGTTTTAAAGTAATCTAGAGATGATTTGAAGTATACAGAAGGTTGTACATAGGTTATATGCAAATAATGCACCATTTTATATAAGGGACCCATGCATTGAGGATTTTGGTATAGTGGGGGGTCCTGGAACCAGCCCCCACAAATTACAAAGGGACGGCTGTAATTCATTTTATTCAGTTGTAAATAAGCTTAAAAGAGGTAGTGGTTAAATCAAGTCTTAGAGACTAAAATGTTAGGAGCTGGGAGATCAGAGAGTGTAAAAGGCAGGAGGAAAATTCTTTTCAGTCCCCACCTTGGTTTATTAGTATTTGTCTTTAGTTCTTTTCCCCTCACCCTTGAAATAGGAATGAAAGCAGGGCCTTGAATAGATTGCACTGTATATCCCAAAAAACACAAATGAAAATTTTTCTTCATTGCTTATTAGCTTGTGATATTGACTGTTAACTGAATATATGACATACTGTCTAATGCTGTGTTTCCTGGAACCCACTCTTTTACTTTTTTTTTAATGTTCAAATGCTGCTGTTATAACCATAAAAGCAACAGGATATTCATGTCAGGGGCATTACATAATACACATATTATTTATTTCATCATGTCCTTTCCTTAGGTAATGCTGAAAATGAAGAGAAGTCAGAAGTTCAAGCAATCATTGAATCCACCCCTGAGTTGGATATGGACAAAGATCTCAGTGGATATAAAGGTTCAAGGTACCATAAATGTCAGATTCAGACATCTTATTTTCCTTTTCCCCACTCTCATAAACACTATTCTCTGTTCTCTGACTGGACAAAATGAATTCAGATGTTTTGTTGAAGAAATGTTGGTATTATATTCCAGTTTTTATTCTTGAAACTGGACATTGTACATGGTTTAAATTTTTTGTAAAATGGTACCTTTGCAGCCTCATGAATCAGTAGCAGGAGTTGGAAGGATGTTTTAGTCAGTTTTGTGTTGCTATCAAAATACCCGAGACTGGGTAATTTATAAAGAACAGAAATTTATTTTCTCACATTTATGGAGGCTAGGAAATCCAACATCAAGGCACTGGCAGGTTCGGTTGTCTAGTGAGGGCTGCACTTTATTTTCAAGCTGGTGCCTTGTTGCTATATCCTTCAGAGGCAAGGAACTCTGCGTCCTTACATGGCAAGAGAGCAAGTGAGCCCTAACACTGGGGGACCCTCTTTGGAAGGGCCCCAGTCCCCATAAGGAGGAGCCCTTATGGCCTAATCACCTCGTAAAGGCCCCACGTCTTAATACGATCACATTGGCAATACCTGAATTTTAGAGGGGACACATTCAAGCTATAGCAAATGGAGGAAAAAAAGATAGCCAAGAGATATCTCCGGCCAGACATGTTGGCCCACGCCTGTAATCCTAGCACTCTGGGAGGCTGAGGTAGGAGGATCACTCGAGGTTAGGAGTTTGAGACCAGCCTGAGCAAGAGTGAGACCCCCGTCTCTACTAAAAATAGAAAGAAGGTAGCTGGATAACTAAAAATATATATAGAAAAAATTAGCCGGGCATGGTGGTTCATGCCTGTAGTCCCAGCTACTTGGGAGGCTGAGGCAGTAGGATTGCTTGAGCCCAGGAGTTTGAGGTTGCTGTGAGCTAGGCTGATGCCATGCCACTCTAGCCTGGATAACAGAGTGAGACTCTGTGTCAAAAAAAAAAAAAAAAAGAGATAAGAGATATCTCGTACTTTCTGTAACTTGAAACAAAGAAGCAGGAGTGAAGGAAGTAACAATTTGAACAAACTTGGTTCCTTCCCCCAAGATCAGGAAGAAGAGAATATACTTCTTCCTTCAGAACTATAATGATCTCACTACTGGAAAAAATTAGTTTCATTTTAGAATCATTTTCCATGGGAAGGCTGTTTAATGGTAGGTAAAAAATGTTTAGATATCATCTTAATCAGGGTTATCTGAAATATATTGATGCTCAAGAATGTCAGGAGCTACTGACATTCTTTGAATTTCTTCCATAAATTTTATCCTTTAACTAGAAATGACCATAAGAATACATGGCATTTATTGATCTCTGCTAAGTATTGTACAGTATGCTGCAGTGGTTAAAAGCATGGACCCTAGAGTAAGAAAGACTATGTGGGTTCAAATCTTGCCTGGGATTTGAATCGTAGGTATGTTTTCTTACTTATAAAAGGGGATTATGTTAATATCTCAGATGGTTGTCAGGATTAAATGAATCACTATGTTAAATCATCGACAAAGTGCCCCGTTCAATAAATGTTAACTAATATTGTTTTCATCATCATTATTTTATATAATTTGATCTTAATTACAACCTTAGGAGATAGATGTCTTCATCTCCATTTTATAGATAAGGAGACTTAGAATTTGTCCAAATAATTTGTCTGAGATTACCAAACTTGCAAGAGATGGAGCTGGGATTCAAATCTAGGACTCTCTGATTTCAAAGGCTTTGTCTTGTTAAAATATTTTTTCCTTCGTTTTTTTTTGTTTGTTTGTTTTTTGTTTTTGAGACAGGGTTTCACTCTGTTGCCCCAGCTAGAGTGCAGTGGCATCATCATTGCTCCCTGCAACCTCAAACTCCTGGGCTGAAGCAATCCTCCCCCCTCAGCCTCCCCAGTCGCTGGGACTACAGGCACACACCACAACTCATGGCTAATTTTTGTATTTTTTGTAGAGACAGATCTTGCTGTTGCTCAGGCTGGTCTTGAGCTCCTATCCTCAAGCAATCCTACTGCCTTGGCCTCCCAGAGTGCTAGGATTATAGGTGTGAGCCACCGCACACAGACCCTTTATTGCTTATTTAAAATTTTAAACAACGCAGAGTACAAAAAGTGAAAATTTGTTTCTTATTCACCCTTTCCTAAGCCTAGGAGATGGAGCTACTTATTATCAGTTTGTGTAGTGTTGTCATTCTGAACCTCTTTTTAAAAGTTTAAATTTTATTTTTACTAGATTAATACATGTCTGCAGTTTTAAAGTCAGATGGTAACACAAAATAGGAAGGGTAATAGTCCCTTGCCCTTACCAACCCCTATTCTCACTCCGAAGAGGCAACCTCTGTTACTTCTTAGCTTTGTCTTACACTACTTGTCTTCAGGTATCTAAATAACATGCTTGTGCAGCTCTTCCTTCATCCTTCCCTTTCTCAGCTGGGGTTCTGTTAGAGAACTAAGTCCTAGTGCCCTAAGGCTGCGGTCCCCAACTCCTGGCCGTAGACTGGTACTGGTCCATGGCCTGTTAGGAACCGGGTGTGTCACTGCCTGAGCTCCACCTCCCCTCTCCCACCCCTGTCTGTGGAAAAATTATCTTCCATGAAACTTAGATACTGAGCTACACAGCAGGAGGTGAATGGTGGGTAAACTCTGGGTGAGCAGCGGTAGGTGGCGGCACCTGGGGGTCAGGGTGAGCTGTGGGGGAGCGGAGGGTGAGTTGTGGGAGAGTGAGCGAAGCTTCATCTGTATTTACAGCTGGTCCCATTGCTCGCCTCACTGCCTGAGCTCTGCTTCCCCACCACCGCCCCCCAACCCCATCAGGGGAAAATTTGTCTTCCAGACCTGTCGCGTCCCTGGTGCCAAAAAGGTTGGGGACCACTGCCCTAAGGTATCCTTGTATATAACGGATTAGCTATATTCCTGTATATCCAGACTGGTCCTGGGTCTGTACTTTCCTTGGGAGAATTGAGAAAGTAGTCACTCAAATCATTTTCTGTGTACTATGGATCAAATGAGGAACCCTGGTGGAAAAAGGCTGAGACATTAGTTCTTGACTGTCTATAGTAGAAGGTAAAAAGGACATAACTCCTTCAACTACCATCCTTTCTTTCATCCTCCCAATATTGTTATATCTTAATTTTTGTTAAACTAATATTCATTGTCTATATCATTGTGACTCTATAAATATTAATCACAGCTTAACCACAGAATATACTATAATTATATCTCCTTTCTTTTATAGCATTGCGTTCTCTTTTGGAATTAGTAAACATCTTCAGTTTGACCAAACACGAACCTATCTATTTCCGAGGGCTCTTTCTCCTGTGGCCTTCTATTCTCATGCTCCAATCTAGACTGTTGTCATATTTACTCTGATTCTGGAGTATGCCCTCACCATCACCCTGGGTATTCTCTTCACCTCTCTCCTCTGCTGTATCATCTATTTCCTGGATCCCACATCTCCCTGCTTCTTGATTTATGCCTTTGTTTTGATGGAATACATCTTTACTGGCTTTTGGAGCAAAAGGTGCATGACAAGTAAATTTTTTTGAGAACTATGAACTTGAGTGTGACAAATGTCATTTGAAGACATGTTTGATAGTTCGGTTAGATATAGAATTATAGGTTTGAAACTTTTCAGAATTGTGAAGACATTGCTTCATTTGTCATGTTGAGTTCATGTTGGCACCATTTGGGTTCTCACTTATTTATATATACCCTCTGGAAGCTTTTAAGATCTTTATTTCCCCTCCTTCTCCCCCGCCCCTTTTTTTCTTTTTAAAAAATTCATGATGCTATGTTTGGTATAGGAGTCTTCTTTTGTATCTTCTTACATGAAGTAAGTCTTTTCATCTGAAAATCCATATCTCCCAGTTCTAAGAAATTCTCTTTCTTCCTATTTTTGTTTCTTCCACTCTCATTCTAGAACACCTGTTAGGTATATATTGAAAATCCTGGACTGATCCTCAAAATTTCTTTTTCCCCCTTTTTTCCATCTCTTCTACTTTTGTTCTAATTTCTGACAGATTTCCTTAAACCATCATTGATTTGTTTTTCTAAGTTTTTTTTTTCTTGGTTGGTTATTTTTTATATCACTCTGCTGTTCTTTTATGGAAACAACATTTATTCTGAAAAAAAAATTAAGGTTTGTGTTTTGCTGCTGCTGCCTGCATTATCTCCTTTTGTTCTTAGTGCCTCTGTCACACATGTTCTCTTTTGTTTTGGGCTCTTTCTTTTATAATAGAGGCTTGATATTCTTTGGCTGTTTTCCTCATACTTAAGTAGGTAACGCTGATTCTCCAGTTTCGTGCCTGTAACATTTAAACATGGCTTCCATTGTTCAGGGAGCTGTGCTGAGAGAAGGGAGGTCTCCCTCTCCTGGAGGATTGCATCTAGCTCTCATCCTACCTCTCATTGCAGTCTTTTATCCCATCCTTTGGTTCGCGTTCTGCCTGGCATGCTGTCTCCCAAGTTGCTAATGCTTTGAAATCTGAGACCTTTCAGGGATCTGGCAGCATACTGACCTCTTCCCTAACCCCCGATGGCTTAGGTTTCAGCTTTCTCTGGTCTGTTAAATCAGTTTCTACTGTGTGTCCATCTGTTTTCCATCTTAACAGAATTTTGTTCACATTTCATCTGCTGTAATTTCTTTTTCTATTCCCTTTTAGATGTATACCTTTTTAATTTCTTTTTTTTTTTTTTTTTTTTTTTTTGAGACAGAGTCTTACTCTGTTGCCTGGGCTAGAGTGAGTGCCATAGCGTCAGCCTAGCTCACAGCAACCTCAAACTCCTGGGCTCAAGCGATCCTGCTGCCTCAGCCTCCCGAGTAGCTGGGACTACAGGCATACGCCACCATGCCCGGCTAATTTTATATATTTATATATTTTTAGTTGGCCAGATAATTTGTTTCTATTTTTTAGTAGAAACGGGGTCTCGCTCTTGCTCAGGCTGGTCTCGAACTCCTGACCTTGAGCGATCCACCCGCCTCGGCCTCCCAGAGTGCTAGGATTACAGGCGTGAGCCACCGCGCCCGGCCTACTTTTTTAATTTCTTAACTGTCATTTTAGTTAGGTTTCACAATTATTTATTAGGTGATAAATGACTATGTTCAGTTTACAGTGTTTAACTGGAAATCCTGTACAGAGTTTTTCTGTTATGATAGCATTGAGGCACAAACATACACATTTCCCCATGCCCCTCCATGCTCCTATAAAAAAGGGCTTACAATATACAACTTTACAACTTTGTTTTTTTAAAAAAAAACCTTTAGTATAATGAGTTTCTTTAGTTTATAAAGTTCTAGTTTAATGTTTTTAACCGTGAAGTTAAAAACTTTAACTTTATATTTGTAACTTATTTCATCTGTCACCTATTAATGGTCACGTAGGTCATTTCAGTTTTTTGCCAGTATTAAAATGCTACTCTGCCATCCTTTACATACATAATTGCCTTCTTGTGACAAGATTTTTGTAGGATTTTTTGGCATAAAATTCTTGGGTCAGTAGGTATTTGCATTTTAAATTTTAATAGATACTGTCAAATTGTCCTTAAAACAATTGTTCTTCAAAGAAAAATTAAAAAGCCATGCTAAATTATACCAGACAACATATAACATGGTAGTTAAGATCAAAGATTCTGAAATCAAATGGCCTGGGTTTGAATCCTGCCTTTTTCATTCATTTGCTGAATGATCTCAGCAAGCATATTTCTTAACCTCTTTAATTTCCTCATCTGTAAAATCAGGGTAATAGCAGCACCTTCTTTGTATAGTAGTTATGATATTAAATAGATAATCTATGGAAAGCACTTAGACTAGCACCTAGTACAGAGCAAAGTAGCTGCCCTTATTGTGTTTGCTGGGATCTCACAACAAAAACATTCTGTAATTTCTTTACCAGTTATCTCTGTGGAGCTTATTGGGAATTCCTTAGGAAACCTTTGATAAGTCTTTTAAAATTATATTTTGTAGTAAATGTTAAATTATATAGGTAGGAAATTCCTTTGTAGCTTAGCCCACTGTATTCATTTTAAACTGTCAAAAGAGTCCTTCTCCCCATAATATGCTGAAATAAAAAAAAAATTTTTAAAAAGTCCTTCTAATTTGTTGATTTGGTTTTGTTGTTTTTGTTGCATAGCACTCCCACCAAAGGCATAGAGAACAAAGCTTTTGATCGCAATACAGAATCTCTCTTTGAAGAACTGTCTTCAGCGGGCTCAGGCCTAATTGGAGATGTGGATGAAGGAGCAGATTTACTAGGTATGGCAGCTCATCTGAAGAAGTATCATACTGTTTTAAAAATAGATTTTAAAAATTATTTAATTGAAAATTCCTTTAAAATGTCTTCAACTGCTCAGTGGTACAGGGTTATTGCCCTTTTAGGTAATTACTGGGAATATATTCTTTTGAGATCATGAAAGTTTTAAATGGAAGCATCTTCACATATGGATATGCCTAAAATTGTATTGCATTTAAGTTTGTGTTTTGAATTCATACAACACAATTTATTGAACTTCTGCAGTATTACAAGAGAGATATTATACATAGGAACACAGTGGTGTGTGTGTATTTGGATTGATGGATAGTTAGTTCCTGGCTTAAATAAATTTCATTAAATTCTGTTGACCTTAATTAAAAAATTGTAACACTTTATTTTTCTGAGCTTTCACAGATTATTATGTTTTAGCTCTATGGGAAATACAATCATTTTAAAGTTTGCCTTATTGAAGAACACATGGTTTGAAGAGAATACTGCATTCGACTCTTTTGCTATTTGGCTGGTGACCTTTGCCAAATAGCTTAACCTTTCTGGACCTTGGTTTCTTCTTGTGTAAAATGAAGGACCTGGACTCTGGTTCAGGGGTCTGGCAAACCGTGCCTCCATAGGCCAAATCCAGCTGACCTGTGTGTGTGTAAATAAAGTTTTATTCGAACACAGCCACCATAATTTGTTTACTTATTGTCTGTGGC
This sequence comes from Varecia variegata, assembly GCA_028533085.1. Lineage (NCBI taxonomy): Eukaryota > Metazoa > Chordata > Mammalia > Primates > Lemuridae > Varecia > Varecia variegata. The sequence continues at coordinate 126,515,290 of CM052441.1, forward strand.
TGCTTTTGCTCAACAGCAGCAGAGTTGAGTAGTTTGTGGCAGAGATCATATGGCCCCCAAAGCCTAAAATATTTACCATCTGGCTCTTTACAGAAAAAGTTTGCCAGTGCCTGCTCTAGGTAGTCTCTAAAGTTCTTTTCAGCAGTAATTACATGATTCTTACTCAGGTGAATTAGCTTTGGTATACCTTTCTTAAAACTTAAGATCCTGTAGAAATTGAAAACTATATAGAATTAAAAATTTATGCCCTTGGAATAGATACTGGACTACAAAAGAATTTTTCACTTATTAGCGTAATTATAGTACAGCCTATACTGTTCTCAAAAGGTACTCTTTGTCACAAAGTTCTTATGAATATAGAGTGACATTGCTTCCATTAATTTATGTTAAATTTATTGATTGCCAATTATGATGTTGTTAAATATTTTTAGAAGGAAACAGAAGTTGTGTCTCAAGGTCTATCTAGTAGAAGAGATTGGAACTATGTATATATGACTATTTCTGGTTAGACATAAAGGGACTGCTGCTATTAAAGTCTAAGTGAAACTTTGGAAGAAATCTAGTGAATTACATTTCTCAAGGAGGACTAGGAAAGATTAATTCTTAAGGAATACTCCATTTTTACATTTAAATTTACACTTTAATTTTAGTTAACATCAAATCGTACATGAAAAGTTTCTTTTAAGATTTAATTGGTTTAAGAAACCGGCTCCCTGGCAAAATTGAGGGACAGGTGCAAATAATGTTAGAAGAATTTAAAAATTTATATTCAGTATAGTAAAATTCACTCTTTTTTTTTTTTTTTTTTGAGACAGAGTCTCACTCTGTTGCCCAGGCTAGAGTGCCGTGGCATCAGCCTAGCTCACAGCAACCTCAAACTCCTGGGCTCAAGCGATTCTCCTGCCTCAGCCTCCAGAGTAGTTGGGACTACAGGCATGCGCCACCATGCCAGGCTAATTTTTTCTATATATTTTTAGTTGTCCTGTTAATTTCTTTCTATTTTTTAGTAGAGACGGGATCTTGCTCTTGCTCAGGCTGGTCTCAAACTCCTGAGCTCAAATAATCCGCCCGCCTTGGCCTCCCAGAGTGCTAGGATTACAGGCGTGAGCCACCGTGCCCGGCCAAATTCACTCTTTTTGATGTACAATTTCTTGAGTTTTGACAAATGCATAGAGTTGTGTAACCACCACCAGAATCAATATACAGCATCTCCCCAAATTCCTTTATGCTGCGTCTTTATATTAATAAGAATGAAGTACTGGCTGGTCCAAGTGACGTGGTCTTTACAACTAATTGATCACAACCAGTTACAGCTTCCTTTGTTCCTTCTCCACTCCCACTGCTTCACTTGATTAGCCTTAAAAAAAAAATTAAAAATTAAAAAAAAAGAATGAAGTACTTTTGAATATAATTTGTACACTATGTTGCCTCATAATCCAGTAGTGAGGAGAATTAGGAAAGGTCTTATAACCATGACTCAAGCATCCTAAAAGCGATCCATGCAACCAAAATTATTTGTACCCCGCAATACTTTGAAATAAAAAACATAAAAAAAGGAATTAGGAAGGGCCCAGTGCAGTGGCTCATGCCTATAATCCCAGCACCTTGGGAGGCTGAGATAGGAGGATCACTTGAGGCTAGGAGTTTGAGACCAGCTTGGACAACATAGTGAGACCCCATGTCTACACAAAAATAAATTAGCTGAGCATGTGCACCTGTAGTCCCGGCTGCTCCAGGGCTGAGGCAGGAGTATCACTTGAGCCCAGAAGTTCAAGTTTACAATGAGCTATAATATGATTGCATCATGGCACTGCACCCTGGGCAACAGAGTGAGATCCTGTCTCTTCAGGGGGAAAAAAAATGTGGTCTCTTAAATCAAGTGTTTTTTGAAAGTCAGAAAATATTAAGCATAATAGATTAAAAGCAAAATCTTGATGCTTTAGTTTTCCACTTTGAAGACACGAAATAGACTCAAAACTATCTTTTCCATTTTGTAGGTATCGATACATTTATTACTAGAATATTCCAGATTAGAGTATTTTATTACCTTAAGTTTAGTGACTTACATCTACATGAATACCTTTAGTCAAAGATTTTTTTTGGTGGGGGGAGTGCTTTTTTTTTTCTGAGACAGAGTCTTGCTCTGTCACTCGGGCTAGAGTGCAGTGTCGTCAGCATAGCTCACAGCAACCTCAAACTGCTAGGTTCAAGCTATCCTCCTGCCTCAGCCTCCCAAGTAGCTGGGACTACAGACATCAGCCACCACACCCGGCTAATTTTTCTATTTTTGGTAGAGATGGGGTCTCACTCTTGCTCAGGCTGGTCTTGAACTCATGAGCTCAAGTGATTTTCCTGCCTCAGCCTGCTAGGATTACAGGCGGGAGCCACCTCGCCCAGCTGGTCAAAGATGTTAAATGAAGTTTTCAAGGAACATATCTGTTCCTTGGCTTCTCTTCTGTGTAATTCAGTGATAGTAATTGAGGTAATACTCATGAAATGGAATATAGTTAAGCCAACAAAATTGTTCCCCAAGATTCCTTGATGGCCTTTGGGTTGATAAAGGCCAAGGATAAGTACACAGTCCATTTCTATAACTCATTCATTTTTCTCATTACCATATTATTATAAAACCTTTCTCTTGTTGCAGGGTGTTACTTTCTTTTAATCATTTTACATGGATTCAGTACTTAGATTACTTTTTTCTGATTTTAATAATTTAAAAGAGATAATCCCAACATTTGTCCTTTATCTTGATTGGTGTCTGATCCCCTGATTTTCTTATTTTCAGTGACCCTTTTCTCCATTTACTTTCTTTTTCTTTTTTTTTTGAGACAGAGTCTCGCTTTGTTGCCCGGGCTAGAGTGAGTGCCGTGGCATCAGCCTAGCTCACAGCAACCTCAAACTCCTGGGCTTAAGCGATCCTACTGCCTCAGCCTCACAAGTAGCTGGGACTACAGGCATGTGCCACCATGCCCGGCTAATTTTTTCTATATAGATTTTTATTTGGCCAGATAATTTCTTTCTATTTTTAGTAGAGACGGGGTCTCGCTGATGCTCAGGCTGATCTTGAACTCGTGACCTCGAGCGATCCTCCCGCCTCGGCCTCCCAGAGTGCTAGGATTATAGGCGTGAGCCACCAAGCCTGGCCTCTCCATTTACTTTGGTCACTCATTCCCCATGGCCACATTCTAGAACTTGGAAATCATACATTCAAACATTCTGCTCTTGAGATTTTCTTTCCCTTAATTATCTCATGTATTTTTAACTTCAGTGTCTCTATTGACTTCTTTCCATTATCATTTAAACATCTTTATGTTTTTTCATTTAAAAATAAAAATACTGCCTTCCTCTAACCCTGTATCCTCACTGCCTACCACCCATCACTCACACACCTCCCATTTCTAGTCAGGCCTTTATGCAACAATATTATTTTGTATGTGTGTGAGACAGGGTCTTGCTATGTTGTCCAGGTTAGTGTCAAACTCCTGGTCTCAAGTAATCCTTCTGCCTCAGCCTTTGGAGTAGCTGGGACTACAGTTATGCAACAATGTTGATGAGGTGTCTGTTATGAGCCAGGCACTGTTATAGATACTTGTGATAGATCAGTGAACAAAACAGACTTCTTTAAATTGTGGCTACCTTAACTGGCAGGACTTTGCCAGTCCTACTTGCTCTTCATCCTACTACAATTTGACATTCTCCCCCATACTCAGCTTGCCTGAAACAACCTTCTTGTTTGCTGTATCCAGTGGTTCCTTCTCAGTTATTTCACATGACTTCTCAATAGCATTTGTCTTTAAAACTCTCTTTGCTGGGTTTCTGTGATACTACACTTGCCTGCATCCTTTCTTACCTCTGACTCTTCCTTTTCAGTCAGCTTAGCAGGATCCACAGCCTCTGTTCCTATCCTAGGCCTTCTTTGCTTTGGATACCATATTTGCTCTCATTGTTTCTTGGTTTTCATGGGTAACTACTCCCAAGTTTTTATCTCCGCCCCAGATCTTTTTCTGGAGTCTCAGACTTATTTCCAAACTGCCTACTAGACACCCCTAAGATGATTTGTAGGGATTTACATTTGACATGCCTGAAACTCAGTTTGTCATCTTTATTGTCCTGTCCCCCAAGGCTGTTCTTGCACCAGCATGTACTCTCAGTGAATGAGTAGCCTTGCCATCCACTCATCTCTCCATCCTAGACCTCTCACTCTTCCCTCACTGTCAGTCACCAAGGCGTGTTTTGTTCTGTCTCCTAAATATATGTATATATCTATTTTTCTTGCCACTGCTTAAATGATACATCCTCCAGGGATTCTGCCTTGATCCTCTAATTAAAGCTCAGTTTGTCCCTGAAAGTATTCTCGTGGCACTGCATTTTATTATGTTGCTCTGTATAGTTGACTGTCATTTTTTATGTACCTGTCTCCCTGGATAGACAATAAGCTCAGTGTGGCCAAGACAACCATGTCTTTTGCTTTTACTGTTGCGTCTTTAGCGCGTAGCAACTAAGTGAATGGGGTTACTAAATAGTTCTAACACTTTTGTTTCACCTGTAAATCTGTGATTCTTTACCTTTTGGGATTAAAAATCCTTTACAAGAGAATTTGTAAGAGAGCAGTATACCATTGGAAAAATGCACGTATAGAACTGGATAAAGTGGTATATACATTCTCAAGTGATTGCCAGGTAACTCTGAAGCCCATCTATGGAACTTGCTTGAGAATTGCTACTAAAATCCAAATGAGACTAATAAGATTTTAGGAACTGCCAGGCAGGTTTTTTTGCTTGTTTTTAGTAGGTAACTTTTCCAAATATATTAGATCTAAGTTTATGTTGGGCTTAAGTCTTGAACAGAAATGAGGCCACTTGAAATTATGTTTTTCTTATAGTTGTAATGAGTTTGTTTTTATTGGTACTTTTCAAAATGAACATTTTGGATAATCTTATTGATCGGATATTATAGAGAACTCTTCATTGGGAATTTGTAAATTTAACATAAACTTTAGAAACTATGCTATAGGATATGTTTCTCATATAGTACAGATTCCAGGTTTTTCCTATAAATATTCATACTTTATTGTGTTTAGTTAATGGTTTCTCTACATCTTTTCAATTTCTTTGTCTTCTCTCTCTCATTTAAAGATAAATGAGTTTTGTTCTTGCTTTCTGAAAATAATCTAATTGAGATTCTCATTCATTTTTCTCTTGGGCTGCTTACCTAGGGGAATATTCTGGTGTGTATGCTTTTGAATAATGTTACTGCTTTTTAAGCTAGGTGTTCTTGGCTGCTGTTCTCATTTAGTGCTTTCTCATCATTTTTTTCTGCTCAACTATTTTTTTTTTTTTGCCCTACATGTATTTTTAGCTTTTATGCTCATCTAAATGCTTGAGAATTGTATATTGCAAAGTTACTATATAAACTTTTTTCAGCCAGTCTACACTCTATTTCTTCTGTCTCTATAACTTTATTAAAAAGTCAACATTAGTGTTTAAAGCAAATATCTTGCTAGAAATCATTTTGGAGTTGGAATTTGGAAACTTTTTAAAAAAGTTTTGTTTTATTTATTTTTTTTGGTTTGTGGAGTATACACAGATGATTAAATAAGCTACTATTTCTGATATTTAATTCTTCCTGGTAGATGTACCCTGGTCTTTGAGAATATTTGAGAAAATTATAATACAAAACATAAGTCCACTTGTGAACACTAAATAAAGTTTTAGCTTTCTTGGGTTGGTTTTGTTTGTTTTAAATAATTTTTAAGTCAATTGGAATATTAACATTTTTTTAAATAAAGGGGCATGTTAACTCTTTTGCCTTATGTAGTTTTCTTTAGAAATATTTCCTTCCTGTTTACCTGGGTTATCAATATTACTTCTCCCATTGTATGTGATTTTCCAACATTAGCTCACAATTTCATGGAATGAGAGAGTGGTGGGGTTTTTTGTTTTGTTTTGCTTTGTTTTTTTGTTTTCTGAGTGATATTCCTTAGTGTGTTATTTCATTTCTTTGGTTTTTTATGAGAAGCAAATTAAATAGCTTTATTCTCTCTAGGGACAATTCCATTAGATCTTGCATTGAATGCTCTCTATGCCTATCTTACAGCACTCATTAAAATATTAAACACAGTTCTATAAAGTAACAACTGAATATTATTTCTTAAATGACACTTTGAAGGAAAGTTTGTATTGATTTTGGGTTTTCAGTCTAATTATATTCAATTTTGTTGTGAGAAAGCGTTGGTGAAGCATTTTTTAGGTATATTAGAGAGCATCCTTACAAATGAAGGAAATCATCTTTGTTTCTGTCTTTTGCACATCATTATGCATTAAATCATAACATTGTGATTCCAGATGTTTTTCATATCATGCATAAAACTTTAAAAATTAATAATCTGTTTTCATGCTGTTTCTTACATAAAACATTTCTTGTTCTTTGTTTTTGCTTTACATGGAATGCATGGGCTTTAAGACCATAATTTCTTTGGTAAGGTTTCATCTGCCTCGGGGTTCTGTCTTTCTTTGGCCTTGTTTCTGCCTGTTCTCTGTTAATAAGATCTAATTTTTAGGCAAAAGCCTACAATATCAACTGTGATTTGGGAACAATTTCTAATCCATATTAATGCTGTTCTTTTTTTCCCTAAGTAATGCTAGAATATTATTAGAATATTTGGCAGAAAAGTCTTGATATTTTTAAAATATTATCTGTGAGAAATAAAATATAGACTAATGGATCTAAATAATTAGCCAACAAAGTCTTTAGCTTTGTTTTGTTATGCATAATTATTTATAATTTTATAATCCATACAAATAGATATGTCAAATGAAATTATAGGCAAAATAAGATTACTAAAGGACAGATAAAATTTCTAAAATAAAATGTGTGACTATAGCTTATTATATTATAAATATATCTAATTTTTGATAAATTTGTTTTCAAAGTCTTTATCCTTTTTCTTTTGATAGGAATGGGTCGTGAAGTTGAGAATCTTATATTAGAAAATACACAACTGTTGGAAACCAAGTAAGTTCTGTATGAAATTTTAAAAAGGAACAAAAGATACAGAATTTTCTTCTTGTCTGAGTCAATGGCAGTTCATCAATTTAACACAGCACTCATACAGTCTTCATCTCCCTCTTTCTCCCCTTCTCTGCATGTGTTTACACATACACACTCACCCACACAAATAGGTAGTGGGATCTACATTGCCCTAATATGGGTATGTTTCATCGCTGTTTTTTGCAGACACACAGATCTTCACCTTATTTCTACTCCGCAAGTATTCATGCCTTTCTCTTAATCTTCTGGATGTGTCCTACACTTATTTTGCTTCCTCCCCTGAGATGTGTCTATTTTCTTACCTCTTTTCCTGGGTTTTCTTTTATTGCTGCACAAATGTTTTGATCCATACCTGGCCTACCTCTTCAGAGCTGTCCTCCATAGCTACAAGCTCTTGGGTGCAATCTGGGGAGTCTTAGGCCCTGAAGCACATTTAGTGGGACAGGTCCTCAGTAATGTGGAAAAGTGACCATGTCCCTTTGCAAGTTTGCTGTGTCACAGCAACTTTGGAACATTTGTATATATCCAAGACAGAATGTAGCTATAATGAGGTCCTATGCCCACTGTACCCAGAGGAACTGGCTCTTAGATTTTTTTCCTTCACCGTAGACTACTTAGACTTTCCAGTTTAGGCTGTTTTCTCACTAATTATTAAAGGTAACATCAAGGAATAACTTTATTGATTGGGTAATATCTTTTCAGAACTTATTAACAATAGTAGCCTTATGAATGTTTTTTTTTTCTATTTTCTGCTCCTGAGATAATGAATGCTGTTTTTTAAAGTTAATCTTACTTAATTCTGACTTTTTATTAATTGGTGGTCTGTCTTGCTTTATCCATTTATTCTTTGTTTGATAAGTGGGAAGAGTAATAACTTAGACCTTAGTTGCTTTATGTTCTTTTTGCCTTTATCTATGAGCAACATCATGTAGAATGTCTTGAAGTATTCAGTCATTCAGCTTTATGATTGTACAGTTACTTTAGTCTACAAAGGAATAAGCTGAAAGATGAAAAGAATATTTATTTGTAATGACACACTTGAAATATGTGTTTCTTAGAAATGCTTTGAATGTAGTGAAGAATGATTTGATAGCAAAAGTGGATGAACTGACCTGTGAGAAAGATGTGCTGCAAGGGGAACTGGAGGCCGTGAAGCAAGCCAAACTGAAGCTAGAGGAAAAGAACAGAGAATTAGAGGAAGAGCTGAGGAAGTAAGTTTTGACTGTGTTGTTCTAAACCAAACTCCTTGTCAGCTGTACCACACAGGGTTACAAGTGTGACTCTGAGACAAAAGCCTTCAGCCCACGCAAGCCTGGAAGTGCCCTGGCTGATTGCCTCTGCTGTGAGCAGGCCCCTCCAGTTACTAGCCTGTCATTTTTTTGTGACTGTCATGACATGAAAAGAGTTAGAGAATTGTTCAAATGTCTTTGTTTTGATAATATGGAAATTAAAAACATTCATTATTTTCCTTCACTCAGCTTTCTGTAATAGCTATTTTTTTTTTTCTGAAAACAGTGCTATGATAACATTCCACTAAATGAAGGCAGCTAAATACCCTGTTTGGAAAAAGAAAAATAATCCTTTAGTGGTAGTTAAAATTGTTGACCTACTCTTTCATTTTTTTGAAAAGATGAACTCAATTCAAATAACATGTTTTGTTTTTTCCCCACTAGAGCTCGTGCAGAAGCTGAAGATGCAAGGCAAAAAGCAAAAGATGATGATGATGTAAGTTTACGATTTTGGACTTTTTTTCTTACTTTACCACGTTTTGGTATTTTGGGAAAATCTTGCTAAATAAGCTTTGGATATAGCATCATAAAGATTGTAAAAAGTCAGAAGACATGTTTACGGTCATGAATGGAATAGCTCATACTTGTACATGATATCCACAAGCTTACTTTCTAGCTGTATGGGACGTGCTCATTTCCCTCTGTGTCTCTGTGCTCTGACCTCTGTTTGCATGTTCAAGTTCAAGGACCAACTGGGATATTTGGGGTTTTTTCCATTCCTATTGTTTTGTTTAAAATTTTGGTTTAGAAATATGAAAGGTTAATAATAAAAATTGTTTAATAGTATTAAACATAAAAAGATGAAGTCTAAAACTTTAGTACTAGCCAGTTAGCCCATATTGTTGTCAACATACATAAATACAAAAGAAATACAAAAGAATAAATACGTACTTCTTGCCAATATTATTAGCATACTGTCAGTTCTGTTGATAGCTAGATTATCGTTTTTATATCGGGTGTTTGCAGGTCAAAGATCAGGCTTGAGATTTTTTTTAATGGGTGTTTTAAATATAATATTTGATACATACAAAAATATATGTAACATATGTGAGTTACAGGCCATAATAAGTTAACATTATGAACCTACCTACCATCCAATCTAAGAACTAGAAAATTACCAAACATTGAAACTACTCTGAGCTCCTCCCTTCCAGAATAAACCACTATCCTATATTTACCATTTGCTTAACTTTTAAAAAAATAGTTTTATTATATCACATATATGTATCTCTATAAAGTATGGCTTAATTTTCATTGTTTTTGTGTTTCATACTGTAGGCGTATTTAGTCTTGGAGACTTCTTTTACACAGTTGTATGTTTTTGAGACTCACTTATGTTGTAGTATATAGTGCTATAGTTCATTCATGGTCACTGCTTTATGATACTCCATTATATAAATATTCTATAATTTATGTATCTTTTTTCCTGTTAATGTATTAGTATATTTAGTCTTCAGCTTTTTACTCTCACAATGCTGTTGTTACAAACATTATAGTACAAGTGTCCAGATGTATAGAAGCAATAGTTTTCCCAGAGTATATACCTAGCAGTGGGATTGCTGTGTTGCAAATTGAAGATCCTTTATCATTTTATTTAAAGGAGAGGCCAAGTTCTGTGGTGGGAGAACAAAGGAGGAAAACTGCTGAATGCTAGGCTTAGCCTCTTTCTTACTGTCCCAACCCTTTCAGCTTTGATCCCAAATGTACATATTCCATTTAGCAAAACAAAAGCTCTACAGTTAGACCCACCTCCTTCCCCAGAAAAGACTTCAGAAATCAGCTTCAGAAGAAAGTAGACTTGAGCATGCCCTTTTGGGGTCTTACCCCTGTGCTTACCTCATATTCACATCCTTTATTCTAAGAATAATTCTGATTAATATAGTTCTATCTTGTATTTCTGTAGGTGTTTTATTGACTCGTATATTGGGTACCTTGGTAACTAGGCAATAGGTTTACCCTTTATGCTGGCATTGGGTGTATATATGGATTGGTAGTTTGAGATGAATGAACCTCTTTTGGAACTAACTTGTAACTATTTTCTGAATGACAGTTGTTATAGAACATGAATTTAAAATAATGTTAGAGCAGTATTTCCAGGTGGAACTTATAAGAACATATTAAATCTCCATAGATAACAGTTAAATTTTTTGGTTTTAGTTTGAAATCTGTATTCTTTATTCTTTGTAATTCCTTTACAGTATGTTCAAATATCTGTGTTTACATTCAGAAATTAAATTGCCTACCTTTTATCTTTTTAGTCATACGTAATTATCTAAATCTCTTTGTCGATTTTATTTTTATAAGGCCATTTTTCTTTTCTTTTTTTCTTATTTGTAGTAGCTTTATGTTTTAATTTTTAATTGCAAAATGTCAAGGGCAGTACAAATGTATTTGTTACATGGGTAGCTTTTGTAATGCTTAAGTAAGGGCTATTAGTGTGCCCATAACCCAAGTAGTGTTCATTGTACCTGTTAGGCAGGTTTTGACCCCCTCCCTTTCTCCCCCTCCCCCTTCTTGATTTCCTATAAGGCCATTTTTCTTTAAGTGATTTATTAGATTAGTAACTGAGGAATATTTAAAAGCCTAAAGATTTTGCTTAAGTCTGAGATTAACACCAAAACATATATAGGCTCCCAGAGTGATCTGTCATCTTCTCATCATTATAGAGTGATATTCCCACAGCCCAGAGGAAGCGGTTTACTAGAGTAGAAATGGCCCGTGTTCTCATGGAGAGAAACCAGTATAAAGAGAGACTGATGGAGCTTCAAGAAGCTGTTCGATGGACCGAGATGATTCGGTATGAGACGTTCTAGAGTGTTTTCCTACTATTGGTTTGTAGGTTTGAATATTACTTCACTCAGGACTAGAGTCGTGCCTTGGGGGTCCAAGCCCCTTTCTCTGTTTACTAGGAGACACTTTCTGAAGTAACAGTTGGAATCAGTAACAGTATGATCAAAGCAGGTGCCTTTTAGGCCAGTAAGGGATCTTGGAGGACGTTCCCACAACCTTCAAAAAGCAATTGTTATTATTTAGGAATGATGGTCATTTTTCAAAAGAATAGAAATTGATTCTTCCTTTGCAGGAAGAATATCAAATGTCAGGAAAATATCAAAATTTTATATGTAACACAGGAAAATAAATTATTTTTACTCAATGTCTTCCTGTGAAATACTATCGCTTGAATTTTTTCCCTATTTTCAAACTATTCTTGCAAAGTATACCTTCCATTAACATCTTTCAGTCAATTGGATCTTAAATCTCTCCTAATGCTGCCATCTAATGGTCGTATTCTTAGTAACAGTATTCGTTACTTTAATTTAGAAAGAGCTCATGAAAAGTTTATAAATTAGTTGCTCCCTAATTTACCCATATTTTTGAGTTTGGATTGTCACATCAGATTTACTAATAACAATACACATTGTTTTTAAGTTTATAAGCATATTTGGTAACCTCCAACTTTTACTTTCTTAAGATTACATCGTTAGTTTATGGATCCTTTACCAGTGCCATGCTAGAACAAAGTATTTTGTGTAACACACTTTGCAATTTTCTATGATTGTAATTGTTTATAGCTGCTGAGAAAGAAGGAGATCAGATTGGATAAGGAAACTAGTAAACTAAGAAGTATGTTCTTAACTGCATCATTTAATGGATATTAAATAAATACTGAATAAGTATTTTAAAAACTAAAAGCTTATAGGCAGACTCCACTTTTCATTGCTATTTTTAACTATTAACAGCCAAGTGGTAGTCAACAAGTGAAAGGAAATAGTAGCTTACTTTTAACTTGTTCATTGAATTAAAAGATATTTTAAATTTAGTTCTATAAAAAAAAAGTGGAGGCCAGGCGCGGTGGCTCACGCCTATAATCCTAGCACTCTGGGAGGCCAAGGCACGTGGATCGCTCGAGGTCAGGAGTTCAAGACCAGCCTGAGCAAGAGCGAGACCCTGTCTCTACTAAAAATAGAAAGAAATTATCTGGCCAACTAAAAAATATATATAGAAAAAATTAGCCGGGCATGGTGGCACATGCCTGTAGTCCCAGCTACTCGGGAGGCTGAGGCAGGAGGATCACTTAAGCCCAGGAGTTTGAGGTTGCTGTGAGCTAGGCTGACGCCATGACACTCTAGCCAGGGCAACAAAGCGAGACTCTGTCTCTCAAAAAAAAAAAAAAAAAGTTGGAAAGGGAGCTCTGATCATGATGCAGAATTCTTACCACCTTATTAAATCAGTTTGGAATGTCTTGTTATCTGAAATTTTGAATTACCTGTCAATCCAATTTATCCTCTTCCCTTCCCTGGCCATCTTTTCAGTGATAGAGAAGTTTAGTCCTGTGAAAAATGACCCATCAGAATGGTAAAGTTACAGGCTATTTTGTGAGAGCTGAGAGTACCGATGATATGACTTTTAGATAAAGACAGGGATTTACATGGCAATATTTTGATAAACGGAAGAGTTAGAGGGTATTTTTTTAATAAAAATGTTTAAATATTATCATTCAGGCACAGTGGCTATCTGTCTAGCACAGATAACAACCTTCAATCATTAGACTGAGCTCTAGAGGGAAGGGTGGTATTTTATTTATCTTAGTAGTATTAGCTTTAGCAGATTGACTGACACATGGTAGGTCAAAGTAACTATAGTATTTACTGAATTTAATTGTTGACCCTCCTCTGTGTATCCCATGAACTTCTTGGGTCCCTTGTTCTTCAGGTAGAAAGCTAGAACACCTCACTGCTAGCACATTTCTTTCTTTCATTCTTTTTCTCTTTGTTTTATTTTATTTCTTTCTTTCTTTCTTTTTTTTTTTTTCTTTTGATGTAGGGCATCACGAGAAAATCCAGCCATGCAAGAAAAAAAAAGGTCAAGCATTTGGCAGTTGTAAGTATTAAAAAACAAACAAACAAAAAAGACTTTAAATAGCACTTTGAGACAGGATTACAGTCAATTTATTTTCAAGAATGATTTTGTGTCCATTTTTCTTTAAATTTTTTAAAAATTGGGGATAAATAGCTAAACTGAATTTTTTCTTTTTGATATGTAGTATACCAACTCGGTAAGGCTGTTCTTTAGGACAAAAGATAAGCTGTCGTAAGCTGCATCATGTTGGTTATGCATTTGGTGCATTCCTCTGCCAAATTTAAATAAAATAATGGAGGAGTTATTTATAGAGTTGATAATTGCCTGTATCCCCATTAAATAAGTTCCTGATTCACTGATTGTGTGATTGTAAGGAACTTCACAAAGTGAAGATAAGAAATTTAGCATTTGTGGGGTTTGAGCAGTATTTGTACGTGTTGAACTTGAATTATGTTTGTGCCAGAAGTACTGTGTGTTGACTATAGTTAAAACTTACTCCCCCGTTTTGGTGAATCTGCTAATTAATAGAAGTGGCAATTGTTTAAAAAGTGGACATGAAAGTAGTTATTTAAATTGAGCTTAATCAAAAAATGTATGAGATGTGTGTTAATATCTGTTCTAGTACTTTATTATGATAGACTATTTCTAGAACTGGCATACTAAGCTTCTATTCAAATCATGCAGCTTTAACTTTTTATTTATTCAGTAGAAGCTCCCTTTACTCAAGAGCTTCTTCTTTTCATTATGGAAATTGCTAATTAGAGAACCGGTACCTGCCATTCTAAGCAATGGTTTCTCTTCCCTGAGTGTCTGATTTTGGCTGTGAGTTATTGTTAAGCCTGTAGCATGCAACTACGAAAACTGTTTTTGCCAGTTTCTAACTCATTGCCTTGTAAAAGTGCTTTGGAATTTTCTTGAGCATAAAAGTTTGTGGAAAATCATTGATTGTTTTTCACAGTGCATGTCACACACACACACGCTTTTATCTGTTTAGTTTCAGCCGACTTTTCAGCTCCTCAAGTAATACGACTAAGAAGCCTGAACCACCTGTTAATCTGAAGTACAATGCACCCACCTCTCATGTTACTCCTTCCGTCAAGAAAAGAAGCAGCACCTTATCTCAGCTCCCAGGGGATAAGTCCAAAGCCTTTGATTTCCTTAGTGAAGAGTAAGTATTTTCCAGACTAATGGTTATGCCCTAAATAAGTTAATGGTTCAAAATACTCTTGCCCCTTATCACATCAGCTGTAAGGTTTAAGATCTATTTAAAAAAAAAACTATTTCTGTAACTTGGCTACCTTTAAGTAAATTTCTTATTGTCAGCATTTTTTATGAAAATTGCATTTCAGCTTTCATAAAGAGAAGGAATTTTTTTTTTTTTTTTTGAGACAGAGTCTCGCTTTGTTGCCCTGGCTAGAGTGAGTGCCGTGGGGTCAGCCTAGCTCACAGCAATCTCAAACTCCTGGGCTTGAGCGATCCTACTGCCTCAGCCTCCCGAGTAGCTGGGACTACAGGCATGCACCACCATGCCCGGCTAATTTTTTCTATATGTATTTTTAGTTGGCCAGATAATTTCTTTCTACTTTTAGTAGAGACGGGGTCTCACTCTTGCTCAGGTTGGTCTCGAACTCCTGAGCTCAAACAGTCCACCCACCTCGGCCTCCCAAGTGCTAGGATTACAGGCGTGAGCCACCGCGCCCAGCCAAGAGAAGGAATTTTTTTAAATGCCTCATTTTTGCTGGTATGACAACATTGATAAATATTAACAGAAATGTTAAAGGCTTATATGAGCCTTTATCCTAAAAGTTTGAACATTTCCTTTGGTGTCAAAAGGACTTGGTTTTCATCATAAGTCTGCTACTCATTATGTACGTACACTCGGGCAGATCAACCTCTCAGAGCCCCGGTTTCTCTGCTTATGAAATGCGTCTGATAATTTATCTCAAAGATATTAGGATTAGATTATACAGTATCTGTAAAGTATCTGACATATAGGTAGATTTGTTAACTGCAGCGTACATAGCAAGTCACCTCATGAAAATTTAAATGGCCAAAAGAAACTCAAATTATTTTCAGAATCATTTTCATGATATTTTATTCCATAGCTCCAAAGCTTACCATATCATTTTTCATTTTTGTCTTCTGAAACAAGTTCGTGGGATCTAAAATTTGACCAATATTATCTTCGTAAGCAGATATTGATTTATTGATCTTTTAGTCACTTCTGGCATTTTGGCATTAGAAAATTCTTAGTAAATATATCTTGAATGAATAAAAAAAGAAGGAGCCAAAAATACTTAAGAATTTTTTTCCCTTTCATATGACCAACATCTAAAACCTAATAGGAATTTGATGGCTGATGATTCAATTTAGCACAGTAGGCTGCTTGCTAACCTGTTAAAGCCCAGGCACTGCACAAACTTAAAAAGACTAGCTTTAGTGTAACACTTTTTAAAGCTATTTTAGTGTGAATAAATTAATTTGAAATCGTAATTTTTTGTTGTTTTTGCTGTTATGATGAGAGAGGGAGATAAAGCTGTTGCAGTCACTTAATTTGAAGAGGAAATCTTTCTTCCTTTTAGAACTGAAGCCAGTTTAGCCTCACGCAGAGAACAAAAGAGAGAACAGTATCGTCAGGTAAAGGCACATGTTCAGAAGGAAGATGGTAGAGTGCAGGCTTTTGGCTGGAGTCTGCCTCAGAAGTACAAACAGGTAACATGTGAACGTGGTAAGAGCACCCGGCGGGAAATAACAGGGTGAGGGGAGTGTCTTGGGTGTGAAGGAGTTGCAGTACACGCCCCAGCGCTGCTCATCTCAAGCTGCGTGGACTTGGCACGTGTCTAGAGAAGTGCAGAGGGTGCTGGTTTTCAGGCTGTTTTCTAGCAACATGGAGCTCAAATGAAATGCCTCTGAGTCTGTGAGGAGGAGAGGGTGGCCAGGGTACATAGAACTTGAGGTACCTGGCTGCGCTTTAACCAGAGCAGTTCTGTTTTAATATTTGAAGATTTCATTTTTTAAAAAACAGCATCATTGTTTAAAAGTGTTTAAAAACCATCGGCATGGATGGAGCCTTTCAAATTGTTCACTTAAAACTTAGTTCAGCTCTTCAGGAACTTTACCTATCTACTCCATATGCCCTACGCCTAAAAGACTCACACATCTGTGTACAAACACACATGTGTGCACGTGCACATGAATCAGTACCTCTCTTCTGACCTCCCGTAAGTATCCTGTTATAGTTTATGTAATTGCTACTTGATTTTTCTGTTTATTTTTCAAATAAGAGTGACAAAATCAACTTAAAGTTGATTTCAAGAAGTAAATGTGTTTGCCCATGTCTCAGTGGTACTGTAAGAAGTCCACTTTTAATGAGGTTTACCAATGTGTCTTTTTCTCTCCCCTCCCACCATTAGGTAACCAATGGTCAAGGTGAAAATAAGATGAAAAATTTACCCGTGCCTGTGTATCTCAGACCTCTAGATGAAAAAGATACATCAATGAAGGTAAGTTCATTGTGAAGTTAAAGGGGATATTTCCTAAACTCTGGATAAGTTTTTTTTTCCTAAAACCAAAAAAATTTAAATACTACTTCTATTGTTCATTTTATAGTTTTAGACTATATTAAATACCTACATATACAACCATTAGTTATTTTAAGAAAAAATGAAAATAACTAGAATGTTAAGTAAGAAAACATGAAAAGAAAAGTGTTTTCTTCACATTTCTAGATTTAATACCATTTTCTTTTTCCCCCACCTGAGAAGCTGTGGTGTGCTGTTGGAGTCAATTTATCTGGTGGGAAGACCAGAGACGGTGGCTCTGTTGTTGGAGCAAGTGTATTTTACAAGGATGTTGCAGCTTTGGATACAGAAGGCAGTAAACAGCGAAGTGCATCTCAGAGTAGCTTAGATAAGTTAGATCAGGAGCTTAAGGTAAGTGGACGTTAACATTTGACCTGGTTTATGAGACTATTAGTTTAGCTCCTTGGTCTAGAATTTACTTCTGGTCCAGCTTCTAATTGGGATTACTATGCCTTTGCTTACTGTCCCCCACCACCCTTTTCAGTCACTTTTATTGTGGTATAATTTACATACAATAAAGTGTACACTTGAAACGGGTACAGGTCAGAGTTTTGACAAATGTGTACATCTATGTAATCACTACCACGATCACAACGCTAGAACATTTTTTATCACTGATCTGCTCTAACTGCTAGGTTTTTAATCTACTAATTAATATAGATAGTTGTATCTTTACCCTTACAAATAATCTGGAAATAAATTTTGAAATAGTATTGCCCTTTACTGTAACAGTGCAGTCATATGAACATTTGTACACACATATCATTTTAAATATTCATTTTCCTTACTTTGTCTACTCAGGAACAGCAGAAGGAGTTAAAAAATCAAGAAGAATTATCCAGTCTAGTCTGGATCTGTACCAGTACTCATTCAGCTACAAAAGTTATCATCATTGATGCTATTCAACCAGGCAACATCCTGGACAGTTTCTCTGTTTGCAACTCTCATATTCTGTGCATTGCAAGTGTACCAGGTAAGAGTGAGGCATGCCTCTCTCTGGCCCTTCCTTCCTTTCCCTCTATGCACACCTCCTTCCTGACAGGAACTGATTTGGCTGCTGGAGGTGTAGTTATGTACCTTGTTGTCAGGGAGTATGTTCTAGTTGGGGAAGATTGGAAATAAACTGAAACCATTGAAAAAATAAGATATTTTCAGGTAGTGAAAAATGCCATGAAGAAAATAAAACAACGGTAATGTGAGAGGGTAACTGGGAGGCAGGGGCAAGGGGCTATTTAGATTGATTAATAAGGGAAGGTCTTCTAAAGTTCTGGATTCAATATATGATATTAAGACATTAATTTAGAAATTAGCTTGTGATACAGCCATACAATGGAATGTTATTCAGCCATAAAAAAGATTGAAGGTTTTTATTTCATTTTTTTATTGCAGTAAGAACACTTAATATGAGGTCTACCCTCTTACCAAATTTTTACGTGGACAATACATTATTGTTTACTACAGGTAGATGTTCTGGTACAGACTGTAACATGGATGAGCCCAGGGAACATTGTGCTAAAGGAAATAAGCCAGACACAAATGGACAAATATTGTATGATTCCACTTATATGCAATACCTAGAATAGGCAAATTCATAGAGACAGAAATAGATTAGAGGTTACCAGGGACTGGGGTGAGGGAGGCAGGAATGAGGAGTTACTATTTAATGGGTACAGAGTTTCATGTGGGGCAATGGAGGAGTTTTAGAAATAGCAGTGATGGCTATAAAACATTGTGAATGTAATTAATGCCACTGAATTGTACACTTTAAAATAGTTTAAATGGCAAATTTTATGTTATATATATTTTACTACAATAAAAATTTTTAATGTGATATGAATAAAAATTTTCTAAATAAACTGAGGAGGTTTATCTTTATATCATAAATGCTTTGTTTTAAAATGTTTTACTCATACCTAAGTCACTGTATATACTTAGTGTATTTAATTTTTAACAGTAGTGGATAAAAGTCTATATTTCAAATAGTAATCTTGATCATTAAACATTTTTTTCTGCTGACTTGTCAGAAATATATATATATAATTAGATTGTTTTAACCTTTTGGCTGCTGAGGAGCTCATTAAGAACAGAAGTGTCATTTTTGACGTTTTCGTAGTGTTTATTTGCACTTACTTGTATTACTAGAAGAATTATATTTTTAAAGTGCCTTTCCATTTTGTGAAGATAGGTTTAAATAAATTTAATGCTACCTGTATTCAAGTAGCTGTGTGTCTCATCTGCTCACTCTCATTTCAAATCTATAGTTGCTTTAGTGGAAAAAAATGCTATTTATAGGAGTTTACTTAGCTATTAAAAGGTTTATCTTCCCTTTCAGGCGCACGAGAAACAGACTACCCTGCAGGAGAAGATGTTTTAGAATCTGGTCAGGTAGACAAAGCATCTTTATGTGGAAGCATGACAAGCAACAGCTCGGCAGAGACAGACAGCCTTTTGGGAGGCATCACAGTGGTTGGTTGTTCTGCAGAAGGTGTGACAGGAGCTGCCACTTCCCCTAGTACCAATGGTGCTTCCCCAGTGATAGAAAAACCACCAGGTAAATCTATTCCCTTTACATGCCATCTGTATAGAGACTAAGGCTACCCCAGATGCCTCATTGTGGGCTGAATTTAGATCTTAAGGTAACAAGGATGAAAGAGTTTAAAAGAAGTTGTAATGACTGCTAAATGACATCAAGAATTCTCAATTTCATGATACAGCATGGAAGAGTGGGCGGGCGGAGTGGGATTCTGTAGCAGAGGTCTGTATGCAGAAATTATTGGAAGAAAAAAGCTCAAACTAGGAATAGTTAAGAGTGTTTTATTTACTTTGTAGAAATGGAACCAGAAAATAGTGAGGTTGATGAAAATGTTCCAACAGCAGAAGAAGCAACTGAAGCCACAGAAGGCAATGCAGGGTCAGCTGAAGACACTGCGGACATTTCCCAAGCTGGCGTGTACACAGAGCATGTCTTTACAGATCCTTTGGGAGTTCAAATCCCAGAAGACCTCTCCCCAGTGTACCAGTCAAGGTATGATAATGGGTCAACAACTTAGGAAACTGGGCAAAGGGCACAAATAAAAGAAACCAAAATAATCTTAAACAGCTAAAATATTCCCACTAATTGGCATTATTGTGGTAGACTGCAAAGTGTTATTTCCTATTCCTGCTTTGTCTTCATTTATTCCCTTCCCTTCATCCTCTCTGGACATTTTTCGCACATTTCTTCTCTATTCCTTCCAACTTAAAAAAAAAAAAATTGTCTATAAAAGCACAATCATGTGTTGCTTTATAATGGGGTTATGTTCTGAGAAAGGCACCATTAGGTGATTTCATTGCTGTGAGAACATCACAGTGTACACTTAAACACAAACCTAGGTGGTACAGCCTATTGCTCCTAGACTACAAACCTGTACAGCATGTGACTCTCCCGAATACTGTAGGCAGTTGTAACACAATCATAAGAATTTGTGTATCTAAACATATCTAAACATAGAAAAGGTTCAGCAAAAATATGGTATTATTTAATATAATCTTACGGAACCGCCATTGTGTATGCAGTACATCATTGGACCACAGTGTCGTTTTGCAGCCTATGATTGTATATGAGTCAAAATCTTCTTGGTCATTTTCTCCTCTTATATGATTTTTTAAAAAATTGTTGTACTTGCTGTCTTCCATTCTATTAGTAACTTTGTCATTTTAATCCCCACCCCTACTCTCACTTCCACTCCAGTTATCAGCAAAATTGGCCATTGTTTATTAAATTAGCCATGAAGTTTGAGTTTCCTACATGGGCTTGAATGAACTTTTTCAATTTAGTTTTCATGCAAATATTTTATTAGAAAACAATTTGTTTTAGGCTCTTCTTTAAAGGGTTGGTTAACCTAGGCCCATTTTGTGAATTTTTTTGTTTTCTTCCCTGCCTTTCCTAGATTCCCTCTAGATGGGGGCGGGAGTGTCTCTTTAAACTGGATCCTTTAAACTGTAAAGTTTAATATTCTTACTGTTAGTGTATAGAGCAGCCAAGAGTCAGTTAACATTAATTTAAAAATAAAGTCATGTATTGAAGTTTATAGTCCAGTTATACATCATTTACTAATTGTGCCCTGACGATTCAAAAGAAAGGTTTTGTGATAGAATATTAAGCATATTTCAGTTTATTAATTTATTTTAGGAAATTCTTTTTTTTTTTTTTTTTTTTTTTTTTTGAGACAGAGTCTCTCTGTTGCCTAGGCTGGAGTGCAGTGGCACGATCATAGCTCACCATAATCCCGTAACCTCAAACTCCTGGTCTCTAGCGATCCTCTTGTCTCAGCTGATCCTCTTGTCTCAGCCTCTTGAGTTAGCTGGGTCTGCAGGTGCATGCCACCACACCTGGCTAATTTTTCTATTTTTAGTAGAGACAGGGTCTCGCTCTTGCTCAGACTGCTCTTGAACTCCCAAACTCAAGCAATCCTCTCGCCTCGGCCTCCCCGAATGCTAAAGATTACAGGTGTGAGCCACCATGCTGGAAATTCTTTATTATCACCCTCCTGTGTGTGTGTTTTGGGTGGGGGGCTTTAAAACAAACCATCCCTCCCTTCTCTCTCACCCCAAGAAGAAACTATGATACAATTCACAATAACTAAGGGAGAGCCATAATTATAGTCTGAGTATTAACTGCCGTATTTCATTACCATGTCTTACTCCCTTATTTGTACCTTGGGCCTCCTAGTTAATATTTCTGGTACAGCTGTTGAAATATATTTGAGGTAAGCATTTAACTTTGGCTTTTCTGGAATTTTGATGTTTGATTTTTTTTTTAAACTATAAACTTAAATGTAGAAATGTTCAGTCCCTGAAAACTATAGCTAAGCATATTCACATTTTTTTCCTTTTGCCTCACCTTCCCAGTAATGACTCAGAGGCATATAAAGATCAAATACCAGTATTGCCAAATGAACAAGACCTGGTGAGAGAAGAAGCCCAGAAAATGAGTAGTCTGTTACCAACTATGTGGCTAGGAGCACAAAATGGCTGGTAAGTCCCAACACTTTAAATATTAGAGTATCTTTATTATTTTACTTTTGATTTTGGAATAAGAAGATAAGTAAAATGTGGTCAACACAAATACACACGAAAAGTGAGTATTAACGCAGAGAATTTTATATACCCACAAAATACGAAATTATGTTGCAATTACCTCATAAACTGGGCTTATATTGGTTCTGAATGGTAAACCATATGTTTGGTTTTTTTTTTTTGGTCACAGAATGTTCCCTTTATATAATATTCTTGGAAGAAGAGGTAAATAAAATTTTTAAATCTGGGTTATCCAGAAATAGAAGATCCTGAACAGCACAGAAACAGAGAATGTTTGATGTATAAGGCTACAGTGTGGGCAGGAAGCTGGGATTAAACTAATGTGTTTTGCTGCAGGAAGGCCCAATCCCAAACAGAGCTGTTTAGTAGAGTTACTAGGAAAGGCAGAACAAATCACAGTGTGAAAGCTCAGAGGATAATCACACTACATGATTTGTTCACTTTCTAGTAATATGGGGAGTTTTACAAAATTGTGCATTTCCAAAGGTTAAGCAAGGTTACTACAGGTTGAGCATCCCTAATCCAAAAATCCAAAATCTGAAACTTTTTTGAGTGCTGACGCTCACAGGTCATGCTCAAAGGAAATACTCATTGGAGCATTTCAGATTTCGGGTTTTCAGATTAAGGATACTCAACTGTTACAAATAATGCAGATATTCCATAATCTGAAAAAATCAGAAATCCAAAACAATTCTGGTCCCAAGCATTTTGGATGGGATACTGAACCTGTAGTTTGTCTTTTCCATATGGGTCCAATACTATAAAATGAGGGGTTGGCAAACTTAATGTTGACTTTGTTCCAATATAACTTTATTTATGGGCCCTAAAATTCAAATTTCATATAAATCTCCCCTGTCATGAAATACTCTTGATTTTTTCCCCCCAACCATTTAAAAATGTAAAAACTATTCTTAGTTTTCAGGCTGTGTGAAAACAGGTGGCAGGCTGGATTTGGTCTGCAGGCCATAGTTTGTCACTCCCTATGTGGACCACTTTGTCATCCAAAAGTTACAGTGTAGTGGAGCAGTAAGGTAATTCCAAAAGAGGGCTTTAGCCAAGGACTCTAAAGCGTGGGGTACCCTGAAACTGACTATGCATTGCACTAGTTTTTGCTTTTCAGTCTTCCTATGTTTCTGTTTGCTTAAGCAGCCTATTTCTCTGCCTCGGGCCTACCTTTACTCTCATTTTTGTTTTCCGACCATTGTACCAAAGCAGCAGCAAAATCTGTACGTTATTCTTTTTCCTCCTGAATGAACTTTGTGGTTATTATGGGGTTTAAGCAGTGTCTTGATGTTCTCTATGCCTTACCAGTCTTGACTTTGTTCTTGCAGTTTGTATGTCCATTCATCTGTAGCCCAGTGGAGGAAATGTCTCCATTCCATTAAACTTAAAGATTCGATTCTCAGTATTGTGTAAGTTTTATTTTTGAAATTCTTCCTGTTAAAACTATGTATTTTGGTATAAACTAGATTTTAAGACTTCTGAAGCTAAGATGCATTTCATGACTAAGTCAGTATCCAGGTTGTTTGCCTTTTTTAAACCCTTTTTATGGAACTAGAGAAGTTGAGTGAGAATGAAGTTCTATAATAAAAAGTAAAACAGAAAACTAAGTAGAAGAGAAAACTTGCCAGATTGGTTCCTTAACCATACTAGTTCTTTAGTACTTCAGGGAGAGAACCAATACCTATTAATTTATATTTGTTTTAAAATATTATTGATAGTTTGTGAATATGTTGATCTAGTTAATCTAGTCTTTTTCTATATGGTGACTAGCAAAAATCAGACAGTCCATAGGGCTGACTCTGTTAGTTCCACTCAAGGTGTGTGTCTCTGGTCTGTGGAGTTTGTTGACCATCTGTAATGAGAGCAGGAGCTGGGGCCAGAAAATGAAACAACTGAGATTCCACAATGCTACTTATTTAGTTCGGCTGACATTTTTTTCATGCAGGACATTCACAATGAAGAAAGCAGTGTGTTCATTTATGTTCTGGTGTAAGCTCCTCATCTCATCACAGTGAGATTGGTTCTTTACAAGGCTTTGAACAAGTTCAGTGGCATATAGTCCCTTCTGTATTCCTGAATGGAGAGTTCTGAAATCCCTTTTCCTGTTTGCAGACACGTGAAAGGAATTGTTTTAGTGGCCCTGGCTGATGGCACCCTTGCAATCTTTCACAGAGGAGTTGGTGAGTGGTTATGAATAACTTGTTGCTTTGCAAAGCATTTTCAGCAGATCGACTTTATGGTTTGAAGAAATAGTACTTAGTAGAAGAAAGAGTAAAGGTTTAAGCTGAATACTAACAATGTATAAGGCCTGGTATGGTGGCTCCAACCTGTAATCATAGCACTTTGGGAGGCCAAGGTAGGAGAATCACTTGAGGCCCTGAGTTTGAGACCAGCTTGACAACATAGTGAGATCCTGTCTCTACAAAAAATAAACATTGTCCAGGCATAGCAGTGTGCACCTGTAGTCCTAGGTATTTGAGAGGCTGAGCCAGGAGGATCAGTTGAGCCCAGGAGTTGGAGGTTGCAGTGAGCTTCAAGTGCACCACTGTACTGTAGCTCAGGTGACAGAGCAAGTCCCTGGCTCAAAACAAAACAAAACAAAACTACCCAAAAGACCCAAAACAATGTGTGACATCAGTAAGTGTAGTAGTGCCTATGTGGAGGTATACATTAACAGCGTACCTCGAGGAAAGGCTGGGCGAGGTGGCTCTTGGCTGTAATCCCAGCACTTTGGGAAGCCGAGGCAGGAGGATCGCTTGAGGCCAGGAGTTCAAGGCTGCAGTGAGCTATGATGACACCATTGCATTCCAGCCTGGGTGACAAAGCGAGACCCTGTCTTGAAAAAAATAAACAACATACCTTAGGGAAAATATATTTACCATAATGAACAAGCAGTTCAGCATGTTCTGGTACTCTTATATAATGTGATATAGAAGCATTTGTTTTTCATTCGTATACTTATTCAATTAGGAGAAATTTGGTGAGGATATTTTTTTCTGGTCTTTTTTTTTGAGACATAGTCTTGCTCTGTCACCCTGGCTAGAGTGCAGTGGCATCATGATAGCTCACTGCAATCTCAAACTCCTGGGCTTAAGCAATTCTCCTGCCTCAGCCTCCCGAGTAGCTAGGACTACAGGTCTGAATGACCATGCCTGGCTAATTTTTCTATTTTTTGTAGCGATGGGGTCTTGCTCTTGCTCAGAATGGTCTCCAACTCCTGACCTCAAGTGATCCTCCTGCCTTGGCCCCCAGAGTGCTAGGATTATGGGCGTGAGCCAGTGGGCCCGGCCATAGTCCCATGTTTTAAAAATAGTTTGGAACCACTTACATTTGGAGTTTTTAAAAATAATTTTTAATTGCGTAAGATCTAATCATTTTCATATCACATTGCTTATATTCTTCCCCTTTAACCATTATTTTATCTATAGATGGAGGGGTGGTGGTAACAGGAAATATACCTTGAATAATTAAATTAAGGGCATTTAGTACTAAGCTTCTAAACGTCTTTGTATATGTTGTCAATCAAAAATACTTCATTTCCTACCCACTAGATTGGTAGATCAGGGAAATATTATGAAACACAGATGATATACTGAATTTGGATTTTAGAAAGACTCTTCCCAATGTCTCATATCCTTTTGGGCTTGGAGAAATGTGGGGTAGATGATAATTAGGTGCCTTTGTAATTGATTAGTACCTAGAGATTGCTGGTTAATGACTCTGTATCATCAAAGAGTGAGAGGGCTCTATTTTACCTTCTTCAGGCCCTTTACAGACTTTATCTGTATCTAATCCTCACAGCAACTTATGAGGATGGTTCTGTTGTCACCCACATTTTATAGATGAGGAAACTGTGGCACAGAGCATTTCAGTCACTTGTTCATGGTCACTCAGCTAGTAAGTGGAAGAGCCTAGAAAAAATGGAATAAATGTTAGGTAAACTGAATCCAAAATTATATTGACAGAACAAGAAAAACAAAATACGTTTAGTAAGAATCAATGCAAAGCTCTACATTTGGGTTCAGAAGAGCAAGATGGGGGAGCTAAGTCTGAAGAGTGAGAATTATCTAAAGGTTGACTCTAAACTCAATATGACTTAGTTAATGCCTTAAGCCTCATGGAAATAAAGTGTCCAAAACAGGAATGGCGATAATCCTGCTCTTCTATGCTAGGTAAGAGCATATTCAATGGACTTCAACAAAATAGATTAGGATGCAGGGTTTATAAACTGTGATGGGTACAAAGCACATGCCAGAGATGCTTGGTTTTGAAAGGAGAAGACATAGAACTGTAACAGAGACGTTTGGACTGAATTTATTCTTGGGTTTCCCCTGGGCAAAACTGCAGACCAATGGGTGATTATATACAAGGAGGCAGGCTTTAGCTAGGTATGGGGAGTATTTTTCAGACATTTATAGCTGTCTGAAAATAGAACAGCTGCTTTGTGAGGTAGCTCTTTCACTGAAATTGTTCAAGCAAAGCTAACAAAGCAAAGCAGGCTTCTGGAGGTTGGTTCTCATTCGTATTTCTATTATCACTAAATATATAGTATGCACAATCCCTGAAGTATTAGTAATGAGTTGCTTCAAATACATCAAAATGCAAGTGAGTGAGATAATATCCCCCAAATAAACTTAAGTCCATTCTAATTCTAAACACATTATTATAAACAGATAACTTGTAACTGATATATCACTGCTTTTGAGAGCATTTTTTTTTTTTTTTTTGGAGACAGAGTCTTGCTCTGTTGCCTAGGCCAGAGTGCCATGACATCAGCCTAGCTAACAGCAACCTCAAACTCCTGTGCTTAAGCGATCCTCCTGCCTCAGCCTCCTGAGTAACTGGGACTACAGGCATGTGCCACCATGCCCAGTTAGTTTTTTCTATTTTTAGTTGCTTGGCTAATTTCTTTCTATTTTTAGTAGAGATGGGGTCTCACTCTTGCTCAGGCTGG
Source organism: Varecia variegata (assembly GCA_028533085.1). Lineage (NCBI taxonomy): Eukaryota > Metazoa > Chordata > Mammalia > Primates > Lemuridae > Varecia > Varecia variegata. The sequence goes on from CM052441.1 coordinate 126,542,109, forward strand.
TCTCAAACTCCTGACTTCAAGCAATCCTCCCACCTCGGCCTCCCAGAGTGCTAGGATTACAGGCATGAGCCACCACACCCAGCCTTGAGAGCATTTTTAAAGGGGATCCAGGTGCTGGGTGTTGGGTTGGATCCAATGACCTTTGAGTTCTCTTCCAACTTTGCAGATTGTAGAGTAAGAGAACCCAGTCTCTACAAATTAAAAGGTATACGTAATACATGATATTTTGGTTGCTTCATCAATAAATTTAATTATTGAACCAAATAGAATGTTTCTTGTGTTGAAATCAAGTAAAAGGTGGTATGCGTTAACTATAATCTATTTCTTATTTTAAAGATGGGCAGTGGGATTTGTCAAACTATCACCTCTTAGACCTCGGACGGCCTCATCATTCTATCCGATGCATGACTGTGGTACATGACAAAGTCTGGTGTGGCTATAGGAACAAAATCTATGTGGTTCAGCCAAAGGCCATGAAAATAGAGGCAAGTTAGCCTATGTTTTCTGTACTTACTCAATTTGTATTACTCAAAGACTATTCGACTGTAACTATTTTCAGCTTCTTTAGAAATTGTTTTCTGAATCTTTGTGTTTTATGACACTTCAGCAATATATTTGGTTGTCTTAGCTTTCTGTGTTACTTTCAGCTCTTGCCACCTTGATTGTGAGAATAGGAAGTTTTTTTTTTTTAAAGGAAGGAGGATTCACATAAGAATATTTAAATGTGTGTCTGCATATGTATCCTTAGATTAATACATGTTTTATTTGAATACATCGTTCTTCATATGTTTAATTACATAAGGATTGGTTGAGAAAAAGATTCCCCAGGCCCCACCCCCACCATGTGTATTCAGCTACATCCACATATGTGTCTCAGACCAAGAAATGACATTGCAGTGGGAATTGGTTGTAAAAACAAAAATCTCTTAGCATTGTTTTCTTATAATTTTTTTGCCACAATACACAAATTCATTGTAATTGTTTAAAAAATTTACAGCAGGTGAAAATTCTCCTTCTCCCCTGCCCCAAATCTAATTCCCTTTCTTGGAAGCCCCAAAGTTAACCATTTGGTGTTTATTTTTCATATCTATTCTTTATATCCAGATATATATACAGGTTGAGTATCCCTTATTTGAAATTCTTCAGACCAGAATGTTTTGGATTTTAGATTTTTTAGGATTTTGAAATATTTGCATATACATAATGAGATATCTTGGGGATGGGACCCAGGTCTAAACATGAAATTTATCTATGCTTCATATATACCTTATACACATAGCTTGAAGGTAATTTTATACAATATTCTTAATAATGTTAATGAAGCAAAGTTACTGTACATTAAACCATCAGAAAGGGAATGTATCACTATCTCAGTCACACATATGGATAATCTCTAGTTGTTTGGCATCACTGTCATTCCTGACTCTGAATTTATATGCTACCAGTAAGCAATCATTTTTTTATACTTTCTCACACATAAAAACTTAACAATAAAAAAATAAGGCATACCATTAATACAGTGAAAAAAATAATGTATTTCAGATAATTTATGCTGTCACATTGGCACTCAGAAAGTTTCTGATTTTGGAGCATTTTGGATTTCAAATTTTTGGATTAGGGATGCTCAGCCTATACACACACATACGCAGCAATGTGGGTTCCTTTTTTTAAAATTACAAATAGGATCTTACTTCACGTATTGCTCTACCTCAACACAAAATCCAGAGAGCAAAATCTTTCTGTTGAACACTGTTACATAGTGTGGATATGCCAGTATTGTGCCAATATTGCTTTCATAAATTGATATTCTGTATAGTGCTGAGGTCCAATATCCTGTGGTTCATTTTGTTTTGTATTCTAGGATGAAAGCAATTGTATATATAAGAGTAATCATATGTTTAGTATACAATATTTAGGCTTCTCTTTTAATAAATAAGTCTGCTAAATTGTGCAAATTAACAGTTTTAAAATATGAACTCCTATGTAACGAAAGTAATTTTGTGATTGGACAATCTCTCCTAGAAATCATTTGATGCACACCCCAGGAAGGAGAGCCAAGTGCGACAGCTTGCGTGGGTGGGCGATGGTGTATGGGTCTCCATTCGTTTGGATTCCACACTCCGTCTCTATCATGCACACACTTACCAACATCTGCAGGATGTGGACATTGAGCCTTATGTAAGCAAAATGTTAGGTAAGCTTCCAAAACATTTTATCTTTGCCAATCAAAGAGAATGTTTTATTTATTTCCTTATATATTTTTAGAGATGCAGTCTCACCATGTTGCCCGAGTTGGACTCGGACTCCTGGGCTCAAGGGTTCCTCCTGCCTCAGCCTCCAGAGTATCTGGGACTGTGGGTGCCCAGCACCACATTCAGCTCTTGTTTTATCTTTTTTATTTTTCTATTTATTTATTTATTTATTTATTTATTATATTTATATTTTTATTTGTGAGACAGGGTCTCACTTTGTCACCCAGACTGGAGTGCACTGGCATGATCATAGCTCACTGTAACCTCAAACACCTCCTATCTCAGCTTCCCAAGTAGCTGGGACTACAGGTGTGCACCACCACGACTGGCTAAATTTTTTATTTTTTTAAATTTTTGTAGAGACAGGGTCTCATTATGTTGCCCAGGCTGGTCTTGAACTCTTGGCCTCAAGCAATCCTGCCACCTCAGTCTCCCCAAGTGCTGGGCTTATAGTGTGAGCCACTGCACCTGGCTTTTGTTTTATTTTTAAATGGTCTAAAATGCTGTGTGGAACCAGTGAGTAAGTTGCCTGAGGGATAGTGAACTTTTGTCACCGAAAGTGTCAAACAGATGCTCCAGTCTATCCTGTGGTTCTTGACAAAAACTGAAATCATTTTTGACTCCTTCTCTCTTGTTCCCCACATCTGATCCATCACTGGGAACTGTCAAGTCTGCCTCCAAAAATATCTTAAATCAATTACTTCTTTATCTCGACCCCAAGCAACCATCCTTTCCTCCCGGAAAAACCATGAGCCTCCCAACTGGGCTCCCTGTTTCCACTCCAATCTGTTCTCTGCCTAGTAACCAATGTGCAAATATTACCTTGACATACTTCTACTCTGTCCTTTAGGTGAGGTGATATTTTGTCCCATGACTAGGAGAACTGACATGGGCTGGACCCCTCTCCTTGCTCACTCTCTTCTACCCACACTGACCCACACAAAACTCAACGAACTCCTTCCCATTTCAGGATTCTTGCATGTGCTATATCCTCTGCCTTGGAAGCTCTTAGTGTCTTTTTACTCAGCTTTCAGATCATAGGCTATGTGTCATTCCAGGAGAGACCTTCACTTAGGTCCTGTCATGCTTTTTCTTTGCGGGCTTGTCATTACTGTGACTGTACTGGTATTATGTGATTCGTGTTCACTGTCTTCCCCACAGACTTTAAGCCCCATGAGGGGCAGGGACTATCTCTGTCTTGTTTTCTACTATATCCTTATCACCTAAGCCAGTGCTATAGACTATTAGGGATGTCATAAGGTTGAACTGGATCAGTTTTTAACTTTTTTAGGGTTCCTGCCCTCAGAGAACCTAATTATAGTTATGACTCTCTCCCTAGACTCAGGCATGTATATACACACAAACACAAACTAATTTCAGGGTTATACTTTGACTATAGGTGAAAGGTTTCTAGCTTAAACTGAATGGTAGTAAAGGCTCCTTCTAACCTGTGGCTCTATGAACATGCCCTCAGTTGTTGTAGGTAGAACTTATGAATGACTAATACTGTCTGTCTTAAATGTCTTGTCTGTTTAATAATTTGCCTCTCATTTAACTGAAAATAAGATCAGTTGTCAAAGTTCACTTGAAATATTATACAAAAATGCATCCATTTTCTCTAAATTATTTATATCCTAATATTTCTAAACTGCTTTAGAACCTAAATATATAAACAAGGGAACAAGTGTAGGTTTTGTTAGCAAAGGTTGTTTTTAGCTGTGCAAAGAAATTTACAGCAAACTAGAACTTTTTCAACTTTTAAAATCAAAGGACATTTGATTTCCCAATCTAGTAAACTCTGTTTTTTGTTGGGATTTTTTGTTTTGTTTTGTGTTTTGGTTTGGTTTTGCAGCTCCTAAATTAAATCCTGTGTCGTATTTCCTGATATACCTTATTTCGTGTATACCTTTCTTCTGACCAATAATGTAATGCTACCCACTTTTAGAATTTTTTTACCCCATTAAGTCTGAATTGTCAGATAGATGATACGGCCAAGTAAGAGTTTGCTTTGATGTGCACCTTCAGGAAACATCCATCTAGCTCCAGTGACATTTTTTCTCTGTCGTATTAATCCTGCTACTCTAAGGGGCTTGAAATCTAAAACACTGTCAGCTCTAGTTTCTCAATAAAATGTTCCCTCCCTCCCTTACAGGTACTGGAAAACTGGGCTTCTCTTTTGTGAGGATCACAGCTCTTATGGTGTCTTGCAATCGTTTGTGGGTGGGGACAGGAAATGGTGTCATTATCTCCATCCCATTGACAGAAAGTAAGTATATTTTTAGATAACTGCCACAGGACAAATAGGAGAGTTGCAGGAAATAGTTATGTCTAGAATTTAGGTAGAGGGAATTGTTTATATATTGGCAAATCTGTGGTAACTCAGAAATCAAACTGATGGCAAGGATCTAACTGTTGTTACTCTTCCTCAGTGTTCATAATTAAAAGTATTTCATTGTGAGAAGCTATTTTTCTCAATTCAGGAATCACAGTCCTATTTTAGCTTCGAAATAAAAATTGAAGTCCCTTTTTCTCCAATTTTATCATTACCAGTGTCCAGAAACACTACCTATCATTCATCCTAGTTTTGCCTATTTCCTTGGCAGATAGTTTAGGATATTCCATGCGCCTTGTTTGAGGTTTAAAAAAAGTTGAAGTTCCTCAGGAGGTCAGCAAGGCTTTCCTTATACTGTAGACAAACCATCTATTCTCTGTTTTAAAAGAATGTGATTTCTTTTTTTGTGAAAAAAATATGCATTGTTTCTCATGTGATGTTCCATTGCATTGATCATCCATTAAGTAAGTGTTTTTATTTTGCAAAATTCATGGGCAGGGAATAGTTTGAAAACAAATGCTGTAAGTCCAAAAAATAAGTCAATAAACCCATACCTGAGAATCACCCTACCTTTTTTCAGGGGAAAAGGAGGAAGAAGGACTAGAAGGTATATCTGGAGCCTTTAAAGAAACCAACATTCTTTATCCCAGCTGTTTAAGAGATTCATTTTAATGCACTTACTGGAACAGAATTTCTTTAAAAAACACACATACACACACAAACAGAAAAGTAAAGGAGAAATTTTAGCATTTAGGAAATGCTCTTCATTAAGCTCTCAGTGTTTTGATTCAGTTTCACTAAAATTGCTTTACAATTTAAAAAAAAACACCCAAATCACAGTAAATCAAGTGGTCTTTTGTGAGCAGAGATATTCTCTGGAGGCATTGGTTAAGAACTTTGTGTTACTTGGTATCATGCCAAGTGGGATCCTGTTAATTTCGCTAGGAGCTTTGAGCGCAGGTTACCAGATAGAAGACGCCGAGAGTGGTGGCTCACAATAATTCTCTCCTCCCTGTCGTGCACCTCTCCATGTCCCCTTTCCTCCTTTCTCGCTTTAGCCGTAATCCTCCACCAGGGACGTTTACTGGGGCTGAGGGGTAAGTGCAGATCCTGAACCAAACTCTTCCTCCTGGCTTCTATAGCCACCGGGAGGCTGTTCCCACTTCTCTAGAATACCCTCTTGACTGTTCCTAAATGTCATCCACTTGCAGTCACTGCATCGCAGCAGGTGTTTTTTTTTTTTTTTTTTTTTTAATGTTTGTTACATGGCCACCAAACTGCTCAGCAGCTTAGTCTATTTATCATCTTTTGTTGCAGCTGAACTTTCTTTCAGACTTTGTTTTCTTTCCAATATAAACATGGAACATCTCTTAAACTGTCATTAATTTACATTGTTTACTCGTATTACTGATCCTGTTTCTTTCATTCACTTACTTGCCCATGGAATTGGGGATGTTTTGTGAGTCTGGTCATTCTACAATAACCCAGCAAACCATCAGTCTCGTAAATAAAAGCTACTCTATTATAGTGGCTGGATGCTTAAAAGCACAACTTTTTACCACCCCCTCAAGGGAAATATTCTTATTACAGGGGAGCAAAATAAGATGAACCATAAAAAAGATTTTATTTAAAAATACATCTATTTATATAATAAGTAGTTTTCTAAAATGAGGATTAAAACCAAAACAAAACAGACACATCTAAGAGTCAAATCTGTTTTCTTTTGTTAACTAAAATGATTTTTAAAAAATTAATAGATATATTTAAAAAGCAAGCTTAGTTATTGCTAGACTGGCAAAATCCCCTACTCCATTTACTGAGGTACTTAAAAATAACTAGCATGCTGTATCTTTTTTTCCCCAGCTTTGTCTTGAATTGGCAATGCTGCCCTTGTTTTATCTCAACTGGCTGTAGCTTTTAGATAATATCATAAGGATTAACCAGTAACCTCTTGCATCATTACTGTTTTCTAGGGGAAAATATTTGGTATTTGGTTTTTCTATTGCAGCAAATAAAACCTCAGGAGCACCAGGAAATCGTCCTGGAAGTGTAATCCGCGTATATGGTGATGAAAACAGCGATAAAGTGACTCCAGGAACATTTATACCCTATTGTTCAATGGCACATGCGCAGCTTTGCTTCCATGGGCACCGGGATGCTGTGAAATTCTTTGTGGCCGTTCCAGGTGTGTTACATTATTCTGTTGAGATGTGTAATTGTCTCTCTTCTCTCATCCCCTGGTTCCACTACCTGGTCTAATGCTAAGGACTGGAATTGCATTTAATTTCAATATACTATATGAAAGAAGTCTTGTAACAGAGGTATGAATACAGTGCTGTATGGATACTTCAATGAAGTTATTTTGGAATATCTCCCCCACCTCCAAAAACAAATATCTTGATTTTTCTTTAAGAGACTTGCTTACTTTTGAAAAGCAATGGTGTTATTTTGTCACAGCAGGATGCCAAAAATGGTCTTGACCTCATGAAGGAAGTCACTAGAAAGAAGCCTGTATCACCAATACTGTGGGCAGGAAGAGATGGGAAGTGTACTCTGGTACCTTTAGCAGTGTGTGGACTAGAAGCCCTGGGGTCTGGGCCCCCTGTCTCTGCCACTAACCTTGAGCAAGTCACTCATTTCTTCATTCCTGAGTGGACGTGATTAAATGTCTGTTCTGCCTACCTCATTTGTTGTGAAAATGCTATTGGGAATTCTAAAGCACCATCCAGACAAAAGGTAGTAGTGGTCATGTCCAGTGAAAAATGTTCTGTCCATTAACAATACTAAAATGATGTTACCATCTAGAAGCAGGACCCATATTTTTAATTTTTTTTCCCATAAGAGGTAAATTTAGGAGTTAGACAAAGTTCAGATCTGACTTTACCACAGTAACTGTGTGACCTAGAAATTGTGGTGTTTCCCTGTATTAGAGTTCTCCAGAGAAACAGAATCAACAGAGTGTGTGTGTGTGTGTGTGTGTGTGTAGAGAGAATAAGACAGATTTTAAGGAATTGGCTCACATGATTGTGAGGGCTGGCAAATCTGAAATCTGCAGGGCAGGTGGGCAGGCTGGAGACCCAGGGGAGAGTCACTGTTGCAATTCAAGGCTGAAAGCAATCTGGAGGCAACATTTTTATTCGTCAGGGGTCCCCAGTCTTTTTCTCTTAAGGCTTTCATATGATTAGATGTGGCCCACCCACATGAAGGAGAGTAATCCGCTTTACTCAAAGACTGCTGATTTAAATGTTGATCACATTTAAAAAACACTTTCACAGCAATATCTGGACTGGTGTTCGACCAAATACCTGGATACCACAGCCAAGCCAAGCTGACACGTACAGTTGACCAACACACTCATTTCCCAGAGGCGTCCCAAAGATTAAATGGTTAAATTAATAAAGCAAGGTTATTTGTGTATTTGGATAGTCATTTCCTTAGGATAAATTTCCTAGAAAGAAGATTTATGGTAATAGCAGGGGGTTTTTTTGCTTTTTAAAAAAAAGAAATAAAATGTCACAGAGTCCCCCTTGAGTCTCAATTATGTCCTTATCTAACCCCATTCCCTCTCCCTTTCTTCTCCGTCTGTAACCAGTAAGTATGTGGAAGTTGACAGATATCCTCCTGCCTGCGTTTTTTGTGTTTTTACTATGCTTAAATATATTTATAAACAAAATACAGTATTTTTTTGTGGTTTTCAACTTAAATGTTATGTTTTATATGTATTCTTCAACTTCTCCCTTTTTCAGATTTATTCATGTTCATACATAGAACTCTGATATTCTCGTGTCTGAATAAGTGTGCTATATTTTATTCATTTTCCTATTGATAGATCTCTAGGTTTCATCCCTTCTTTTTCTTCCACTATTGAAAACAATATTGCAGTGCACCTTGTGCATATATACAAAACTTTTCTGTTGGGTATAAACCTAAAAGTGGAATTGGCAGCATTGTTTGTTGTCAAGCCAGTTGGCCGTAAGGGTTAAACCATTCTGGTTGGCCTTATTTTTATACCCCTGTGCTCTGGCTTCCCTGGCAGAACTAACTAGTCTACTGACAGAAGTTATTTCTAGCAGGCTTGATTTCTTCCAAAGTATAATTGAGTAATGCACGAATGAAGCCCTGTGGGGATACATCAAACTATCCTATCCACTTTCAACATAAATTAATTTTTTATGGTGTATTGCATCATATGACTGTCCCGCTAGCTCCTGGAGGCATGGTCTGTGTAATTTGACCAAAAGACAGTAGATCTTGGCAAGGAAAAAAATACCCCACAGTCAAAGCTTTCTAAGACGAATGCCTTAAAGATTGTTCATTTGTCCATGCTACCATTTCATGCTCAAGGTACCTTAGAACTTAAGCTTTAGAACAAATGGCACATTTACTGGTAATTTTATTTGCATAATCTAAATTTAAGATAAGATGTACTTTCCTTAAATATGAGAGGAAAGCCATGGACTTGGAATAAATTTAAATGTTAATTATGAATATACAAACTCATAAGGCTTAAGTTGAAGACTTTTCTTGGTCTTTTACACAAATAAGCATAGTCCTTTTCAGGGAATAGACCTTCCACTATTTCTCAGATCAAAAGATATAGTATTAATAGTTTGAAGCACGTAGCTGAAACCCACCTTGCCATACATATATCTCATACTGGATTTTGGAACTCTTCCTGCTTTGGTACAAATATTGCTTTACTTAGACATTCAAATTGGGCTCTTGTAACCTTGATATAGATGTTTTCTGATCATGCAGAGCCTTCTAGCTTCCCCAGTACTAAGGCTGTACTTGAAAATATTCCTACCTCTTTGTTTAACTTGGAAAATATTCAGAAAAAAACAACAATTTCCCTCACCCCTGTCTGTGATAAGTAATATTCACTTCTGTTCCTGTATAAAATAGGTCAAGTCATCAGCCCACAGAGTGGCAACAGTGGCACAGATCTAACAGCTGATAAAGCAGGGCCATCTGCACAGGAGCCTGGCAGCCAGGCGCCCTCAAAGTCTATGCTTGTCATCAGTGGAGGAGAGGGCTACATTGACTTCCGAATGGGTGAGTCGTCTTCAGTTCTGGGGGCTCAGTTTCCATTGTGTTCTGTGACTTGTGTTTTTATCCACAATAAATAAACCACTCTGATTTCTAAGAGGTTCTCTTTGAATTCTTTACTTGGGAAAGGATTTTGTATTTCTTTTCATTTCTTTCCTTTTTTTTTTTTTTTTTTTTTGGTATTTCTTTTCATACCAAAGTATAGTTGGTTTCAAAGAATATTAGAAATAGTGATGTGTGGTCATATGTTAAGTTTTATGTGAAGAGCATAAGGTTTGCAGTCAGAAGGCCTTGGGCAAATCATTCACCCTCTAAGAGCTTAGTTTCCTCACCTGCAAAATGGGGAAGTAAAAATATTTCATAAAGGATTGTTTGTATCAAAACTGATTTCATTTGTTCTTTTTTCCACAAACATTTATTGAGCATTTGCTATGTGTCTGTGAGCCTTAAACATGAGATACAGAAACAAATCAAAACCTTCATCCAATAGATTATAGAATAGTGCAGAGATAGAAATGTATTAAATTAATAAATCAAAATGTTATAGATGTGCTGTCGATGAGTAACTTAGTTCTTTCCAGGGTTGGGGAGAGAAGGAAGTCAAGAAATGACACTTAAGGGGCCGGGCACGGTGGCAACTCAGCACTGAATAGTATTAGTCTAAAGGATTGAATTAGGAAGGGGCTGGGGAGGGCTGGGGATTGGCATTCCAAGGTAAGAGAATAGCTTGACCAAATGTGTAAAGATGTAAAACTATTTTAATTAAAGAAAAACTGTTTTAAAATGATGAGAGCATGGAGTAGAAGAAAGTATGAATTTCTAGTCTAGAAAGGGAAGGAAGGGCTGGAGTATGGGAGGCCTTTATATACCAAATTAAAGAATCTGTACTTTATCTTTCAAGCAAAAGGGGACTGTAGGAACAGCGTGATTAGATTTGCATGAAAAATGGATTGGAGGTTCAAGGCTAGAGACAGGAACACAAGTTAAGGAAAAATGAATACTTAAGTAAGGTAGTAACAGTGGGAGTAGATAAGAAGCATGATGGGGAATTGGTAACCACCAGGGTGTGGGGAAAGAGAGAGTGATCTATTCACTTAGAGCTCCTGTAGAACAGCAGAAGCAGATCTGCAGGGAGGTAAGGAGGAGTCCAGTGTTGGACATGTTGACCTTGAAGAGCACAGTGGTGATTTAAGTGGGAGATTCTCACTAGGCTTCTAGGTATACAGGTCTTATATCTTAGGAAAGAGGGATTGGGGGGCTTTTGGCATGCAGTGGTACTAAAAGCCATGAGGCTTGGTGAGTTCACCCAAGAAAAGTATGTAGGAGCTAAAAGAAGAGGTTAGAACCCTGAATTAATACTCCATTTAAAGATCATCGGAGCTTTTTGAGGAATCTAAGAAGGAATGGCCGGAGAGGTACAAAGAAAAGAGAATTGATGTTTATGAAAGAGTTGTGCTTTGTAAACTGTAAAGCACTGTGCAAATATAAATTTATTTATTTGCTATAAATAAACAGATCCCTTGTACTAACCCAAAATCTCAGTGATTCAAAAAGTTCCCAAACATAAGACACTAAATGGTTTTAGGAAATATAATAATGCTATAGATCAGTGACAAATACTTGCTTTAGATATGAATTCTATAATAATAAAGTTAAAAATGTAGGGTCATATAAATGACAGTGTGCCATATGTGATTAGTGTAAGTCAAAATATCAGATGCAAAAGACTTATTGACACTTTTAAAGGGAGGAGGAGTGTTACGTTTGGAAATTGATTTTGTTCAATAATTCAGCAGGAATGGAGTCCTTTCCATTATTTTTAAATAATTGACTATTGGTTAGAATTCCTTTATAAGAGAAGAATTATAGGGGGTCCATTTAGCTGGGGTGATTTTTGTAGCTTTTTCTTAGAGTGCAGTATGGCAGTTGGAACCATACTAAGGAGTATGTTAATAAAATCTCTGTGGTTTTTCCATTTCTACTAAAAATTCCTTCCATTGTGGATCCTGAAAATAGCATAAAAATTGCTTAACCAGTTTTGGCAGTATCTCTAGTTGATCCAGCCTAAAAAATAGACTTGTCTTTAGCATAGGCTAATTTTAATAGTGAATATACTTTTTTTAAAAATTGAGTTTGATCTTTTCTTGTTCCATTTCCATTTTCATTTCCTGTAATATTTTAACAATGAGAAATGGATTCCAACAGTCCCATATTTTTAATGGTGTAACTTAAATCTTAGGATGTAGAGACCCTAGACAATAGGATTTTTTTTTTTTTTTTTTGTGAGACAGGCTTTCGCTCTGTACCCAGACTGCCGGAATGGAGTGCAGTGGGGTGATCACAGTTCATTGCAACCTCCAACTCCCAGGCTCACCTGAGTAGCTAGGACTATAGGTGCAAGCCACCACACCTGGCTAATTTTTAAAAATTATTTATAGAGACAGGGTCTTGTCTTGTCGCCCAGGCTGGTCTTGAACTTGTGGGCTCAAGCATTCCTCCCACCTCTGCCTCCCAAAGTGCTGAGATTACAGGCATCAGCTACCACTCATGCCTGATAATTTTTCTTTATACATAAAAATCTTCAAAACAACTCAAAAAAACAAATGCCAACAGCCTTTGCCTCAGCCAATTAATTTGTCATTATCATTGTAATTTTTTTAAATTTAAGAGGTTAAATTTTATTTTAATTTTATTTACTTATTTATTTATTTTGAGACAGGGTTACGCTGTGTTGCCCAGGCTGCAGTGCAGTGGCACAATCATAGTTCACTGTAACCTCAAACTCCTGGGCTCAAGCAATCCTCCCGCCACAGCCTCCTAAGTAGCTGGGACTACAGGTCTGTGTCACCATGCCTGGCTAATTTTTTTATTTTTTTTTTTTTAGAGACAAGGGCTCGTTGTGTTGCTCAGGCTGGTCTTAAACTCCTAGTCTCAACCAATCCTCCTGCCTCAGCCTCCCAAAGCTCTGGGATTACAAGTGTGAGCCACCATGCCCAGCCTCAACTCAATTTTTTTGTACATTCTAGCCTCCCGGTTACATTTCAGTTCAGAAATGGGATTTTGTCCTGAGTGTGCTCTTCTCTATGGTTTGACATTGCTTTTAAAGGCCACTAGTGGGTGGGGTAAGAGAGTTTAGCCTACAGAGAAAAATGTTGATGTTTAGGGATTTTTCTCTCCCACTGTTTCTAGTCAATGGTATCAATATTTTCTTTGTCTATCTGAAATTCACGTAAGGCACATTACAAAATTCTAGTAAATCAGTAGATTGTCTTTGTCCCTTGGTGTACACCTTTCTAGGATTCTGCTGAAGAATCCACCCCACTAGACAAGTCGTCACTGGATTGTGCCAAAATAACCTTGCTCTTTAACAACAAATGTAACTGATACAAGCTTGTGCAGAGCAGTGTGGTGTGCCCCCACTGGGCCTTGGAAGCCAGTGCCTTTGATCAGGACCTCAGTTGTCACATTCACTCAGCTGCCTTGCAGAAGAACCTGTAGCCTAGCAGCTACTCCAGTCTCTTAGTTTCTTCATTTCTACCATGTACTGTTAATTCATAACCTATCCTAAACTTGGAAATCATTGAAAGAAAAACCCAGTATAGTTGGTGATGAATCTGCCATCTTGTAGTGCTGTAGGGAGACGATTTTAATTTCCATATGCTTGTGTCAGTTATCCACAACTGGAGAATGTTACACCTATCACTCATAATAAGCATGAGTTATTTGGGTTAAGATTGTGTGCTCTATACCCATGCTTACACATTTTAGAGCACTATTTAATCTCAATTCTTAGATTTAAATAAATGAGAGTAGGCTCTGTTTATTTTGGATGAACACAGAATTGAACAGCTTTGCCTTCTTAGCTTCCCATTTCTGTTAACACCAATATCCAGACACAGCAGGATGACTTTCCAACACAGTATAGTGAACTTGATTTTATAAATGTAGTCTGAAAAAGGAATTAACCTTTTGGAAAGTCAGGCAGTGGCTTGGGCGAATATGAGTGAAGATTCTGACTCATGGTATTTCTTTTACTGTTTTCTCTGCAATGGAAGTCAGACAGGCTTTGTGCATCTTATTCATGGAACCATGAGCACTATGTCTGATTCACATCCTCCTATATTTTCTGTGTTTAACCTAACCCCAGTCTTCTTATCATCCACTAGGTGATGAAGGTGGAGAATCAGAACTTCTTGGAGAGGATCTTCCACTTGAGCCTTCTGTCACCAAAGCAGAAAGGAGTCACTTGATAGTGTGGCAAGTGATGTATGGCAGCGAGTGAGCCCATAGGAAACAGGTGGAGATGGGGACGCCGTCTCTTCTGCATGGTTTATTTTCCCTTTTCCCCTTTATTTAATGCTCTTTTTGTGAAACAAGTTTCACCACATAATGTGTGAGCATTTTTTTCCTGTTAACCTTATATTACAAAATCTGTTCTACCATAACAATACAGAGGAACTAGCCGTTTTCCTGCACCAGTGTTATAGGCAATTTCAGTATATTATGAACAAATCAAAGAATGTTTACTTTCTACAAACTGGTAAATTATAGAAAGCAATCCAGATGTGGTTTACTCTGCCACAGTCTAATGTCACTCACTTCATTTGATGGGATCACTTTTTAGCTGTCACTAATAATGGAATTAATGGAAAACACTTAATGAATGAAACTGTACCATTAAGTACAATAGCAAAGTTTTCCCCAATGTATCATAAAATTGACACACACTAATATCAAGTGGGTTATCAGGATTTATCTAAATGTCCCGAGAGGGCTAAAAGCTAACTGTAAATTACTCTAACTTTCACTTTCAAATCTGACAAATCTTGTTTATATGGTATATAAAACTTTGTTTTCATCAGATTTTGGGGGGTTTTATATTAAAGAAATTAAGACTACGCTATTTAAATAAACGTTTCCTGTTTCTGACTTATTAGAGCTCTAAAGTTTATGAGGCCTGCTTTTCTGAATATTTTGATTTCTTCTTTTTGAGACTAGTCTCACTCATTTTCATACTGACATGTCTGAAAGGCTTATTATTTATAAAGCTTAGAAAATACTCTGGGAAGCCGAAAAGATACTTCAGCACTGGGAGGATTTTTTTAAAAGGAAATTGTGTTTTGTATTCCTTGTACCAGAGGATGGTGGTGGTTGGTTGAGTTTTGTCCATGTAAAAAAATTCACCTGTTTGCCAAATGTTCCTGGACTGCTCTTACCTGTTAAGAGGAAAACTGTAGCAGTGATGGACGCTGTCCTAACCTACTGAATGAGGGATTTAATTAGAAAACTTATTTTCTTTTGTTCTGTATCAAACTACAGAACAGCTATATACTTGGTATTTTGTATGTAAATAACATAAGGTTTTTACACCCCTTTGAGCTTAAAACACCGTCTTCAAAGGGGAAAACTATGAAGGAGAAGAAAACAAAGCCAAGATACTGTAAAGCAAAGGTTGACGTTACATTTGTTTCACTCACAATGCCCATTTAAGAAAATAGATTAAAGTCTGGGTTTAACAGATTTTCTTGTTTAATAAGTTTTTAAAAACCATGATACTGCAATTTTTTCCCTCTCCAGCTTCTTGAAAATGTGTGATTTACCCTTTCTTATCCATTACTCCTAAGCAAAGCTAAATATAATTTTACGTACTATTTTAACAATACAAACCTGTAAGATAAAGGCCCCCCAATCATCGGAAGGACTACTTTAAAGAAAAGAGGGCAAACACAGGTCTGAAACTGCCCAAGCATTCTTAACACATCGACTGCCACACTAGAAAACAATTTTTTTTTCCTTGGGGCCGCAGTGTTTTATTACAAAAATAGAATAAATTGAATGAAAAAATTGTTATTTTTTATTGTTTTCTGTGTTTTTCAATAAAAAAGTAATATAAAAACTTGAAAGTTAGTAATGTAAAAAGTAATGTGAAAACTTGAAAAATAGTTCATAAGGGTAAAGTGTTTTTCTTGACTTGTCAGGCTTAAGTATAATTTAAAGGTAAACATGAATAGAAAAACGAAATTTTTTGACTTCTTAATCCATGTTTTTAGAATTAAATTGTCAATATTAGTTGTAACAATAAGAACATCAACAAGTAAGATTTTCACGAACCAACTGCAGGGTTTTGCCCGGGTTTTGCTTCATAAGGCCCCAGGCTCAAAACTAGCTTGAGTTAAATACAACTCGTGGCAGTTAATATGTTAAGTTCCAAGGATTTTTTTCTGAACCATTATGCAAAGATGTCTGTAAAAAGTACACCAGTGACTTTTATGCATATACATGATTAGGCACTAGATTATAAAGTACATGGGATTTAATGAGCCAGAGGAGGCCTTTAGATCCATTTGATCACATGTGTCTACAGGCAAATTGTGTACACAATAAAATTGTGGCCACTATATGTATTAAAAGAACTGTTTTGGTAAAAGCGGTATTAAAAGGATAATTTTTTGCTTGAGCTACTTAGGCACTTTTCTTCAAGGCACCAAAACTTAACCCACTTTTCCATAGCTTGTTTGCTATGTTTTTATCTTATTTTAAATCTGAGCCATTTTTGGCAATACCTTAAAAAAGCGTTATTAAACATTTATTGGAAATGTATAACTTCACAAGAAAGAGACAGCAGAGTGTTTGGGAAATTTAATCCTAAGAAGTAAACATCCCAGAGTCAGACCCCATTTGCTGTTGTTCAGCCATGTTGGTATGGCTGAAAGTAATTTAGGAAACCAGGAGTTAAAGATAAAAAATGCAAACATGTCACAATGGTTGTAATTGCTGTTTTTGAACTTACTGGCTTTAACTAAAGGAATATAGATATATAGTTATTTTATCTAAAAATGTCAGATTATCTGTGGCCCTGTTGATTAACTTCAGGGACAAAAATGCCTGTATAATTTGTTTTAAAGGCTTGTTCTTATGTTTGTAATTTCAGTTAAATATTTTCTGCAGATTGCCTCACTTCCCCTTCCCCCCATAACAGGTTGATATTCTTATAATGTTCACTTTGGTCAAAGTGGTAACTTTCGGAAGAAAATGCCAAAATGTAAGCTGCTTGCAGGCAGCAAAGGGGTGTGAACTGCCTGTAGCTACCATGTCAAGGGCAGAGGAGGCTTGAGTACCTCAGGTTGATCTCTCCATGTTAAAAAAAAAAAAAAAAAAAAAAAAAAAATCACCCCTATTGGAAGAAATAAGGGATATCTGAGAATTTTCATTTTCTTATACTTGGGTTATGTGTGAGGTCAAACCTTAAGAAATAGCCCGTGTTCAGCCATTGCTGGTCTACAAAAATGCCTCAACCTAATACAATTAAATGCAGGGTAAAATCTTCTGTGAGGCAAAGGGAGAATATTCCCCAGGAACTCAGTTTTGAGAGTGTTCTTCTCTAACTTGTGTGGATCTAAATTTTTAAAATAGGAATGAATCTCTTAATAGCTACAGCTTGTTGAGAGTGTAAAACATTTTGAGCACAAAATATGCAGCACTTAACTTTTCAGATTAAATGTGTTTGCATAGAAAAGGTTAAAATACACTTCTCTCAATTGCTGTATTGTTCTTTTTTGTAAAGGTCTTCCTACATTTGAGACTAGACCCTTTAACAAAAGCTGCCTTAGTAAAAGAATAAAGCAAAACAAAATGTTTCACAATATTAACTGTCCTAAAAAGAACATGTGTCTTGCAAATGCTATGGAACTGAATATTTATTTCCTTGTGAGTTTTATGACCGTTACCAAAGGACTTGACCAGATTTAGGGCTCACTCTTCTTAACTGATTATGTTAAGAAAGGGACTCATTTGGTCTCACTTTGTAACATGGAGAAGAGTAGGAGACAAAATTAAATGTGGAAATCACAAATGCTTTTCTAACAGGGTTATGCTGTTCTGTAACATTAAATGTCTTTTTTTCTTTCTCTTAAAAATTGTTTTATCATTAATTTTGTCATACATTTCTCAATATTTGAATATATTTTAACCATTTTATGTTCTAAATTTGTTTTTTGTCCAAGACATTTTATCAGAATTTTCCTTGCCTCTATAATCTGAAAAATGGGTTCTAGAATGTCCCACTTGCTATCTCTTAGAGGCTGAGGCTTCATTTCTATGAGCAAAAAGCTCATTTAGCAATGTAGTTATTTCAGTATTTATTTCTATTATGGAATCTCTGGGGTTCAGAATGTAACTTTGTACATGAAATATATATAAATATGTATATGAAACATGTATGAAGTCCAGTGTGTTTTTTTGTTTTGTTTTGTTTTTTCCTTTCCTGGGGGTCTGAACTTGGTTTTTATTTGAAAGTCCAATAATCTACCCCATCAAACACGTCATTTCTGAGGGTCAGGACTGTTGCCATTTGGTGCTGTCCAGCTGAAGTGGGAAATACTCGTGCTGGTCCGCTTGGCTCACATGTTCAGATGAGACATAAGTAATAGGCAAGAGGGTTTTCTAGCAATGTGGGGAGCGCTGAGTAACAGCCCACACATGATGCCAAGGCACACCATTTGCCAGATTGCTCAGTAGTAAGGGGCAGGTTGTAATGTAGGTTTTAATAATGCAGTGTGCTTCCATGTGACCCACTTGCTTGGGAGAGCCTCCAAAAGGAAGGATGGCTACAAAACCGATCACGCGTCTGCACGTGAATCCACGGTCAGCACGGTGGTATTTAGTGTAATCCAGTGTGTTTTGTTTATGTCTTCAAGAAATGTGGGGCTCTAACGTGATAGTAAAAGTCACCCCGATTGACATGTTAATAGAACAGTTCACTAGATGAAGGCACAGTCATCTGTTCAGTAAGACTGGATGCTCTAGAATATAATTAATAGCCTGGTTCATTCCTAAATTTTATAGGACCTTACCCACCCAACCCTTAGTCCTCTAGGGTCTGCCAAGTCACATTGTTTTGGAAACTGATTAATTATTTTGAGCCTCATTCAGTTATCTTCCTGATCCTGCCAGACCCTAGTGAGGCTGGAGTGGCAGCGCAGGGGACAGAATATTCATTTTAATTTTGTTTGGGCAACAGGACAAGAGCACCGGCCTCATAACTAGAGCTGTAGCCTGCAGTCCCGCCCCACCTCCAAGTGGAAGAACTGTCTTTCAGACCAAGGTGGCGTCATGCTGCTTAAGCCCCCAGGCCTCTGGAGTTCAGTGTAGGCAGGAAAGCCCTGAGATCACAAGAGGCATGGACGTGAATCTTCAGTAGCTGCCAATTGATTAGGGAAGATTTTGCAGTTAGAGGACTTCTCAGAATGCCTTAAATATTGGGTAATTAATACAATTTCATTTTAAACTCATTTTCTTTAGAGAGACATAGTGGTATAGTGGGAAAGAAGGCTGCAGACCGAGGTGCTGTCCAGGCTCTGCCCCTACAGTGACCCTAGGCAAGTCACTTTAACATAGCACCCCAGAATTACCCACAAAGGCAGAAATCTCTACCCCAGGCTGTTGAATCAGACTCTGTTGGGGTCTGGACCCAGCCATCTGTAAAGTGTCATAGGTAAGTGTGATGTGTAGCTTAGGTTCAGGGAGACTGCTCTTTGGACCTTAGTTCTGTCATGTGTTAAAAGGGAGGATGGTTTAGCCAAGTAATCTAAAAAAAAAAAAAAAAAAAAAAAAAATCGTAGCTCTAATGTTCTCTGCTTCTGTGACCTTGGCTCTAATTTGCCTGAGTGTGTTGTCTATACACATAAGAACCATGCCTGCTTGCAGGTCCAGGGTTGCCCAAGCCCCCATGAAGCCCAGATAGCTGGTGGGTGGGATTTGATTTCTTAGAATTTCCAATTTATCAGAACAACATTATACAAAAGAAGCCAGATAGTTTAGCTCCTTGCTTTTAGCCTCGTACAAGGAGAACGTTGGCTCCCACCCACAGACAAAAGGGAATTAGGATTTGAGTTGAGGCCCCAAAGGAGAGATGGACAGATGAGCCCCAGCTCAGTGGGGACAGCAATTTCCCTTGCAAGCTGTGGTTCTCAGCCAGGCCAGGAAAGTATGGCCAGAATCACCCCGGAACTACTTGCGGAATAAATTTTTTTTTCCTTCCTCCTCTCATCTCAGGAATATCAGACTCTACTGGTATACTCGGAAAAACAGGTACCAGGTGATTCTTCTGATCCCTTCGTTGGGAACATGTTTTCCAGGAGTGCAAAGCTTCGTTCATTTCCTTCATTCTTAGCCGGTTAGGACCTGCACATGGTAAACCTACAGGCAGGCTTACCCCAGGCTCACCCCAATGGTCTTTCCATTTTGATTCATGGGCAATGGAAGTTTAGGGCACTTTGAACTTACTGCTACATTAAAAGCTTACAGGGAATATTTCATGTCCCATTAGCCTGTGTATCCACTTGGCAAGGCAGTTTTTCCAAGGTTTTTCATAGAAAAAAGCTATAACCTTTTAGTTGTCATGCCTGGCTTGCATTTACATAACATTTAATAGTTCACAAGTGATCTGCAGAGAAATCCTTTGGAGAGTATTACTGTCCTCAGGTGATCCAGAAGCCCAACCCAGTAGGCCTTGCGCATTGGTAAACAGGTGCAACCGAAACAAATAAAGGCTCACGTGCCTCATTGGGTGGTATAACCAGATTAACCGAACACTACAGGCTACTGCAGGTGTGTTGGGGAAAGTAGTAGATCTCGAGCCAGGAGACCTGGGTTTGAATCCTGGATCTACTGCTTTCTAACACTGTGACCCTTCACTAGTCCTTACTGTAAAAAGAGAGTAACACCCCAAAGCTTCTTGGCCAAATGAAACAATGCATGTCATGGCAGCCAGCATACCACCTGGCCCTGCTAGGCACTCGGCAGCAGGCCTTTGAGGTTCCTACATGTCAGGTGTGTGACCATGAGTAAGACACCCTCAAGGAGACTGGGGTAGTAGGGGAAGCAGGTGTGGGAATGGGGGTGTGTGATCAAGCAGATAGAAGCCGTAGTGGAACAAATGATATTGGTATGGTGTCTACTTTTAATATGATAAAAACAAGAGAAAAGCTGCCTTCGATACCTATTGAATGCAGAATATTCTTATCTCCACTCTATGTATCAGTATTCCAGGCTGTGTCTGTCCTAACAGAACTGTGTTAGGAAGCAGAGGTACCTCGGGCCTACTGGACCTTTCAGGGAATACCTTTCTCTGGCCCTGTCCTCCCCCATTTCAGGAAAAGAGGCATTCCATGAAAATTAAACACAGGAGAACCCATATTCTCTTTTGCATCTAAGAGTTCATTTCATTCCTGTGCAGGCACATTGAAGAGCATGTTGAAGCATGAAAGAGTGGTAAAGGTGACATTTTTAGCTGTCATGAAAACATGTATTCAGTATCTTGCTCATAATGCTTTATGACAAGAATTAAACTCACAGTCGCTGTATATGAATGGATAGCAGATATACAGAACCAAATAAAATATTAACATCAGGGAATATTAACATCAGATGTACCACAGGGTGTGGAATGGTGGCAGGGACGGTTATATGCTTTTCTACATGATTAAAAAGCTTAGCATTACTCCTCCCAAGCAAGGATGCAAAATTCCATCTGTTAAGATTTTTGTAGGACATCTCAGGTGCAAAGACACCTAAAGAGAGTGGAGTGGTCTTTCAAAAACTTGAATTCCCTCATCAGTGGTATTGTAATGATGGTATCTTATTGACAGGATTGTTGGAAAGAACAAATGAGATCATATAGAGAAATATTATGCAACAGTTAACAAATATTTCTATCCTTCCCCCACTGAGGCCTCGGTTGCTTTTCTTGTTATTTCTCATCGAGCTTACTTTCCCCTACCTTTGGCCAGCCCCAGACAAGTGACAGTGGCTTTTTTGAGTTCCAAATCCAGGAGTGAGTTTCCAGCTGTTTGCCTTTTGCTGCATTTTGGGCTGGTGTGTTGCTGTACACGCAGGGTTTTTTTTATAGTGTAGGCCAGTGGTCCCTTTTGGCACCAGGGACTGGTTTCATGGGAGACAATTTTTCCACGGACTGGGGGTGGGAGGATGGTTTCGGGATGATTCAAGCACATTACATTTATCGTGCAAACCTCTCTGCTAATGATAATCTGTATTTGCAGCCACTCCCCAGTGCTAGCGTCACCACCTCAGCTCCACCTCAGATCATCAGGCATTAGATTCTCATAAGGAGCTCGACCCAGATCCCTCGCGTGCACAGTTTACAGCAGGGTTCATGCGCCTATGAGAATCTAATGTCCCTGCTAACCTGACAGGCGGTGGAGCTCAGGCGGTGATGCAAGTGATGGGGAGTGGCTGTAAATACAGATGAAGCTTCACGCTCGCCCTCCGCTCACCTCCTGCTGTGTGGCCCAGTTCCCAGCAGGCCACGGGCCAGTACAGGTCTGTGGCCCAGGGCTTGGGGACTGCAGGTGTAGGTCATCTACATTTTTATCTTGGAGCGTTTACCTGGGGCTGTTAATGGATACTAGGAACAGAAGTGTGCCCTGTTCTTCACCAAAAGAGATTCCCATGTTGATTCTTAGAGATACCTCAAGCGCTTGTCCTTCCTAGAGGGGCCAGGCTGGAGACGGGCAGAAATTCAGATGCCCGAGGCCGGCCCTGGCTGATTTAGAGACCCAGTCCTGGGCTTCACCCAGTTGAGGGTTTATCAGACCATCCCACTCGCTATGAAAGCCGTGTTTCTGGGGCCGTAAGGTGACAGCCCTGCCTTCCAAAGACCCCTCTGGTGTGTATGATGTGAGCCAGAAGTCAGGGTCTCGAAAACCAAGGCATGATAAGGAACTGTAGGTTGGCCCCCCACCCCCGTCACTGATTCATCAAAAGTCATCTCTTCTCTCTGGGCCCTCAGTTTTCCTTATCTGCAAAAGCAGGGGCTTGGCTCAAATGAGCTCTGGGTCCTGCACTTGCCTTGCGTCTTTTCCTTCTTGAACCTGCGAAGGGGTCTCCAAAAGGCAGAGAGCTTCTCCCCAGGGCCCCTTTGGCAACTGAGGTGAATGTCTGAGAGGTGAAGCTTAATTAGGGGGGACCTTTGGCTTCTCAAGAGCACCCACCCCTCCCAGAGCGGGAAAGGAGTGGGAGACGGGAGAGCTGCCTTGCCGGAGCCCGGGCTCTGCTCCCTTTTGAACACATGGTGGCGCCATGTTGGTATTAACCGTCCTGGTGCTGGCACCCAAAGCCTGCCGGCCCCTCGTCCCTCCCCCTCAGCCCCACTGGGCCCCCAACCCCAGCGTGGCCGGCCACGCCAGACCAGGGAGGGTGCCGCACCAGGAGGCTCAAATTGTGTAGATAAGTAACTAGCTCACGTTGCTAACAAGCAAGCCGAGGCTGACGGCAGCAGAAGTTGGACTAGAATCTTGACTCTTAGTTCAGTGCTTTTTCCACTAGGCTGCTCCAGGTTCTCACCCCTGTCCTTGCCCCAGGGCAGGGGAAACAGCCTTTCAGCCCCTGCCAGGCAGCCTGTGGCCCAGGGACCCAAAGGGCCCCGAGCCTGGGACCATTGCCGAGGTGAGCAGGTGACGCGGATGAGAGAAACATCGGCCCTCGGGATTAAAGAAGGAAATTTTTGAAACCATCCACGCCACCAATTTCTGGTTTTTGAAGTTGCAGAGGAATTTCTGCTGCTGCTGCCTCTGAACAGGCTAAAGGAAATGTCACGGAATCAGCTTAGTGAGTCGCTTCAGTGGAAACTTCATCCAAGGCCGATAATAAATAGCAGTTACATAACTCAGCAGGTCACAGCACTAACTAAGCCCTTTATAGGCCATCAATCCACATTTATTTCCTGGATTTTATAACTGCTGCTGAAAAGGAGACAAGGAAGGTCTGAGGACTAGGGGAGAAAGCGTGTGTGCCTGGACTACACCTCCAGCCTCCCGCCCACACCCTCCTGCAGCCAACGCCAGGCACAGCAACCCACCACATCCACAGCTGGGCTCCCCCCGAGAAACCCAGGCCCCAGCCCAAGCTGCCTTGAGTAGCCACGAGCTCTGGGCTGGTCACTTTCTCTCTGGGCCTCAGTGTTCTATTCCGTAAAATGACAGGGTTGGGCTAGATGAGTTCCAGGGTCCCTTTCTGCCCCCGGATTCTAAATATTGGGAGCAGAAGAGTGGGGATTAGGTTTGTTGCCCTCACTCTCAGCCCCAAAGTTAGTTGCAAGAAGCTGTCGGAGCCTCTTGGTGGGAAAGGGGGAAGAGTGTGGCATCACCACGTGGACGGGGATTGGTGGCCCCACTGCCAGCCACCTGACACTGGTGCAATGCAGGGAGGAGGCAGCAGGGTGGAGGCTGCCCTGGCTGGGGTGGGGAGCTGAGGAGAGTGCAGGGTAAAGGGCCCTTGCTGCTCTCTGAGGCCTCCCTGCGGTCAGGACACACAGAGGAGCCAGAGCCAGGTGGGCTGCATGGCGGAAGAGGCACAGGGGAGGGCACCTCACAGCTGCATTCCCCACTCTCTAGTCTGGGGAGTTTGATGCCTCGTGGAGTTCAGGGCTGCTCTGGGACGCTCATGTGGGTATGAATGCCCAAAACAACAGCCAGCAGGTCCCAGACACAGCTTCTGTCCCCCTGGGGTTGGGGAGACAGCTCCCCCCAGGCTTCTCCACCCTTGGCTGGCCACCTGCGCAGAGCCACAGGCCAGATCCCAGCAGCTGGGGGTGTCCAGGCTACAGCTGGCTGAGGAAGGGAAGGGCCTGGGGAAGAGGCTTGGTGGGGAAGCGGAGGATGTCAGAAGTGTGTGGCATCAGGAAATGGGTGAGAGTTGGGGCGGCCAGAGAGATGAGAGTCCTTGGTAGGAGCCTTTGGGGAGCAGTGGCCGGGCCCCCTGGCCCAGAGCTTGCACGAGGCCCGGGCTGCCCCTCCCCAGCTCTGGAGCCCCTGCGAGAGAAGACTGGCAGAAGGCAAGGGTGGCCTGCAGCTTCTGCACATCCCTGGGAAGAGCCGGGGTGTGGAGGGGTGGCGCGGGGGGCTGAGGGCAGTTACAGTGTCCCAGCCCACTGAGACTGGCAGCAGAGCTGTTGTGGAAGAAGAGGTAAAGGTCAGATGTCACGTATCAGGAAGGAATTTCCACAAAAGACAAAACTGGGCTGGGTGTGATGACTCAGGCCTGTAATCCCAGCACTTTAGGAGGCTGAGACAGGAGGATCACTTGAGGCCAGGAGTTTGAGACCCGCCTGAGCTGTTAACGTAGCAAGACCTTGTCTCTACAAATAATAAAATAAAAAAAAATTAGCCAGGTGTGGTGGCACACGCCTGTAGTCCCAGCTATTCCAGAGGCTGAGGCAGGAGGATCACTGGAGCCAGGGTTGGAGGCTGCAGTGAGCTATGGTTGTGAGACTGCACCCCAGCCTGGCCAACAGAGCTAGACCCTGTCTCAGGAAAAAAAAAAAAAGACAAAAATATTCCCAGGGCAGAGACTCCTGTGGCAGGTGGCAGCTCCTACCTGGATACTGGGCCTCAGTGCTGAGAACCTTCTCATTGTCCTCAATCATCCCGGTGTCCCTTGGTCCCCTCTTCCCCCCACCCCGCAGAGCTCAGCGCTCTGCCCTTCCCCCCTTGCTGCTGCTTCCTTTGCAGAAACAGCTGCATGTCTGGGCTTGTCGGGAGTCAGCTGGGTCCCCTCCCCCCACAGCCTGACACCATCCATCACGGAGGTTTGGAAGGCAGTGGAGTCTGCCCGATTAAACTGAGACCCAGGGCGGGGGACTGCGTTTTAATCTCTGAGACCCAACAAGTGAGCCGTGCCAGAAAGGGATCTCAGGGTCCCATCTCTGTCAGCCGGCCTCAGGGCAGTGGCCTCCAGGCAGGGTGACCACACTCCATTAAATATCACACTTGAGCTGGGTAAGCCAGCAAGGCGAAGCTCGCTCAGGGGGCGGGGTGGGGATTCCAGCTTGGGTACACCAGCCAGTCCTGGGGAGAAGGCGGTGACTTATTTGGGAACGATCTTTGTAGGGGAGACACTTGACCCCACACTGCTGAGGCTGAAGGGACCCAAGTGACCGTGGAGCTGAGTGGCAGGGAGGGCTTGTGGCTCCCGGGCTCAGCTTCACGCCACCTCCAGAGGTTCTGGGCCACCCCCCGCCCCTGTGCAGGGCCACTCCG
Source organism: Varecia variegata (assembly GCA_028533085.1). NCBI lineage: Eukaryota > Metazoa > Chordata > Mammalia > Primates > Lemuridae > Varecia > Varecia variegata. Next base: position 126,567,797 of record CM052441.1, read on the forward strand.
GAACAAATCCTCCTCCCTCCCTGGGGTCTCAAGGCTGGGTCCGAGGGGAACACGGAGGAGGCGTTTTACCTCCTGTCCTCTCCTCTCCCTCTGTCCTGTCCCTTCCTAAGTGCCAGTGGGCGGGTCACATGGAGCCTGAGGGTGTGCGACTCCTCCCAGGGTCTGGTTTCGCCTTGTGGGAAGGGTTGCTAAGTGGACATGAGATTGTTCTGGAAGCTCTGCCCAAGGCCGGGAGGGGCAGGAACATCAGGATCATTTCAGAGAATTCTCACACGAAGGTGAGAGTCTGTGCCCACCCCACCTCTGCCCACCAGCTACGCTGTCCCAGGCTAAGCAGCCTTGGGAAAGGAAGGTCCTGTGCAGCGTGTGCTAGGCCCCGCACTGGGGTCTTCACGACGTTGCTTCCCTCGGTCTGCAGGGCAGCTGGGGGCAGATGTGGCCCCGTGACAGATGGCGCAGAGACCAGGCTTCTCAACCTCAGCCTTGGCACTGCTGGCACTGCCGACACTGGGGCCGCACGTTTCCTTGTTGTGTGGTCTGTTCTGTGCACAACGATGGGGTATTTAGCAGCGTCCTCGGCCTCTGCCTACTAAATGCCAGTAGGACACACCCCTCTCTGGTTGAGACAACTGAACACGTCTGCACACATTGCTAAATGTTCCCTGGGGTCAAAATCGTCCCCATTTGAGAACAATTGTCTTAGACAATAGGTGCCCAAGGACGCCAGGGTGGGCCCCCGTTTAACCTGGATCATCTGATTCTAAAGCCTGTCCACCTGCTTTTCTTGCTGCCATTTATTTAGGGGTAAAAGTCCCCTTTGCAAATCTGATGGCGGCTATGACCCTCTTCCAGGAACAGGGCTCCCCCCTTCAATTTCAAGGAGCGTGTGGACTCCGTGTGCCCGTTCACGGAGTGCCTGTCACAGCAGCTGCCTGGATGTGGAGCAAGCTGAGCCGGCCGCCCTCCTCCCTCCCACCCGAGTGGGCAGTGGGGACCGGGGTGGGCTGTGGGTGGGGAGAGGGATGGGAGGGCAGGGTGGTCCGCCCTGTTGGGACACCTGCCGTGTGGACACGCCCCTGTGTTTTCTACCCTGGGGCAGCCAGCGGTGCCAGGCAACTGCTGTGCGCCTTCAGTCTTCACCTGGCAGATAGGTCGCCCTGACTCAGCCGGCTGGACACGACCTGTGGCTGTCCCATGCCAGAAAATATTTCCTGTGGCTGAGCCACCCCCACACTTACCCAAGAATACCTGGCGAATACCTGGGTAAGTGTGGCAGGGGGATGGGCCCAGTGAACCCAGGTGTGGCCCTTTGTTCTGGGTTCTAGAACGTGAAGATGGGTGTAGGGGGAGTGGAGGAACTTCAAGTCCCTGGCTTTGTAGCATGGAACTCAACGCCAGATGTGAGCTTTCCTTCCAGCTCTCTGGGCCTCAGTTTCCCTGCTTGTAAAATGGAGGAGTTGGACTGGATGATCTCTAATAATTCACACCCGTTGGGCATTTCCTATGTGTTATAGTTTCCATTCTGTACATTCTGCCATTTCATTCATGCAATGCCTTACGAGAAAGGGACTGTGATTATTATCCTCACAGCTGAGGAGCTGAGGAAGATGAGACTCAGAGAGGTTAAGCAACTTGCCCGAGGTCACACAGCCAGCAAGTGGCAGAGGCAGGTCACATGCTCCGGTCTGACTGGGTGGCATTGTTGATGGCAGCAGCTGAGGTGAGAGGCTGGCTGACTGAGCAGTGGCAATGAGCTCAGGAGAGGGTGGAACAGTGACCTGCAGCATGAGGAAGGGCAGAGGCAGGCACCCTGCCCACTGTGGGGAAGGCTAGAAGATGACTCAGAGGTTTGCAGCCTGGGGGACCAGGAGGGTGGTGGGGCTATTAATAGAAATGGGGAAGTCGGGAGGAGGAGCAGGTTTAGGGCTCCAGCATGATGAGTTCATTCTCAGACATGTCGACGCTGATTTGCTGATAGTCGGACCTTTAGGCCCAGATCCAGCCCCAGTTCAATTAGGAAACATCAGCACCTACAAAATACTTCAAACTCCAACGGCCCCTTTACCAAACTCAGGTTTCCAAACCACTTGCACCTCAGGGTCCCCAAGTCACTGGCCCTGGGCTCAGGCTGCCCTGGCAGGTCCTCAGCGGCAGTGCCCAAGGCTCAAGTTCAAGTCCCGCCCTGACCACTGGGTGTCACCGCTGGTGCACAGACCTGGTGCAGCCGCCCAGGGTGTGCCTGTGGCAGGGTGGAAGGGGGAAGGGGCACAGCGGGGTTCTGGGAGCCAGGCTCCCCCTGGCAGGGAGGCAGAGGCTCCTTCCTCCTCCTGTGGGGGTCGGGGAAGGCGACTGGCAAGACTGGCCAACACTTCTGGGGTGGGGGGGTGTCTGATGAACCTCACATCGAGTTCTGAGATTCAAGACCTTAGAGCCAGGAGGGGGCAACGGAATGGAGCCCCCTTCCCTGCGTGCGCGTTGGGAACAGTGTCTCTCAGGGCCGGGCCAGGGGGACATCGTGTCCAGGGCAACTGGGGCCCGCGACCTCGAGCGGTGGAGCCTGGAGCCGGATCCCAGCTGTTCCAAACCCCGTGTCTCCCCTGACATTTGCGTCAGCAGTTCTGCCCTTTGACTTTTAATTCCCAGGAGAGGAGGGTGGAGGCAACCTTGGCCATCAGGACTAATTATTTGCAATTCGATTCAACCAGCAGTTTATTGGGGTTTGGCCTGGCTTCCTGCCCTCCTCTCAGCCTCCCACACCCCGGCTTTATGGCCGTGGTCTCCCTCGGAAGGTGGGAAGAACAGAGAGCAGGAGTGGCCCTGCCAGAGACACCGGGTCCCTCGCAGTCTCCTGATCTCGGAGTGCTCTGTGGGGAGATACGCTTATAAAAGTGCTTTGTGCTCTCCAGCCAGAGGTGTCCCCACGCTCATGCCCAGCCTTCCAGTCCGCTTGGGCTTGCTGGGACATGTCCCCAGGTGAGCCAGGCCAAGTGAGGGGCGCCAGCCTCCCGGCTGCCCAGCTTAGGGGCGCAGGGCTCACAGGGAGGGGGCAGGGCAGGCAGCCTACCTGCGGGGCTCCCCAGGCCCCGGGTTCCCAGTTGGTGTCCGGTGTCCCTCTATATTTGGCCACTGCGTTACTGACATGCGCTCCCAGAGGGGCAGGCCGCCAGCCAGACCCATGGCGTCTCCTCCAAGGGATTGGCCTATTTTGGAACCAGCCCTGGGGGCGTTGGAGGAGGCAGAGGTGGGGTTTAAGGGAACATTTCCTCCTGGCTCCTGGTCAGAGAGGCGCTGCGGGTGTGTGGCCTGGAGGATTGGCCCTGAAGCTGTTCTCAGAATTCCCAGTACAGTTACTCAGTTACTCGAATGTTCCTTCTGCTCAGGTTTCCTGGGGATGTCTAGTCTGGGCCGTGGGGGCTGAGTCTGGACATGAACCCAGCCCCTTCGCCCCCTGGGGTTTTCCAGACATCATCCCTCAGCAAACAACTCCCTCCAGGCCAGGTTTCACCGCGAGCCATCGTGGGAGACGGCTCAGTGGTCCCTAGTCTTTCGGATCTCTCAGGTCACTAACACCTCCAAAAACACAATTTAGGATCTGACACGGTCACTGGTTTTTATTTTGCTGAGTTAAGGACATTCAGAGGAAATGTCAAAGGGAAGGTCCTTTTAAACACACACACACACACACACACACACACACACAAACATGCACGATCTAACATACACAGCTCCTTGAAAGGGCGATCTTTTGGATTGAGCAGGTCTAGCTGTAGGAAAACCTCACTGCATTGTCCTTATTTTTCTCATTTTGCTGTGGGCGGGTGAGAACATGGCAGCAGCTGGCAGGGGGCACCCCACTCCTCTGCCGGGGCCAGTGCCAAGGGCAGCTGGCTCTGCTCTGGGGGGCCCTCCCGGCACCGAAGCCCCAACTCGCTCGTGCACTGGGCACTTCCGCTTCTTCACGTCTTCCCTCTGTCTGTCACGCACGTCCCCCAGTATCTGCAGGAGGGGGAGTGGGGCGTGGGCTTCCCCCAGCTCCTAGACTCAAGAGAGCAGAGGCTGGGAGTCCCCCCGGGGGAAGTCACGGTGACCTGCCGCTTTGCAGAGGGCGGCTGCTGTGCAAGGCGCCGCGTCTGGACAGGGCTCAGGGACCCCCGGGGCGGCTGCCACTTGCTGGCTGTGGGCTCTGACACTGGCCCCAGAACCTCCCCCGCTGAGCTTCAGTTCCTTGTTCTGTAAAATGGGTATATTAACCCCTCATCACAGGGCCAGGGTGAAGATTAAATGGGAGAATGTTTGTGAAAGTCCTTTGTGAACTATACAGCTCGGGCTGGGGTAGTGATTAGCATCATGGGAAACCAGTAAACGGCTGAAGAAAGAGCAGCCCCAAAGCTGATGTCAGCTTCTGGGTACAAAGACAGTCTCACGCCCACCTCTGGGTGTGTGATCCCAGGTCCCTCCAACCCCACAGAGGAGCCCGGGAGGCATGGGCCGGACCTTGGCACTCCAAGGGAAACAGCAGCCGGCCGCAGCTCGCCTTGGAGAGAGGGCTTCTGCTTCCTTGCAGTGGCCCGGCCACGTGGTCATTGTGCTGCCTGCCCCCGAGTTGTAGAGACCTGTGTGGAGGGCCCCCCCGGAAACAGCCCCTTTTGGGTGTGCCCAGAGGCACCAAGTTGGAGGATTCAGGGAAGGCCGATGCTTGAACCTCGAAGTGTTCACAGGGGAGCCGTGGTTGAGGATTGCCCCAGCTGGACGGCATCGGCATGGGGCAGAGCAGGGAACACACCTGTGCCCAGCCCAGCTCCACCACTCACCCTGGCTGCCCGGCTGCCACGCTGAGCCTCAGCTTCCTCGCCTGCCAAACAGGGACGAGAGTCTTTACCCCAGAGGGTTGCTGTGAGCTGAGATGGGATCGGGGAAAGCCCCCGAGAGTGCTCCACCCCAGGAGGAAAGCCCTCCTCCCGGGAACTGAGGAGTCCTGAGGAAGCACGAGCCTGTGGCCTGGCTGCCCCCGACCCCCGCCCGGAGCGGATCCCCAGCCTCTGCCCTGGACGTGGGCCAAGGGACAGGCCTCCTAGCCCAGCCGGGCTCCACTCCCTGCCCGGCCCCCCCAGCTGCTCAGCAGCCAGTTGTCATGAAGTCATTGCCACCTTCCCCAGCCCGCACCCCCGCCCCGCCCCCGTGCTGACATCCCATTTGGCAAAGAGGTCGGAAAAGCCGCTGACTCTTCCAGACCCCGAGTTCATTGACTGGCCAGGGCCTGCCAGCCGTAAGCTGACCGTGTGGGCAGAGGGGTTTGCAGAGTGGGGGTGGGGGGCGCCTCCAGGCCTTCCTCCCCTGCCTCAAGCCCCCCCACCACCACTGAGATGCTGCTCCAACACCCACCCACACCCCCTACAGATACACACCCACTCCACACCCGCTGCACACCCCTCCTTTACCCCCACATGGAGAGTGAGACACACACTCCCACCCACCAAGGCACACTCGACACACGTAGACTTCCACACGCTCACTCAGGCACACGTATGTGCACATGCTGTTCCCTCACACACAGCTGCAAGTTGTTGGCCCCACTAGCGACCCCTGGCCATGGCTACTCCACCTGGCCTGTCCCCTTGGCTGTGCCAGACTTGGATGGGAGGGTCTCTGGTCTGGAAGATCCAGAGCCACCGGCAGCCAAGGTTGAAAGGGCTCATCTCAGCCAACCCGCTCATGGCTCATGTTGGGAAACCGAGGCCCAGAGAGGGAACGCAGCCAAAGTCCCCTGAGTGCCTGAGAGTGTGGTGGAAAGGGAGGCTTCTACCCTCACTGCCCTCCCCAGACCTCCCGGCTCGGCTGGTCCCCTCCCGTGGGTTCCCCCAGGACGACCTGGCAGACTGGGTGCTGCGTGAGAGCCTCGCCAGCTGCCCTGGGTGCAAGGCCACTTGCAGCTGTGCTGGGGAGGGCACCTGCCATCCAGCCTGAGCCTTCGTGGGCTTGGGATGGTAACTCCCTTGGCCTTGGCCTTCCCAGCAAATAGCCCAGGCTGCAGTCCCCATGTGCCCTGGGCCTGGCCCTCTCGCTCCCCGCCTCAGTCTCCCTCCCTGAAACTCACATCAAGACCCTCAGCAACCACCTGGAATGTGGCTCCATCAGGGGACCCCAGGGTCCAGGGATGGATTCTTTCCCCGGGACTGTCGGCTTCACAAGGGCAAGGGCTTTAGCTATGCCTGGCACCTAGTAGGTACCCAACAAATATGTGTTGAATGAATGAATGGGCCAATCGCCCCACCCTGGCATCCTTTGGCAAGGCTTCTCCAGACCCCAATCTGGAGTTCTGGGAGCCAGTGGGAAAAGCCATCAGCCAGAGCCAGGGGGCTGCCATGGACGGCCTTGGGACCTTGATGCCGTCACGCCCCTCCGGGATTCAGCTGCCACCCAGGAAGGGAGAATGCAGTTTGCAACGTGCGATTCCAGGGACCACGCCGTGCAGGTGCTCCGCTGGCCAGGGCTGCCTCCTTGCCCCTGACTTGGGAGAGGGCACCCCTTTGAGCAGACCCAGGCTGGGCAGCCCTATTTTATAAATAAAACTGCCACCCAGAATAGACCAGAACATTTGCAACCTGGGAAAGAAGAAAACGAGAGTAGTTCTTGCACCTTCCCCCAACCTCACTCCACCTCCCACAACTCACACGTGGCAGGTCTGCCTGAAGGAGCTGCGGGGAGCAGACTCCGGTCAACACCCTGCTTCCTGCAGGGCCTCCTGTGAGGCCCGGGCCAGGGCGGCACACAGAGGGGTGTTTGTTCACAGTGGGCGGCCGGGAGGAGATGCTAATCGCTGCGGATCACCGGGCCCCAGCTGAAGGTCAGGAGGTTATAAATAACCACTCCGGCTGCAGCTGAGGGCAGCGCTGGACCTGCCGGCCGCTGGGCACGGATTGATTGCCGCCTTCCCTGGCCCAACTGCGGGAACCTGAACCCTGAGAGCCGGAGCACGGTGACCTTTGGGGCTGGCGCACAAGGTCAGACCAGGCCCTGGGCTTCCCATGTCTCACGAGTGTGTGACTCCCAGCTCTCCTCTGGGGGCAGGGGCTGGTCATGGGGGGCCCTGAGGTCCAGACAGCCCCACCTTCACCGTTGCCAGCCCCCCAGGGGCCAGAAGGCAGCGGGAGGCCACAGGCCATAAGCCAGGGACCCAGGTAGCGTCCCTGCACCCTCCCCCAACACCAAGCCTGACCTGAGCCGGGAATGATGGCAGGGAGGCCCCAAGGACTCCAGCCAGGGAGGGCCGGCCTGAAGCTCCACCCTGCCCTGCTTCTGGGCCCTAAACGGAGGCCTGACCTGCGATGGTGGGATTTACCCCAGAGCTTGATGCAAACAACATCCCTGAGTCTGGGGCTTCAGGAGTCTCAGAGGCTGGAGAGGGACTCTGGTGACACTGGCAAGGGGGCACCTGGTTGTGCACAGGAAGGACAGGCATCTGCTCCCCGCCTCCCCTCGGACAGGAAAGGGAGGGGATTTAACCTGCTCCAGGAGGCATGCCTTTTGTTTTTTAAACGTTTTTATTGGAGTTAAGCACACACAGAGAACGTTGCACATGCCGAGGTGTGCAGCTGGATGAATCTGCACGAGCTGCGCTTGCCCAGGTAATGGGCTCCCAAACCAAAACACGGACCTACCTCTCCAGCACCTACAAGCACCCTTTCCACCTACTACCCTCCTCCCCCCCAATCTCTCCCCTGACTCCTAAGCCCATGGGCTGCTGCAGCCTTCTGCAGGACGGCTCTTTTGTGCTTCCTTTTGCTCAACATCGTGTCTGCGAGGCTCACCACCCCCCTACCCCCACCCCCCTTACACCCCCCACCCCCGTCACAGGCAGCCAGAGGCCATTCGTCCCCATGGTCGCTGGGTAGCTCCTCCTTTCTCCCATGTTACTGTTGACAGACATTCAGGCAGGTTCCAGTTCCTGGGTATGTGAGTAGTGCCACTGTGAACATTCCATTCCTGTGTATTGTGAACACAGGACGAGTTTCCGTGGGGTGTAGACCTGGGGCGAGGATGGCGGGACCCAGGTATGTGTCTGTTTAGCTTTGGGAGCTACAGAAAGTATCATTTTTTAGTCAACATTTCCATAGGAAGGATTTTTCAAGGTAAGTTTTTTTAATTCTAAAAAGTAACAGATATACATTATTTTTTTTACAAAAGGAAAATAAAGAAATGAAGAAAGAAAAAAATTCCCCAAAGCTGCTATTTAGAGTCAACCATTCAACCAAGCAGTCAACAGATGTTTCCTAAGAGCCTCTTCCGTGTCAGGCCCTGGCGGGGAGAGAGCCGTTTCCTCGCTTGTAGAGTCGGGGTCTGGGGCCGAGTGGGCAGCGGCGTCCCTGAGGGATGGGTCGGGGGCCTTGGCCAGCTCGGTGGTCTCCGTCCGCTGCCCCTCGCCCACCGTGGCTGCCCCCAGGAACGTCCACACTGAGACCAGCGGGCTTGCCTGCGACGGAGACCCAAGACAGAGGCCCAGGCCTCCGCCCAGCCGGGCTGCACCCCCAGAACTTGAAGTGGGGAGCCCAGAGGATGGCACTGACACAATCGCATCAAGCCCGTGAGAGGAGGAGCAGGTGCCAGGCCGGAGCCCACCGACACTCGCAGCAGGGGAAGAGGGCGCTGGGGCGTGAGCCCGCGGCAGCCTCATCTGCACTTCGCCCTTTCTCCGGGGGGTCACCGAAGGGATTTAAGCCTGGGAGAGCGCAGTTCAGACGTGCTTTCAGCAGGATGATTCTGGATCCCTGTGGAAACTGGCTCGTGGCGGCCAGAGCGAAGTCCAGACACCTCTGGAGGCCCTGAGCTGACGGCAGGAGGGCAGTGGACCAGGGAGAAGAGGAAGGACAAAGATGTTTAAGCGGCGTCCTGGAAGGACCCGGGGCGAAGCTGACTCCTGGGCGTGGGGGAGGCAGCGGCGCTGGGGACTCTCGGTGGGACTGCAAATCTGAGAGGAGGGTGTGATCGGCTCCCTGAGGTTTTGGTGAATTTCCTTCCCATCTTTAGCACAATAGGTTCCCCTGTGGTCTAAGAACGGCCTGAGCTAGTCCCACGGAACTCCAGCAGGTGAGACATGGTCATTCATGCGACATTCGACAAATATTAATGGAGCACCTGGGGGTTGTTCCAGGTGCTGAGAATACTCTGGGGGACAAAACAAAGGCCTGGTCCTCATGGAGCTTATATTCTAGTGGGGAGGACTTAAATAAATAAAGCAGTGATAAGTCTTAAAAGGAAGCTGGGTAAGGGGGTGGTGAGTGACGGTGAGGAGGGGAGTCTATTTAAGACAGGGTGGGCAGGGGTGGCCTCTCTGAGGAGGGGACTGCTGAGCTGAGACGGGAAGGAGCTGCAGGAAGGAGGCACTAGGCTGGGGAGAGCAGGCAAGGGAGAGGGCACAGCAAGTGCAAAGGTCCTGGGGCAGATGCATGCTTGGTGTGCTGGGGGAGGAGCAGCAGGGAGGACCACAGGGAGGACTGAAGAGTGGAGGGAAGATTCAGCAGCCCAAGGATAGGCTTTTTGCTCTGGGAGGTGAGGGCTCGTGAAGGGATGGGCTGATCTTGTTTGTGTTTGAGCAGGGTCACCCTGGCTGCCCGGACACAGACTGTGGAGGGCAAAATGGGAGGAGGTTCTTACAGAGGCACAAGTCAGAGAACGTGGTGGCCTGGATCAGGGAGGAGGCCTTCAGTGTGGTCAGCCATGGTCTGATTCCATACAGATGTGAAGGTCGAGCCCACGGCACTGGCAGATGCATGAGGTGTGGCCTGGGAGAGAAAGGGAGGCAGCAACCCTCCACCAAGCTGTGGGATCAGGAGATGGCCCTAGGACATGTGGCCTCCTCTCGCCTGCCCTCATTGCTGGGACCCGCCCCTCCCTTCTCCTTTTCTCTTCCTTCCCCTCACCCCTTCCTCTCCATTCCTTCTGCTTCAGGAGCCAGTGACCTCATGCCATCACCTCCCACAGCCCAGAGAGGCTGCCCCCTGGAATATGGCCTCATTCCTTCACTCAGCAGTTCTCACGACGGTGGCCGGGGCCCAGAGGCTGGGAGCTGCGGAAAGAGTAGATGTGGCCCCCAAGCCCCACCCTGGGAGCACCTCGGGTGGAGCGAAAGCCCAGTCCTTATGCGGGGGCCTGTCCACGCCCTGAGCCCCGGATGTCCACGGTGCATCCTGGTACAAAGCAAAGCCAAGGGTTCTTCGGAACCTGACCGAGTGCCGCATGGGCCCCTCGGGGCCAGGTTTTCTCAGAGCCTCCTCTTGCCCCTCGTGGTCTCGGGTTGGCCCCTGTTCCTGCGGTACATTCTGGCCAAGCCCCAGCGACCTAAGCCCACAGCCTAAGCCCGCTGCCTTGAGATGGCCTGTGCCCAGGGCCAGGGCAGGGCTGGGAGGCGGCTGTCACTGCTCACCTCCAGCCCACCCTCTCCCCTGGACTCCAGACGCACACAGCCACCTACCCAAGGACGCCGCCCATGTGGACAATGGGCGCCTCAGACGTAAGGTGTCCAGGATGTGATGTTCCTCTCATCTTCTCCCAGTGTGGCTGACCACATCCCCCTTCCAGAGGACCACGTGAAGCCTTAGCATCATCTTCTTTCTCTCCCCTGACATCCAGTCTGTTGGAAAATGCTGTCAGCTCTGCCGTTAGAACACATTGAGAACCTGAGCCCCTCGCCCCACCTCCACTGCCACCACTGGTCCAGGCCAGCATCAGCATCAGCCCTCGCCCCTTCGTTCTGTTCCCAGCACAGCAGCCAGAATGATTTTATTAAAAAGCGAGTAGATGGTCTCACTTGCCTGCTTCCTCAGTCAGTCTGAGCAAGAGCCAAAGTCCTTTATGGTGGGCCCCTACACCACTGCTCCGACGTCATCTCCTCCCACTGCTCATTTGGCTCCAGCCGCACTGGCCTCCTGGCTCCTTGATTATGCAATGCACATGCCTGCCTCAGGGCCTTTGCACTTGCAGTTCCTGCTTTCTGGAATCCCCTTTCCCCAATATCCCCATGGTTTGCTCTGCACCTTCTTCAGGTCTCACATTTCACCTTCTCAGGGAAGCCTTCGTTAACCACCATATTAACGAAGGTGTGACCATTAAAGGTCACACCAGCACCCAAGTCTTGGTTTCTAACACCATTCTCCAGTGAAAGGATCCAGAGCTCCTCGGACAAATGGCTGAATCCAGGACTGGGGCAGGAAACATGTAAGACGAGCCGGGAGCATCTTCCAGTGGCAGAAAGTGAGGCTGGGCTTGGCAAAAAGAACCACAGTGAGCCAGGGGCGTCAAAGGGACAGAGGAGCCCGTGGAAAGAGCTCCCAACAGCCAAAAGCTGGAACACTTGAGCCACAAAAGGAAGTGTTATTGGATTATAACCCAACTGTAAAATAAATATCGGTGAGTCCATTATAAATAAGCAACTGAATAAATTAATAAGTGGGGGAGATGAGACAAATATCCTATGCAGAAGAATTTCAGGTAGTTTACGTGGATACTTCACCCCTAAATGGGTGAAGTGACTCCGCCCCTTAAGTGTGGGCTGCACACAGCACTCCCCCGCCAAGAGGACAATGTGGGCAGGGGCAGGGGAGACCAGCTCTGCAGTGCAGACACCTGGCCAAACCACATCGGCAGGTGACCAAGGTAGACATCAGTATAAGTCACGTTGATGGTGTGTGGACCTTTGACACGAGATACATTAATAATAAAAATGTGATCCGGCTCCCCAGAACCCACGCCCCCAGTGTAATCATGCGAAAAACAGGAGGCAGGTTCCAGCACAGCAGCACCCTACCATGTACCTACCGGACCGTCAAGGTCATCAAAAACAAAGAAAGCCTGAGGAATTGTCACAGCCACAAGGAGCCTCAGGAGACGAGACGATGAAGTGGAGCGTGGGATGCTGGAAAAGAATGAGGACATTAGGCAAACTGAGGAGATCTGCATCAACTGTAGACTTTAATTAATAATAATGGATTGATACTGGTTCATTCATTGCAAAAATGTATTAATACCACACTGATGTAAGATGTCAAAAACAGGAGAAACTGGGTGCAGGGGGAGAAGTTTGGGGGAACTCTTTGTACTGCAAATTTGATTTTTCTGTAAATACAGAACTGCTCTAAAAAAATAGACTCTATTAAAAATTACAATCCCCCGACCCACCCTATCCCCTCCCAGCCTTTTCCCATGGCACCTGTCACCCTGTCACCACCAAACTTACTATATGTTGAACTTGTGTGTTTTATTATCTGTGAGTTCTGTAGGCCATGAGCTCCCTAAAGGTTCCTGTGTCTTCACTGCTCTGCGCCCAGCACCTAGAACAGTCTGAGAAACAGTGGGTGCTCAGTAAATATTTGTTGAATGATAAATCTCTAAAGATAGTCCCTGTTAGTTTTTCCAGTTTCTTTTCCCTCTGCCTAAATACGTTATTGTTTTAAAATAAACATGAGATTCTAATGTTTGGCTTATCTGCTTTTTGCACGTAATAGCTCCTGATTATTTTTCCTTGTTCTTCTCTTACACCATCATTTTCTGGGCCGCGCTGGTGTTTGCAGGCCCTGCGAATGGTTGTGATTCAAGAGGCGAAGGCTCTGGGGCGCCTCTTTCTCCCTGTCGGCTCCGCCAGGCTGCCGTGCGGGCAGGAGGCAGGGAGTCGTGCCAGGGCCTGGCCAAGGCCGCTCCCGCCCTCTGACATCAGATCCGTGGGCACTAGATCCTGCTTGGTGGTGAACTGGGTGCGTCAGAACCCAGGGATTAAATAGCTTTGGAAATGCACCAGCTTGTCCTTGACCAGACAGAGGGCCAGGGCATGCGCCCAGACCTCCTGCCAGCTCCGGGGTAGTGGAAAACACCATCCGCGCACACATCTGGGGCAGCTGCAGAGGCCTCCCACAATGGGCCACAGCCCAGGCCTGAGACTCATGGTCCTGGCCCAAAGTGCTCTGGAGAGCTGAGCCCTGGGGGGATGGGTTGGGGGTTGGGGGCTGTCAGACTCTCTCTCCAGGCACCTGAGTAGGAACTGGGGAATCTGCCCTGCCAGCTATTTTCCTGGTGTGAAGTGGGTGGCCCAGGCAGGCCTCTGGGGGACCCAAGATATTGGAGGAGGGAACACCATGGTGGTGGAGGGAACTGGGGTCTCCTTCCTCTGCACCCAGAGGCCATCTGCTTTAAAATCCAGCCACCTGTCCTCCTTCCTGGTAGCAATACGGAGCCATCCAGACTCTGCTAGACATATGAGTACTAAAGATAAAAATACTCGCAGGACATATGCCTTCTGTGAACTGCTTTGGACTCCCTCGGCTTCCCTCTAGAACACGATGTCACTCCCACCCCCACTGGGCCCACTTCCATGGAGAGGCAGGGAAGCCGTCATGGCCTCAGACACGTGGTGTGTGGATGCAGGTGCGTACCCTGGGCACACGCCTGCGTCTGCACTCACCTGCGTGCACTCACCTGCGCATGCCCGTCAGTGCGTGGTGGCATGTGGCGTGCCATGTGTGTGTGTCTGTGCTTGCTCAGGCTCATGTGTGTGGACATGTGGGCCTCCATCTGTGCTTCGGTGTGTTTTGTGTGCTTGCCTTCTTGTCAGCAAGCTCCCAAGGGTTTGCGTGGGCACGTGGCTCTGCGTGGGTGTGCACTGGGCATGTGCGTGGATGTGTGCTCTTCTGTATGGGACTGCTCCCAGGGGGACATGTGTATGTGCTCTTACGGTGTGCCTGTGTGTGTCCCGTGTCAGCACATGCTTGTGTATCCTCGGGTATGTGCTAAGTGTGTGCACACACATGCACACACGTGCCCAGGAGTCAAGCTCTGAGAAAAGAGATTAATGTCGGCCCCACACCTGCTCTGGCTGACACACCTCCTCCACCCACGCCAGCCCCAGGCATCCTCTGGACAGCACCAATATTTTAAAAATCTCTCATAGGTGAGGTGGCCTCTACTTTTCTCACACTTTCTTATACAGTCATGTGCCACAAAATGACGTTTCAGTCAATGATGGACCACATATGTGACAGTGGTATCATAATTATATGGTGTATATATCCATTATTATAATACTGCATTTTTACTGTACCTTTTCTATGTTTAGATATGCAAATACTTGCGCTGGTGTTGCCACTGCCTGCAGCATTGGGCACAGCAGCGTGCTGTGCAGGTTCGTGGCCTAGGTGTGCCGCAGGCTGGGCCGCCTAGGTCTGTGCGAGTTCGCCCTGTGATGTCCGCACAACGGTGGAATCACCTAACCACGCACTTCTCAAAATGTGTCCCAGTCGATACATGATGCGTGGCGGTAAGACAGGACCTGGCCTCGTCTGGAGTTTTCCCCGCCGGTGCCTGGGAGGGTCCTCTGCCCTCGGTGCCTGTCTCCCTCCTTCACCGGCTCACCGTTTCATAGCTCCCTGTCCCTGAGAGACGCTCTGGAAGAAGAGGACTCCCGAGTCCATACCTTTCTGGTAAAAGCTGCACTTGGGCCAGGCGCGGTGGCTCACGCCTGTAATCCCAGCACTCTGGGAGGCCGAGGCGGGAAGATCGCTCGAGGTCAGGAGTTCGAGACCAGCCTGAGCAAGAGCGAGACCCCGTCTCTACTAAAAAATAGAAAGAAATTATATGGACAACTAAAAAAATATATAGAAAAAATCAGCCAGGCATGGTGGCACATGCCTGTAGTCCCAGCTACTCGGGAGGCTGAGGCAGGAGGATTGCTTGAGCCCAGGAGTTTGAGGTTGCTATGAGCTGGGATGATGCCATGGCACTCTAGCCAGGGTGACAGAGTAGGACTCTGTCTCAAAAGAAAAAAAAAAAAAAAAAAGCAAGTCTCTTCACCCTTGGTTCCCATCCCAGAGGTAACCATGTTAACAGTTCCATGTATCCTTCCACTTCCATGTTCATGGAGTTTTAAAAACACGAGTAGAACCATACCCTGTATTTTTCTGTGACTTGCTTTTTTAAAAAAGAAATTTAATAGTCTGATACATGTTAATACATCTTGATCTACCTCATTCTTTTTTTAATCAGCTACACAGTATTCCAGAGTGTTGATGTTCTCTCATTTTTTCCATCATTTACCCGCTCTTGGTAGACAATTTTTCAGTATTTCAGAATACACAACAGTGCAATAAACATCTTTCAACAGATCTGGGGGCGGGTGGGGCACATGCCGGAAAGATGGAGTCCTGCACCTGCTACGCAGGAGTCAGAGTCAGAGAAGAAAAGACCAAGGAGGAGACTGAGGTTCTGAGAGGACACCCAGGCGGCTGCGACCAGAACCTGCCCAGCGTCTCCGGGAGCCCCAGGCTGGCCCCTCGCTCCCCTCTTGCCTCCCCCCGGGCGATCCCAGGCCCTCCCCGGCCCTGGGCGTCTCCAACCCTTGCCCCATGCCCGCCTGCAGGCCCCGCGGCTGCAGAGCTGCCCGCGCCTCGGAGGAACCAAAAAAAGCCGGCGCGTGGTGCACGCGCGAACAGCGCTGGGCCCTAGCACTGCCGTTTTTAGTGCTTCTGGCGCCCAGAATATAGACTTCATCACCCCCAGGAAACGCGGCCATATATTTTTGGTTGCATAAGCAAACGAAATTAGAAATCTGGAACGCGCTCAAGACCTTCAGATGCGAGCGCTCGGCAGCGCGGGGGGGCGTCCAGGGGAGAGACAGATGGGGATTAGGCGAGTTGAGCATCAGGAGAATAATTTCCTCTTTTAATTTGTGTTCCATCGACAAGTAAAACAGCATTAGCGGCCCATTATGTAACCGGCGCCGGCGCCGGCCTCTGATAAGCAGCAAGCCGGCCTGGCCCTTCTGCCTCGCACCCCCTGCCCAGGCCACGCCGTCAGCAGCCCCAGGCTGTCAGGCTGGGCTATTGTTAGCTCCGCTCAGCACAGCAGGTCCCGGAGAGCTCTGGGGCGCCGGCCCAGGACACACAGCTGGCAACGTGCAGGCAGCAGGATTTGAACGTGGCTGGCTTGAGACAGGCTCTCCACTTCATGGGGCAGGGATGGAGTGTTCCTCAGCCCCGCAATTCCGTGGAGTGCTGCAAACCGCCTGAAGATGTCCCTTGCAAGTTTGTATGAAATATGAAACATTGGAAGCTACCAAAATGTTTGACAATGGGGAGCATGATCCAATAAATTATGGCTCATTCATCCTATAGCATATTATAGAGTGTTTTTTTTAAAGGGGCTTAGGTGATGGAAAGATGTGCTAGACATAGAATTAAGCGAAAAAGAGCAAGTTGCAGAAACATGAACACTATGTTTATGTCAAAAGGAAAAAACAAACCACATACCACCAGCAAAGATTTCTTTTTCTTGGAAACCTACAAGGTTTGAGAAAGTCGATGCATATAAAAGGACTGCCAGGGCAGTCCTTGAACTGATGGGGACAGTCACTTTTGGAGGGTGGCAGGGTGTAAAGGAAGGCGGTGGGGAATTCCACATTTGGCTGTGCATGCTTCGGTAGCATTAGAGTTCCTCACACCAGAGTGTGCTCTGTGTGCTTGGGTCATTAAGAAGCAAACCCCCAAAGACACGAAGGTTGGGGCAGCCTTGCAGACTGGGGCTGGCATGTGCTTCAGCCGCCTTTTCAGGAAGCAAGTAGGAATTATGGAGCTACCTAAACTTAGAGCAGAAAGTGGGAGGCAGGGAGGATCTTAGAGAACATCTGGCCCAGGATGGGACGGGGACTCGTCCCAGGATCTCATGCCGGCGGGCACGAGGCAGGTGGAGGCAGAAGCTGTGGGCTCTTAGCCTGTGGTTCTTCCACCACCAGGCCACGCTGCCCTGCCAGTCCCCACATGTGCTGGGGTCACGGTGGTGCAAGAGAAAGAGGCAGGAAGAAAAGAACTCGTTATTCGTGTGGCAGGATAGATGGGGAGCAATTTGGCATCTCTCTCTTGAACCATTCAGCCAACAGAAAAGGGTTGAGGGTTCTGGTGGTTTTAAAGCATGTCTGCAAATTCCTTGATTTTTTTCCCATTGAAAGGTGGGGCTTCTGTCCCGTCTCTTTGAGTCTGGGTTGATCTTAGTAGCTCACTTGTTATACACAGTGTAAAGGAAAATAAAAATCTCAAGACCACCCCCCAATTCTTATGCAAAAGGGAAGGTCAAGTCTGGAGGCTGAGTGGTGCAACACCCCAGTCCAAATGAACAGCTGTTCCTAACATTTCTCTAGCCAGATCCCCAAGAAGGGGAAGGCCTCAGGCATTTCAAAGGACTGCCCACAGGTCATTCATAAGGGAATTCCTTGCTGGCTTCCCATAAACAAGCACATGCAAATTGTAACTTTATAAGTCTAGCTCCTAAAACTAAGGTCTGTTGGATTCCACACTAACATTGATTTATAAGTTTATCTTCCCAGGTGCAGACCAGAGACAAGACAAGATCAATCATTCTTCACCTACCTGGGGACACTGACATACTTTATTCTTCCTTCACTCCCTTTTTCTCCTCAAATATTCACCTTATCTTATGTAAAACGTAGCTGTCCTGGGCCTCACAAGAATGTAGCCATTGGCCTCACAGCCCACTCTGCCCCTCCACTTTCTTTCTGTGTGCCCTCTCCCCTTAAATACTGAAGTCCCCAAATCCCTCTTCGGAAGGAAAAAACAGTCACAGCTGCATCTGTGGCTTGTGTTCCCAGATGCATCCTCAGACTTTGGTTTGCCATCTTTGCCTCAGTCGCTCACTTTGGGTTGCCACCAGAATGCAGTGGAAGTGATGCCGCCCGACTTGCAAGGCTAGATCAGACGAGGCCTCGCAGCCTCCTCCTGGCTCTCTTGGGATGCTGGCTCTGGGGGAAGTCTGGCCACCCTGAGATGGCCATGCTGGAGAAGCCACCTGTGGCACTTTGGTGGCAAGTGCAGCACCAGCTGCAGCTGTGTGCATGCAACGTCTTGTGCATCCAGCCCGGCTGAGCGTTTGGGTGAGTGCAGCCCCTGGCAGATCCCAAGTGAGAACTGCCTGGCTCAGACGGTCTCAAATTCCAAACCCACAAAACCATGAGCAAAATAAAATAGCCACTAAATTATGGGGTGATTTGTTACAACGTAATAGTATCTGAAAAGCAGGTTACTCTGTGCCAGGCACTGAGCACAGAGGGGTAGGACAATGAATAAGCCTGGAGAAGCCAGACACACACGCAGATAATTGTAAAATAACGTGGTACGTGCACCGGATGGAGTCATGTGTGGGTAATAGGGGAGCAGGGCTGAAGAGTCTGTAATCTAGGCTGGGCGGGGTCTGAAAAGTTTTCCTGGAGCAGGTGACATTGAACTGGCTTTGAAAGGTGAGTAAGGGCTGACCAGGTAAAGGGATTAGGAAGGAAAGGCATTCCAGCATTCCAGACAGGAGTAAGCCCTGAAGGTGAGCTACAGAAAGATGTCAGCCAGGGGACTCTTTATGAAGTAGGGGACAGAGAGAGCAGGAGATGAGGCTGAGCAGGTGGCAGGGACCCCAGACCGGGGGAGCCTTAAGGACAGGCCAAGAGCTTGGACTGAGAGCAATTAGGAGGCATCAAAGGTGGAGACAGGAGACGGAGCCTCCTGGGAGCAGCACCAGGAGGGTGGGAAGGAGGGAGAAAAGGAGGTGGATAGAGCAGTGAGGAGGGAGAAACCCAGGAAAGAGAACTTGGGGATCCCAGAGCTCTTGGGACAGAAAAGGCTGGAAGGAATGAGAGGTGAGAAGAACGCGGGAAATAAATTGTCAGGCCTGGGTATGGGGGTGTCATGGGCAGCTCTTGGGTTTCTCTCTTGGGTGACTGGGCTGACAGTGGCACCATCAGCTTAGAGAGACCTGGAGGAAAAGTGGGTGTGAGAAAAGGAGGGTCTGATTCGGCCTTTTGCAGCAGCCAGGCAGGTCCAGGTGGAGACATTCAGTAGCCCATTAGATGTAGGACTCTCCCGTCAGAGTACTAACCAGGTCTGACCCTGCTTCGCTTATGAGATCAGATAAGATAGGGCACGTTCAGGGTGGTGTGGCCACAGACAAATGTAGGAATCTAAAGCTTGGGGAGGACGTGTGGCGACAGTAGACATCCTTACAATGTGTTGAATGAATGATGATGAGTGAGTGAAGGTACACACAGGTGGTTGTTGAGTTCATTAGGATAAATGAGGTGGCCTGGGGATGTGGGACAGGTCCTGGGGCTGGCTCTGCTGCTGAAATTGGGAGGTGTAGGTGGAAGCCAGGTGTGATGACCAAGAGCCTGGTGATCCACACTCAAAGCTCCTGGGATGTGCGCCAATAGGTAGGCCACAAGAAAACACAAAAAGGAAACTACAGAAGGCTGGGGAGTCAGGTTCAGATCCAAAAAACATTAATTTAGTGGCAACTGTATGCTTGGCACTGTGCATCGCATATATTATTTAATTTAATCCTTAGTCCAACCCATTCATGGATTTGACAAATATTTTTTGAGCACCTACTGCGTGCCGGGCACTGGATAGATGTTAGGTATCTCCTGGTGGATAAAGCAAACACCACCCCTGCCCTCGTGGAGCTTAGGCTCTGGTGGAGTTTATTATTCCCATATTGCAAAAGCTCAGAGAGATTAAGTAACCTGCCCAAGGTCACACAGCTGGAGAGGGTTGTGCTGTCTGATTCCATGTCCAGAATGCTTCAGGGCACATAAGCATGGCAGCTGGCAGAGAGAACAGCAGGGGCTGGGGCAGGGGGCAACCTGATTCCAGGGGCTCAGGTCTGTAGGGAGTCTGAGAACCATCCAGTGAACTTAGGCAGGGCCAGACCCCCATTTCAGGGAACTTGGGCTCAATCAGAGGAACTTAAGAGGGCAGACCAATTCCTATTATCAAGAGACACATCTTGGGGCTGAGGCTGGGGCTGAGATTTTAGGGGAATGGACAAAGCCCAGGGAACAACCCGAATGTCTCCTCTTAATAAATGATGATGATGGTGACCCCTGAGCCTCTACCACACGCAGGGCTCATGGGAAGTGCTTTCCAGGCGCTGTCTCGTTTGACCCTCAGAGCAACCATTGCCGTCCATTTTACACCTGAGGATACTGGGACTGCCAGGGGTACCAACACCCTGCCTGAGACTGCAC
>CM052441.1:126588355-126616098 GCA_028533085.1 Varecia variegata
CAGATGAGCTCAGGGCGGATCCGTGGTGCACTGGAGGGTCGGGCTGGGACCGGAGGGGAGCAGCAGTGAGAAGCGAAGAGGAGGCAGCTGCCTCCATCCAGAGGCCCCAGGCTGGTGGGCAGGGGAGCCGGGGAGGGGCACATCCTGCCTCCTCCCCAGGTCCCCCCGCAGCCAGCGTGGAGCCCAGGTTAGCCATGGGAAGGTCTCCCCTCTCAGTCTCTTTTCAAAGCAGGGCCAGGTCTTAAACCCCTGGGATCCCCCATATATCCGATACCCCAACAACACATAATCACTCCTTATTGAATGACTGATCCTCCTCCCCAGGCCCCCAACCCTTGGTCACTTTAGCACCCAGATTCCTGGACTGTCAGAGCAGGGCGGAAGAAAGGGTGCTCAGGGCTTCGAGACCATGTGGGGGTGAGGGAAGTTACATTCTACTTCACTATTTTTTTTAAAAAATTCTATGCCTCAGGTGAGATCAGATTCTATTTGTTTGCCCTTCTTAACGTTTTAAATAAATCTAAATTATAAAATATTTCAGACATGCAGGAAAGTACAGAGTAATAGCTCAGATAGCCACATACCCATCACTAAGCTTGAGCAAATGTTAACATTTCACTATATTCTCATTAGGTCTCTTTCGGTCAAAAATAAAATGGTGGCGATAGAGCTGAAGTGTCATCCCTAACCCGCCCTCCTTCCTCCCTTTTCAGGGGAAGTTGCTAACTTGAAATCAGTGATGTTTTCAACCTTTTACTACAGATATGGGTCCAGAAGCAACCTACAGGGTAGTTTAGCATGTTTAGAAAACTGGGTGTGAAAATGCGAGTTGCAGACTTATTTGGGGTGCACGGTTCTCACCCTCTGTGCCCAGGGGCCTGGCCAAGGAGTGACCTCCAGGCTGAGAGTGGGAGGAGGCTGGGCTCAGGCCCGTCACCCTCTCGAAGTAGAGCAGCCCCTCTCTCCTGTGATTTGTACGTTGGGACTCTGCACGAGCTGCCTTTGAAAAACAGGTTCCAGTGTTTGAAAGTTGCAAGTCTAGTGGAAACCCCTCACCTGACAGAGAACGAGACTGGTGCCCACAGAAGGGAGGTGACTTGCTTTAGGTCACACAGCAAGCTGAGTGGCAGAACCTTCTGATGCCCGGTTCAGGGCTCTCGCCTTCTCTCCCTGCCACCGGCCTTACATGGGTAAGACAGATGGGTACCCCGGGCCCAAAGCATGACTTGCTCTTGGGTCAAGGGGCTCTGGCCTGGGGGCCTCCGAGGAAGCCAGATGACCTCCCCTTTGGGGAGTGGCAGGGCACAAAGAAAGCTCTAGACCTGCGCTGTCCAGTGTGGTAGACATGAGCCATGTGGCCGCTGGCACTGGGGATGGCATTAGACAAATTGAAAAGTGCCACAAGAGGAAACTACACACCAGATTTTGAACACGTAGTACCAAAAGAGCATGAAAAAGATGTCATAAATGTTTATATTTGATCGTAAGTTGAAATGATAATATTCTGGACATATTGGGTTAAGCAAAATATATTCCTAAAATTAATTTTTCCTGTTTCTTTTTTAATATGAACGATTATTAAATATTTATTAATAATGTGTTAATGTCATCAATTGACCGTTATGTTTGGACTTCATAGAGGATGAGATGCACAACAGTAAATGTGACTGTCTGATTTTTAATTTAACTTTTATAACATAGTGACAAGATGTAAGAATTAAATTTAGAAACTGTACAACTTGGCACCCTGCTTCTTTTTTACTTTAAAAAAATGTGGCTACTAGAAAATGTTCTCCATGCGGTTGGTATTATATTTCTACTGGACGGTGCAGCCCTAGACCTTATGCCCAGCGGCCAGGGCAAGGCAGCCAGGCCACAGGAGCAGGGGTGGAGGAGAAGGACAGCCCCCAGGAGCCCGGAGCTGGGGGCTGTTCCACAGTCCACCTGTGGGTACTGCGTTCTGATCAGGAGGGAACAGAACAAGCCAGCGCCTTCCTCCTCCTCCCACTTTGTGGTCAGGGGATCCTCTCTCTGGTCCTCAACGACCCAGGCTTGCTCACGTCTAGTCCCCAGAGAGCTAAGTCTGGACCAGGGTCGGCCATCTCCACCTGGTATTTCCACCAGCAGGCCCTGGGCCTGCATGGACTCGGGGAGTCAGGACAGTGGGAGCTCCCTCTCCCAGACATCTCTGGTCTCCCTTTCCTGTCACAATGACAGGGGTCTCTGTTGCCCACCCCTATCTTCCCCTCCACGTCCAAGTTGAGTGCTGGGGCTGGACTCTTCCTCCTAAACACCCCACATCATTTGATCTTGGGACAAGGGTCCTCCTTGGGCTCCGTGTGGGTGCAGGGACTCTCCTACCGGGCAGCTGGCACCGACTAGGGCTCCTGACGGCAAGAAGGGGCCACGGAAGGGCCTGAGGACACAGTGTCCCTGGCCTGGCATGGGGGAGAGGCCCCGTCCACCAGCTCTGCCTTCCCTGGCATCACTGCCCAGGTCTGTGATCCCGGCCACTTCTTCTGTCTTCCCGAGTTGGCAAAGCGTGATGCTTCCCTGTTGGAAATCCTCGGCTATCTCCCTGGGCAGTTGGAAGCTGTCTGTTGGCAGCTTTTCTCTTTTAAGGTAGAGGTGAGGAGGGAAGGGGGGGCTCCACTGTCTATCAGAAAATGAGAAAAATGTCAGGCGCGTAAGTGCATGTTACAGAGAGCAACCTTTTCTCCCCGTGGGGGAAACAGAACCCAGGATATAGAAACTCTGGAGGTTTTCAATGTTTAGGAAAAAAATAAAATAAAAAGCAATAAACACAGTATCCCCCACTACCAGGCATCTATATACATGTCACAAAAACAATGCAAATGTGCACAGTAAAATACTTGAATAATACAAAAGCCACAAAGCCTTTTAAAAGACTGACACACGATTCATCTTTCATCACTGGCCTTTGCAAATGCAAAGGTGAGAGCTGACGGGAAGCTCTGAGACCCCCTCCTGCCTGGGTCCACCTTACTTTGGGGTTCAAGATAACTGAAAGTCACAAAACACTCCCCTGGAAATATGCTTTCTAATTTAGAAAAAGTTGCCGACAGAAGACTCTGCTCCAGAAACCACAGACCATGAGGAATGAGCATACGTGTTGCCAGTTCGCTGCTTTAATCAAATAAAACCTACAACAAAGTTAACCTGACACATAGTTAATGAGATAATCATTGTTGCGCTTCGTGGGAATTAGACATTAATGGAAGCAGTTTTTATAAATGATGGTAATTATATTGTTGCCTTTACTCAGCCAAAATTTAGAAGTTTCTTTGCTTCTCGTTTTGTGACTTCCCTTGAATATGCCATCAGTTTGGGTGATGAAGTTTCCTGTGGGTTTCTGTGTCATTTCTTCACCGGCTCCACCCCACCCCGCCCCCACCCAGACCGCAGGCCGACAACCAAGTCCTTGAGCACCTAGCATGTGCCACTATGTGAAGCACCCGGCTCAGATCATCTCATCTAATGCTCACAAGGGTCTCCAGAAATAGGTATTTTGAGTACACAGGTCAAAAAAGAGAAAACTGAGGTTCAGGCTGGTTATGATGCCCACGAGGACAGAACCGGGCATGAGCCACGCTGGGCAGTGACCTCACTGCCGGAGCAGAACCACCTCCAGAGCGACAGTCTTCCTGCCTCATCTCTGGCTGGCCTCCGTGCCTGGTCCCCTGCTCTCCCCGCTCTCTGGGGACACCCCAGTGCCGGGCGGTTGGGGGCAGCAGGAACGTCACTTGTCCGGAGGGACAGAGGCTGCAGCGGGTGGAAAGGGAGGATTGGGGCAGCACAGGCTTTGCAGCCGCAGGAACAAAGCTCAGATCCCAGCAACTCATGCTCTGGCCGTGTGATCTTGAGTACCGAGGAACCTCTCTGAGCCTCGGTGTCCTCGCCCATGAAATGGGGAGAAAAGGTCAGCGTTTTCGTAAAGATCAAGGGAGCTGGTGTCTGCGCAGGCCTAGCGCAGGGCCTGGCACACAGGCAGGGTGAGTTCCCCAGTCCCCAGACCCGTTCCCAGGAGGGCACAGGCGCGGTGGCAGGTACGGGAGGCCTTGCAGCCACAGTATCTGGGAGGCCTGGGAGCAGGGACATGGACCGGGAGGCAAAGCAGGGACAGAGCACGGTTTCCCACTGAGCTTTGATTGGGGGGCACCCAAGGGGCGAAAGCGCTACGAGTTCTCTTTGGGACTAATTGCAGGGTGGTCCAGGTTTTATGAGCAAGGAGAACCTCCACCTTCATTCTAAAAATGAATCTACCATAAAGCCTGAAGTTCCCCCCTTCCATGTTCCTCTGGGTGATAAAAGGGTTAAACCCTACAGCCCAGCCCGCGGCAGGGGAAGGGGTCAGCCAGCAAGAAGCCCCCAGTGGAAAGGGAACAGGACAGAGAGGCTGCAAACACAGTCCAAGACAAACTTCTGCCACCTTACCACGTTGCCCTGGGCCTGCCCCATCTGTCGTCACCAGTGGGGCACAAAGAGAGGTTATGTGTAAAGGTACTTTGTGTTCCTGTGGCCCAGGGCCAGTGGGGAACTCTTGTCACCTGGCCGGGATTCCAGGGCAGCTTCTGAGTGTGTGGCAGGTGCCATCCACAAAGTGGGCCTGGGTGGAGCCTGCTGTGGGACCTGGAGGGGTCTCCATCCTCTGGCCCTAGACCACAGGGGTCCCCGAGGCTAGAAGGGCCACGGGGGGCAGGCTGAGTGCGGGGGTCCTGACCAGCTTCTCACTCTGCCTCCAGGGCTGCGGTCATACCTGCTGCAGGGAGAGCACAGAGACTGAGAGACACAGGCTTTAGAATCAGCTGCTCTATAGGTCCAGTCCCAACTCTGCCTCCTTCTAGCAGCAAGACCCAGGGCAGCAGCTAATGTTCTCCGAGCCCCAGTTTCCTCATCTGTGAAATGGGACTAATCGTGGGGCCTGTTGCAAAGACGCCTGTGCTCTGACTCGCATGCTGAGCACAGTGGCTGACTCAACTATCCACGCCAGCCATTCATAATGACACTGTAAACACAATGATATTTCCTTCCAGAAAGACCTGTTGAGCACCTGCGACAGGCTAGGCACTGTGCAAGGTGCTCTTGGAGATGTGAAGGTTAGTGACACAAGTCCCGCCCCTCCTGGGGGACATGCGCAGGAGTAATTCTGACCTCAGTCTGAGAGCGCTGAGTGACGTGGAGAGTGGCCTGCAGGGGAGGTCAGCACGGGCATTCAGGGAAGGCTTCCCGGGGGAGGTGGCATTTGCGCTGGGCTGGGCAGGTGGCTAGGTCTGCGGAGGAGGGGGAGGAGAGGAGCTGGATGTCCCCATGAAGAAGGAAACAAAGGTGTGAAAGGGCATGTGTTTAGGCTCCATGCGGCTGGAGTGTAGTGTCCAGTGGGGACGTCTGGAGTGGACAGCTTGCCAGGTGAGGGAGACCATTACTGTCCCCTGAACATACTGTCTGCCTCTGCCTCTCTGGGTGACCTTAAGCTGGGCACCCCCTGTCTCTGAGCCTCAGACTTCTCATCTGTAACGTTAAGGGTTAGCGCTGATGAATGTTCCCCACCTTCTCCCAAGGATTTCAGCTGACCCTGCCTTCCCTCCCCACGCTCTCTGCCACACGTGCTGTGTCTCTGTGTGTGCAGTCACTGAAGGTTTCCACCAAGGTTGCAAATGATCAATCACAGGTGACATGAAAAATCCCCCTCTGGCTCCAGTGGGTGGGGGTGGGAGGACGGAAGGGCCCCACATGGTCCAGGAGGGCTCTGGAGAGGCTGGGGCCGAGAAAGATGCGAGAAGGCCGAGCGGGCTGCAGGGAGGGGAGGAGAAAACACTCCTAGGACCCGGAGCCCTGGCCTAGAGGCTGTGCCAGGGGCCTGAGGGGTCAGAAGGCAGAGCCTGGGTGACTGGCGGCCTCGTGCAAAGCTGGGGAGCCAGCCAGAGGGCCATCTCCCCACCTCCAGCGGGACAATACGTAATGGGTTGGTTTGAGCAGGTGGAATCTGAGGCGCCTCCAAGACATCAGGTGGAGTGTCCAGGAGGGAATGGAGTTAGGAGCAGGAGCTACAGGTCTGGAAGTTACTAGATGGGGCCAAGACTACAAACCCCGGTTGCCCCGTCCGGCTCATGGCTTTGACCTTTTCTGTGGGGATCTGGGGTGCAGAGGTAGGTAGGGGACAGAGAGAGAAGACAAGAGAATGGCAGGGAAGTGACACTTCTGGGCCTCAGTTTCCCCATCTGTGGAATGAAAGGAGGTCTGGCCGAAGGGGCCAGCTCTCCTCTGCACCTTGACTTTAAACCCTGAGAGCTGGTCTGGGGAACAGCCTCTGTTCCCAAGAGCTCACCTCCTTGCCAAGGCCCCTGGACTTGCAACCAGTTTTTCCTACCCCTTAGGGAAATCCTAAGGTGCCCCTTCTTGCTTCCACGTCAGTAGCTCTGAATTCTGGTGTTAATTGTGGGCCAGGCCTGCAGCCCAAGAGCAGAGGGGTTTCTGCTGGAGACGGGTCCCCCGGCCTGTGGACCTCAGATGGGAGGCCTGGCGTTGGTAGGTGGGACTGATGATGCAGGGGCCAAATGATTGACTGATGTGTCAGCCAATGGGACACACGTGGGCCTGCTACCCCAGCAACGCCAGGGTCTGGAAGATCACCTGTTCCTAGCTCCCTACTCCCTACCCCAGACCAGAAAGCAGCAGGAAAGAGGAGACCTGAAGTTGCTTTTTTGTCTTTCTAAAAGCCTAACAGAAATAGAACATTTATCTGTGTGAAGGCTACACAGGCTTAACTAAAATGTCAAGATTCTTTGCTGGAATTTTAACAAGGAACATGATAAATCTACATTTATTCAGTAATTACTAATTCTGGATTCTGTTTCATATGAAACAAAATCAAGACATGCCGCTCAGAAGCTCTGATTGGTTTTGTTTCGTACGAAATCAGCTCTTGAATTAATAATTATTGGATAAGTGTTATTTGATAGCCCCAAATTTTAAAACACAGTGTGTATGTGTGTGGGGTGTGTGTGTTTTGGGGAGAGCCACACAGCTGGGATAATAAAAAGGTAGAATGCTCTCATTTTATAGATGAGAAAACTGAGGTGTAGGGGTAAGTGACCAGCTCAAGGTCGCACGATGAGGCAGGGGTCACACAGCCGGAGAGCCAGACCCCGGACTTCCTCAGCCCCAGCCCTGGGCTCTCCCTGGTGCGCTTTGCTACTGAGGGCCCTTTGGGTGTGGAGTGGGTGGGGAGCGAAGAGTTAACTAACTGTACCTGCAGGCCGTGGAAAAAGATAAGGGGAGGGGACCCCTGGGAACAAACAGCCTGTGGACTGGAGAGATTGAGCAAGGCAGGAAAAACAGGTGCAGGTGACAACAGGGAAGGGGGGAGGGGAGCCCGAGACAGAGACAAGGAGAGACAGAGGGAGCCAGACAGCAGAGGAGATGGGGCTCCTAAGACCCCAGGGATCCCTGGGCCAGGCCCCAAGCTGCACCTCTCCAGGCTTCTCCATAATCCCACAGAGGGTTCACTGGGGCCCAGAGAGCCCCGAACTGCAGAACCGGGGGGTCTGCAGGGAGCACTTAGGACTCAGCCGGCTCTGGCCCGAGTCGCACACCTGAGGGCCACTTTGCCCTCGGACAAACCAGCAGCAGCAGTGGCAGCAGCTCTTGGTTCTGCTGCCCTTTCCCCTCCAGGCAGGCTGCCCAGCCCCTGCGGCACACAGTCCCTTTGTCGCACAGGCCTGGCCTGGAGAGCTCATCTTCAGAACCAGACTCGCTAAAAAAATCCCTCCCCCAGCAAAGCACTGGGGTGGGGGAAATCGAGTTGGGCTAAGAGTTCAAAGTCCAGGCTCCGGCCCTGGCCTGTCACCGACTCCCTGACCC
Source organism: Varecia variegata (assembly GCA_028533085.1). Taxonomy (NCBI): domain Eukaryota; kingdom Metazoa; phylum Chordata; class Mammalia; order Primates; family Lemuridae; genus Varecia; species Varecia variegata. The sequence continues at coordinate 126,596,237 of CM052441.1, forward strand.
TCTCTGGGGGCTGTTAACACCACCCCCATTCAGAGTAAAGGTCTTGGTGACTCTCTGGGCTGGGGGAGCCTCGTGGGTGCTCGGGCTTTGCAGACGGCCTGGCCTCGGGCAGTGGGGACCTGCCGGGCCCTCTGGTCCTGCGCTCAGGCAGCACGCCAGAACCAAGTGCGAGTGCAGGGGAGCTGGGCATCTTGCCCAGAGCTGGGGAGAAGCTGCCCCCTGGGGACTGGGCCCAGGCCTTCTTGTTCAGCCAGAAATTCCAGCCTTTTAAGGATCAAGGGCCAGAGAGGGGCCCTTTCCATGCTGCCAGGGAGCTGTTTTTCCAGCTTGGCAGTGAGGTTTCTCTGATCTTTGATTGGGCTTTCTGGAAAGGAGCTTGCCTGTGCCTCGTAGGAGGAGCCAGCAGGCCTGTGGCCACCTCTGACAATGTAGAGGCTCCGGCCCCTAGTCCAGGCTCTTGGGAAGGAATTATTGTTTAAATCAACTTTATTGAGGTCTAACTTACAAAAATGTGCCTATTTTTGGTGTACCGTTCAATGAGTTGATAAACGTATATGCTTGTGCACCTGCCACAATAATCAAGTTACAGAACATTTCCACCACCATGAAAGGCTCCTTGTGTCCCCTTCTCAGAGTCACTCTCTTCCCCTGGCCCCAGGCAGCCACTGATCCGATTTCTGTCACTAAAGATTGGATTTGCTTGTTTCATGTACATTACCACACAGTTTGCATTCTTGCATCTGATTTTTGCTCTCAGCATATTAATTTCAAGATGCATTTGTATTGTTGAATCTATCAGTAGTTCTTTCCTTTTTATTGCAGAGTAATCTATTCTATTATATGGATATATCATAATTTGTTTATCCAGTCACCTGTGTCTGGACATTTGGGTTGTTTCCAATTCGAGGCTATGAACATTTGTATATAAATCATCACGTGGATGTATGTTTTCATTTCTCTTGCATTAGTAACTATTAATAGAAGTCGGATTGCTGGGTTGTATGCTAAGTGTATGTCTCACTTTTTAAGAAACCGCCCAGTTGTTTCCCAAAGTGGTTGTACCATTTTACAGTGGGTGAATAGGAAGGGATTTTGAATGTAGCCCTTCCCTGTTCTACATCCTGGCATTTTCTCTTCCCCAGGGACTGAGCAGGGCTTTTTTTTTTTTTGTAAGGTTGTATGTGCTTCAGGTTAGGAGGGTGGTTCTTTGCCTCACCAGAAAACATTCCTCTGCCTCTTCAAAGTCACTGTTCATGGCTGAGGTTAAACATGCTCTGCTAGCCATGCTGAGTACAGAAGGGCTTAAGGATCTATTTATACCTGAGTTTAAGCAGATACAGTGTTGGCTAAAAGGCTACACTTACTTTCCTTTTGGTAGTTCTTACCATCCCATGGGAGTGTTTTTAAACAGAACTATTGCCATACTGGCAGCCTCATCCTATCCCCCTGCCTGCCACCTCCCTACATTCAAACCATTTCTTCCGAAGGCCGGGGCAGCGGAGTGCTTCTTTCCCTGAGTCTTCCCTTGTCATCAGCACGGGCTGATCACTGGTGTAAGCAATGGATCTGGAGAACTTTGCTTTTTTGCTGTCCGTGTCCCAGCCCAGCTCTCACCTCCCTGACTGACCCATTGTTCTACCTTGCCATCAATCAATCACCAGAGAGCTTTGGGATTCCCTAACTCAAAAGGATGCAGCTGCCCAGAGAGAAAGCACGAAGCTTTCTTTTTGTGTTCAGACACCTTGCTCATTGCCAAGAGGTGAGAAAGTACAGGCAGGAGAAAGGATCTACCATTGGAGCAAGAGTTAAGGACACCTAACAGCCCGGCACTGAACATTTGCCGAAATAGTCTGATTCCCTCCTCTTGTTTTAAAATTTTCAGGGCTGGGCCAACAAATGGCCCTTTAGGATAAATTTATTTTATTTTATTTATTTTAATTTTTTTTAGATACAGGGTCTTGCTCTGTCTCCCAGGCTAGAGTGTAGTGGCACTATCATAGCTCATTGTAACCTCGAATTCCCGGGCTCAAGTGATCCTCCTTCCTCAGCCTCCCAAGTAACTGGGGCTACAGGCATGTGCCACCACACCCAGCTAATTTTTTAAAAATATTTTTGTAGAAATGGGGTCTTGCTCTGTTGTCCTGGCTGGTCTTGAACTCCTGGCCTTAAGGGATCCTTTTGCCTTAGCCTCCCAAAGTGCTGGGATTACAGGCATGAGCCACCACACTCCACCACCTTTACGATAAATTTAGATCTTCACTGTAAGTCTCTTGGGATATAATCTCTCTCAGGCCTCAGGATACCTAAGAAATCATTCTCCCATGCTTGGGAAAATACCGCTACTCCTGTCTGGAATAGTGCACTTAGCTCTTTCATGCTCTGCCTTCTTTATGATCAGACGAGATCATGCACATTCAGGGTGGTATGGCCGTAGCTCTGCCTTATTTAGAAGGCACTTGCTGTCACTCTCTCATTTGGCCCAGCATGTTTTAAACAGATGAAATGGCCCTGGACTGTCAAAAGTTTGCCGGGGATGATAAGCCTGTGATAACGTCCCAGTTTGAGCTACCAAAGCAACATTTAATCTCTCATTGTTACTACTGCCATTTATTGTATTCAAAGATTGCAAAATCGCTGTGAGATGCTGACTTTGATACAGGTAGGCTGTCTTCTTAGCTGAACTTCACACCCAGTTGGCTTCATCTACACCTGTGCTGCCCTGTGTGGTAGCCACTAGCCACATGTGGCTATTTAAATTTAAATTACTTAAGTTAAAATGAAATAAATCTAATTTTTTAGTTCCTTCATCGTAACAGTCACATTTCAAGTGCTCAATAGCCACATGTGGTTAGTGGCTACCATGTTGGACGTGGCAGACCTAGGACATTTCCATCATTACAAAAAGTTCTACTGGGCAGTGCGGGGTTAAACAGTTACCATGGATGCGGCAGCTGCTCTATTACCTGGAACATTTTAGGCATCATCTACATATGAGCTTTACCTGGAATGGGCCTTAAAGAAGAAAAAATCTCAGAGATATGATCTCTGCCCAAAATGTATCTGCAAATCCAGAATGACACAATGACACACAGGATTTAGGAGCGTAGAGGACAAATACCAGACTGAGGAATGAAGGACATGTAAGGGCGAGAGAGGCAGGTAAAGTGCAACTGTGTGAGCAAAGGGAGGAGGGAGTGCAGACTCCTGTGGGAGCTGGAAGTGGGGGTGGCTGTCACAGGAGTCAGGTGACAGTCACTGGAGAACTGCGCCTTGGAGCTGGATAGAAGTTTTCCATATGAAGAAGGCAGAGGGGTATTCAAAGGAAAGGGCATTGCCTGTGCAAAGGCCCAGAGATGTGGGCGACTGGCTGTGTCCAGGATTGTCTCGGATTGCTCCAGCAGGAGATGTTTGCGCTGCAGGAAGATCACTGTGGAGACAGGAGATGGATCACATGGGGACACCAGCCGGGAGGACCACGGAATAATCGAGGTGGAAGCGGAGTGGTCCTAAGCTTAAGCCTGGGCGGAGCAGGTAGAGAGAAAGAGGCAGGTCTAAGGGACCTCAGGCCCAGCCTGGGCAAGGCGTGCATATCCTATGCCTCAGAAGCTTTCTGGCAGGAGATGGGACTTCTGGAATCGATTGAATGCTATGGGCTCTAAATTCAGATGAGCCCGGGGGCTTTCAGGCTGGTCTGGCCATAGACAGTGGGCTCTAAATTGAAAAGGCTCCTACAGTAAACGCCCAAGCTGATGGGTTTCTAGAAGATGAAGGTCGCCAAACTTGGTTCCTTCCGAACAGTGAAGTGTGAGAGTTCTCTGAGGGTCCTCCCAGCTTTCTGTTTGAGTCAATGAGGCGACAAACCTACTGTTGGAAAATGGCATCCTCCAGGGAGGGTGCTGGGGGGCCCTGGGCTCTTTATAGCACAGAACACGCAGCCACGGGTCGTCCAAACTCCCCACTTGGCTTTATTTATAATCCTAATTACACCCTCCAGGAAGAACAATTGCTGATCAACCCAGTTACAAATTAAAGTTAATAAAATGAAAAGACAGCAAGGAATGATCAATGCAAATGCGGCCAAATGCAGTGATCAGCCCCAGAGGAGCCCACGATGATGATCGGGTGATGATCGGTGATTGCAGGGCCCTAGTTTCCCTGTCTCCTCATTAGGACGCTGGCGGTGGCACTAACCCCTCCCCACCAGCATCACCCTCCTTCCCTCGGTGGCTCAGTCGACCTGTTGTCATCTCCCATGAGAGGCCAGTGGGCTTCAAGTTCCCCCAGTTCAGAAACTCATGCCACCTCCCATCGGCGCCCACCAGCCTTCTCCCACCGCCCTCCCAAGGGGCCACCTCAGCTGTGGGTGCCACCGCACAAGGCTGCTGTAAGCAGAGCTGTGAAAATCCAGGGACGGGAAACAGGGCCTTCCCTTCTCTCCCCCCTCCGGGCCTCCTCTGGTTCTCCCTTTCGCATGTGGTGCGGTGCCTCTCCCTCCCCTTCGCCTTTTTCTCCACCCACCTCCCTCGCCCCGTGGCTGACTCTGGATGTTCCCGAGGGGCCCTGAGTCCCGTGGGTGTCCCAAATGGTCCAGCAGGCACTGCCCGCTTTGCTCAGCAGCTCGGGCAGCTTCAACACGGCCTCCAGATTTTGCTGACCTTGTTCATTCCTTTTTCTTTTTAAAGAGAGGGAACTGCAGAGGGAGAGTGGGGGACAGTCCTCTCCTCGCAGGCCCTGTCGGCTGTGCCCTTGGCTCTTGTCTCTACCTCCCTCTGTCTCCTGCAGCTGCCTCCTGCTGAGACGATCACAGCTAGTCAACGTTCGTTCCCGCAATCCATGGCTCACCGGATGAATTGCTGTGGGTTACCTGGGAGGCAGGGGGGAGCATGTGGGGACTGGGCCACTTCTCTGCAGCTGCAGAAAAGGTGCACTGGTTGGAGTCCTACCTCTGACCCTTTTTGCCAGCCCCAGAACCCACTCATCTCATGGGTACCAGCCTATCAGAGAAAACAGAACCCGGCCCCCCCAACGGTTCAGGGCAGTCATCCCTGAGTGTTCTGGCTCATTTTTGCCTATTTCTGCCCAACTCTAAACTCTTGGCTTTGCTTCCCCAGCCCTGGCTCTCCGGACTAGGGGTTTCTATCCAGTTCTACTGGCGTTAGTCTCTTGGGTTTCCCAAATGGGCAGTGACGTACGTGGCTCACCCACTGGGATGCCCATTTTCTGCAGTGCCTTCCTAAGCGATGTCCTGGCTCCAGCCCTGCCAACCCCAAATATCTATATCAGGCTCTTGGCCTGTGCCCTGGGGAAGCCAGGCTGGACAACCCCAGTGAGGGGTGGCAGAGTGACCAACCAGAGGAAACCAGTGCTGCCTCCAGAGCTGGTCATGCCAGCCCGGGTGGGTGTCAAGACATCACCATCAGACTCCAAGGACTCTGACTCCGTGGGTGGCCCACCCACACCTTTGCGTGTCTGTTTACTCGTCCGCCTCGCCCAGTAGACTGTGGGCTCTCGAGGGCAGGCCTATGTCTGAGTCACCCCTGCGTCCCCAGTACCTGGTGCAGGTTCTGCTTCTCTGACCAAGCGTCTACTCAACAAAGAAACAGATGAACGAATGACTCTTCCTCTTTTATTCCCTGCCACGGTTCACGTCCTCCCCATTCACACAGGCTGGGGTGAGAAGCTTTAGAGTCATCCAGCCTTGTTGATTCTACTTCTTAAAATAGTTCTCCGACCAATTCCGACGATGTGTCTCTTTCCTGGGTGATTACAACTGCCTTTTGATGATTTTCTGGCTTCCTTTTTAAATTCTCTTCCACCTGTCCATCTTCCCCATTGCCTGCAAGTATAAAGCGAATCTAATCACTCTGCTCCTCTGTTTAAACATCTCCATTTCCTCTCCATTTCTCACAAAATAATGTACAATTCCTTTAGACCCTTCGAGATTTGGCCCAACCTACTAATCCAGCCTATTTCTTGCTGCTTCCCTCTGCGGACCCTGTGAGCCAACCCATGGAACCTCTCACTGTTCTTCAAGCAAGTTGTTCTTGTCCCACCTTCATGGTTTGCATGTTCTGTCCCCTGTGCAAAGGTCGCATTCCACAACGAACCCAACTCTTGTCAATCTACTGAACTCCTACTTGTCCTTTTAGACCCAGCTAACATGTCACCTCCTCTACGACTCCTCGGAAGTCATCAGCTAGCCAGCAAGCATTCTTTTCTTATGCTTCTTATCACCTTGCATGTGTCCCCAGCACAGAGTCCTGGTGTTCTCTGCTCCATGTCTCTCTTGCATGAGCACATAAGCTCCTTGGGGGCAGGGCCTGCGTCACATTCACCTCCATGCACCCAAAGCCTTGTGCACGGTGGGAGAGGCAGCATACTACCTCTGTGGCCTTGGGCAAGTCACTTACCCTCTCTGTCTCTCAGTTGGCTGCTCATCTATCAAACTGTCATAACAATAGTTCCTGCCTGAGGATTGTTGAGGATTAAATGAGTTACGACTTGTAAAGCAGGCAGAGTGGTGCCTCTCACATATTAAGCTCTCAATAAATGTTAGCTACTGTTATTAACTGTGATTATGAAGTCCTGTGTAAATGTTTTTTGAATGAACGAGCGAATGAGAGCCTACAGAGTCCAACAAGGCGCTTTTCCACCCATAAACAACACAGGGTATCAGACCCTTCTGTTAAACTTGTCAAAACAAGACAATGCACCAAGTATGTTACCTGGCTCGGCAGTACCTTGTTCATGGGTAACAATCTATCACGTCAAGTTGAGCAGGAAATGTTTGGTTGAGGAAAGATGGCTGGGGAAAGTTCTTCATACTTGTGGCATGAAGGAAGGGAAAAGACTTATTTATAACCTCCCCCCAGTTACTTTTGGGAAGGATGTGAACCCACGGTTATTCGACTGCTAAATTATGAGGAATCAGATGGCCACGGGACCCAGTCTGGGGATATCCCTTAAATGGAAAGAAATTTCTACATCCAAAACACTTGAAAGACAATTTAATCTCAATCATTTTTTAGAGAATAATCATTATTTTGACCTTTGTCCAAATTCTGGTCCTGTTATTTACTATTTGTAAGATCCCGATACATCCCTGACTGCCACTGATCTGCAACATGGAAATCTCATGCAGCTGTTGTGAGGTTGAAATATTAAATTATTTACATGTGATCATTTACATAATGTAAATGATCGTAGCTGTGTACACACTTGGTATCTGAATCAATTTTGAAACTTATGCTGTATCTGGATCTAATAAAAATGCTCACCTTCTAAGTAAGAGGATCATTGAGCCGTTGTAGGTATATTTCTTATTCTTACATTCTAGCCGGCAAACAAAAATAAATAAAAATTTTTTTTTCAACTGAATATGTATTGTGGGTCAGACTTTTTTTTTTTTTTTTTTTTTTGAGACAGGGTCTCACTGTTGACTGGGCCAGGAGTGATCATTGCTCACAGCAACCTCAAACTCCTGGGCCCGAGTGATCCTTCTGCCTCAGCTTCCTGAGTAGCTGGCACTACAGGTGCGTGCCACAGTGCCTGGCTAATTTTCTATTTTTAGTAGAGACGGGGTCTCACTCTTGCTCAGGCTGGTCTTGAACCTCTGACCTCAAGAGATCTTCCTGCCTCAGCCTCCCAGAATGCTAGGATTACAGGCATGAGCCACCGCAACAATTTCTTTTTTACAAAGAATCAACCCAAGAACTTTGGATCAAAGGGGAATTGGAAGAGCCAGGACAGGCATGAAAAGATGGAAAATTCAGAGGTCTAGATCCAGTTTGGGGGCAGGGAGGGCGAGAGGATTTGGGGGTGGGTACGTGGAGAGGTGAAAGAACAAATTCTGCCCACAGGAGAGCTCAGGCAGGAGAATAAGTCCCTCCATTTTAGGGGAAGCCAGCGCTAGCGGGGTGAATGTACCCATCAAGGACGGGGACCACGCGCCAGCCAGGCATTTGGTAGAGCTGGTGCTCGCGCACAGACAGATTTTCAGTAGGTGGCTGAAAGACACGCGGGGAAAGATTGTGTAACTGAGTTGTGGGGAAGAATAGTGGCCTATTGTTGGAGACCCGATAAACAAATTGAAAGCATTCATCTTGGGGGTGTGGGCCCGAAACAAGCTCCGAGACAGCTTAATGATCCATCACAGGTCTTCTCCTGGGAGTGAGTCACCGGCACATTATATTAACCCAGTTCAGCCTCCTTTGCCCCAGCGCCTGCAACAAAGCAACCCAGACACCTCGCTGAGCTGCTCCCACCATAAAGCCTCTGGCCTGTGCAACGGGGAAGATAAAACCAGCCAGCCTCATCAATCATCCTCGGGCAGGCCGCAATCTCCCCTTCGTTCTCGTGTTGGGGGTTTGCATAATTAGGCACCTTACGGAGGTAAATGTCTCCCCCATCCGAGGTCGTCATCCTGCAGCGCTCCGTCGAGGAGCCGTGGGTGGACAGCTGCCGACGCAGAGCAGCAGCAATGCCAGTTAGGAGGAGCCTGACTTTTGCAGAAGTGCATTAATGAGGTTGGAAACCTGTGGCCTGGGAATCAGAGCCAACGGCAATCATGTCAGAAATGGAAATAAGTAACTACTGGAAGAAATGGAGGAGCTGGCAAGCCTTTAACCTGAGGCTCTGAATTTCAATTTTGGGTCCACTTCTGCAAAAGCTGTATGATATTGAGCAAATCCTTCAACTCCTCAGAGCCTCTGTTTCCTTGACTGCAAAACGGTGGTAACATAGCAGTTCCTCTTACCCCGGAGACTAAGAACAGTTCACTCTTTGAAGAGCTTCCTGTACGTTCTAGGCACTGTTCTAAGGGCGTACATGTGTGTATGAACTCTATAATCAGTAACATCCCTACACAAGGTAGGTGCTATTATTATTTCCCCCGCCCCCTCTTAGAAATGAGATAACAGAGGCATGGGGAAATTAAGAAACTTGCCTAAAGTCACACATTATTGTGGAGTCTGCCCAAGTCGGGCAGTCAGCCCCTGGAGGCCACACACTGTACCTCCAAATGCTGCATTCACCCCTCTATCAGCAGAAGAGTGCTTTCCAGACAGAACTGGGTTTATTCTTTCCAGTTGTTACTGACATCCCCAGAGTGCAGAATTAAATACCTTAGGCCCTGCTCCTGGCACGTCTGTGGTTGCTAGGGTTTTAATGCAGGAAAGGATGGGGGTGACGATTGTGTCTGCCGTGTACTGAGTGCCCGATGCCAATTCTTACACCACCATGCAAGATAAGAGAGCTGAGACTTGCAGAACTAACGTGACTCCCCACGTCATGGAGCTTATAAGCTGAAGAGCTCGGATATGAATTGGAGACTCATCTGATTCAAAACTTTCCAGGGCAGGGCTTCTCATGCTTTAAGGAGAAAAGCCAGGTAAAGGGGCAGTTAAGAGCTTTGCTCTAGAAACTGGGATCAAAGCCCATTTCTGCAACGTCCTAGCTGTGTGGCCTTGGGCAAGTAACTTTGCCTCTCTGGGCTTTGATTTGCTCATCTGTAAAATGGAGATGACAATAATATCCAACTTGTAAGGTCGTGGTGAGATGCATGGGGGTTAACACAAGTAAAGCACAGTACAGGGGCACATGGTACACTCTCAGTGGTTATTACAGCAATCACTCCAGGTCTAGGACGAGAGCACAGTATTTGATTTAAGTTTTGCATTGCCTGGGGGAGGCATGATACCCAGAAGTCAGAAAGACTCACACAGCGGTGGGGTGTTTGTTCAGGGAAGATCCTAGCAGGAAGCAGGCAGTAAAGGAAGACTTCTGGGAGGGCAGAATGGGGCCCAGGAGAGTCAGACACAGATAAATGGGAGAGTCCAGTTGCACCAGGGAGTTAGTGTCGGGGGTCCAGAGTGGGGCAGCAGGTGGCTTTCCTTCCTAGGGTCATGCACAGTATTCAGAGGGTCTGACAGTGTCAGCAGGAGGCCCAACCAGGCTGTCACTATAAGGGTCTGGTAAGGCTTGGGCAGCAGGGAGTAGAGACATAGCCACTGGCTAGGGATTTTGAGTCAGGGTTTTACTTTCTGGGTGGACAGGGGTCAGGAAAGAGATTATGTTAGCTGATGGGGCTAGTATCAAGCAGCTAATCTAATGAGCTAACCATGTCTGTTAGAGTAGGAGCTTGGTAACAGGTAAATCTTATTAAGTCTTTGTAGCTATAATTGGGCCAAGACTATGACGTGGAGAGTGAGGCACTCACCTCAGGCACAAAATTTAAGAGAGTGCCATAAAACTCAATAATCAAGATAAATAATACTTTAATGCAATTTTTTTTGAGGCAGAGTTTTGCTCTGCTACCTAAAGTGGAGTGTAGTGGTGCAATCATAGCTAACTGTAGCCTCAATCTCCTAAACTTAGGTGATCCTTCTATCTCAGCCTCCCAAATAGCTGGGACTACAGGTGCATGCCTCCATGACCAACTAATTTTTCTATTTTTTGTAGAGATGGGGTCTTGCTATGTTGCCCAGGCTGGTCTGGAACTCCTGGCCTCAAGTGATCCTCCAGTCTCAGTATCCCAAAGTGCTGGGATTACAGGCATAAACTCTGGAATATTTTTTTTAATTTTTAATTTTAACTTTTTTTTTTTGAGACAGAGTCTTGCTCTGTCACCCCAGCTACAGTGCAGTGGCATCCTCATAGTTCACTGCAACCTCAAACTCCTGGGCTCAAACGATCCTCCTGCCTCAGCCACCCAAGTAGTTGGGACTACAGAAGTACACTGCTGTGGCTGGCTAATTTTTCTATTTTTACTAGAGATAGGGTCTCGCTGTTGCTCAGGCTGGTCTTGAACTCTTGAGCTTAAGCGATCCTCCTGCCTTGGCCTCCGGAGTGCTAGGATTACAGGCATGAGCCACCGCACCGGCCCCTGTAATATTTTTAATTATCCAAATTAATTTGAAAAACTCCATGATAAACAAAATATCAGATTTTTCTTTTTTAAAAAAATAAAACTGCATTTATCTTAGGATCTAAAAATATTAGATTTTTCAATGAATACAAGACCTGTATTACTGATTTTTCCTTTTTCCTCAGGTTTCGATAGACTCAGGCAGTGGAGACAATGCCTCAAACATACGCCTTTTGGTTACTCTAATCGTGGGCGTTTCATCTTTTTATTTTTTATTTTATTTTCAGACAGGATCTCACTATGTTGCCCAGGCTGGAGAGCAATGGCTATTCACAGGCGCGATCATAGCTCACTACAGCCTCGAACTCCTGGGCTCAAGTGAGCCTCCCATCTCAGCCTCCTGTGTAACTGGGACTACCAACGTGCACCACCTCACCCAGCTCTCCCCTGGGCTTTTTAGACATCAAGGCAAGGGTAGACCTCAAATCATACCTTCTTAAAGTCTCGTATTCCAACTATATGCAGACCTAGCGTGCACTCTCCTTAGCCCCAGGCAGCTGGGTTGTTTGGATGGAGCCAGGAAAGAATGAAATGTGCAATCAGGTCCTGGCTGGTGCAAAGTGAGGGGTGCCTGCAAAGTTCCAGGCAGAATCAGCTGCCAGGTAAGCAGCCAGAGTCCAGGGAGCACGTTTTTGCCGAAATCAATGGGTCAGTCTCCCAGCAGTAGTTGAAGGGGACGTTTCACAGCGAGGACAAAGAGAGTCAGAAACCGAGGCTCTTTCTGCCTTAGTGAGGGAGCATTTTCATGCGCTTCCATTGGAGACAGCAGCTAATCTCATGATGTGAGCTGCAGCAAGGGAGCCATCAGAACTGGCACTCGGTTGACAGTGGGATAGGTCAGAGCAGGAAGGGCCAGATCAAGGCATTTGGCAGACGTAAGTGGGCAGGAGGCCAAAGCTGGGGAGGAGATAATTAGCATATTTAAAGGTCTAGGATCCGGTTGGCACAAAGTGCATGCCACCCTGTTGCTGAAGGTGAGGATGATGATATTGTTTTGGCAGCCAGGATCTGAGTTTCAGGGACAGGATTTCAGTTTCTTAGAGCAGAGGTTGACCAGACTGAGACTTGATGATCCCATATTTTCCCTCATAAATATGGGAACCAATACTGACAATTTTTAAATTTAGCCCAGTGGGGCAATTCTAATGACCAAACCCAAACAAAACAATACCTATCACCATCACCATGATTTCGTAAAAGAAAAAGCCATCTTATTACCAAAAGTAAAACAATCGTGATCTCAGAATAAGTAGCCATTTAAACTGGAAATTAACTTTACAAAAAGCTCATGGACATTCTTTTTCTCAGTTTGCAGCTGATGGACAAACGCTTTGTCACGGAGCAGGGCTGATGGCAGGGCAGACTTTAGCATGCTACTCTGGGCTGGGGCTACCATGGGGGCTTGGTTGTAAGAGACGTGGCAGAGGCTTGGTAGCCAGGGACAAGGTGTCTGTCCTGTCCCGAGCGTTTGTGCTGACCTGGCGCATTCATGCCTTCACAGCTGGCACCTCTGACGTCCTGCTGCGGGTACAGGTACGCCGGGTCACTCACCCACACAAGGGCCTTCTCACTTCCGGCCCAGCCTGCTCCCACTCCATTCCAGGGCCAACCGGGCCCTCTCCCACGTTCAGCCCTCCTCTTGCCTTTGGGACTTGACACCTGAACTTGCTTTCTCCAATTTTCCCCTTGGCACTCTTCAAGGGCTTTGGCTGGATCCTGCCTTTTGGCTCCTGCTCCTGCCACCTTGAGTGGATACCCTGTCCCATCCCTACCCCGGCTCCAGCTTCGTCCTCAATTGCCCAGAACCTGCCCGGAATGTCAGAGCTTAGACCAGCCTTCGCAGCCACTGTGATACAGACCCAGCACTTCTTCCACTCACGTCCTGCCATTCTGCAGTTGGGCTGGAGTGGCCCTACGGGGGCGAGGGAGAGAAGAAGGAGAAGCCTGTGTCTCAAGTTGGGACACAATCTGTAGAAGATAACCGGCCCCAGGGCAAGGAGCTAAATGGGCAATTAACCCAGATCTGTGTTGAAGTCTGTCTCTTGGACTTGTCCATAAGCCAAGGCAGGGACATAGCCTGATTGTACTTTAATCTTTTATCTCCTACTCACCCCTAAACCTCCATGCTTACCCCTCCCCCCAAAAAACCAACTAGTAAAGCCCATGTGCGATATTTTTGTTGCTGTTGATTGGATTCCTTCATTCAACACACATTTTCTTGATCACTTGCCGAGAATGAGCAACTATGATAAGCACTTTGAGAGCGATTAGGGCAACTGAGATATGGACACCGCCCTCAAGGGGACTTCAGCCTAACAAGGAAGAGGACACACAGAAATAAAGTAGAAAATATGGAATGTTTCAAGAAAAGTATGAAGACTGGGCTGAACTGGTTTCACCTCCAGTGCTTGGGTGCCATGGCCCCTGTGGGTCAGCTCAGCCCGGAAAAGAAATCTCCCCCCTGGGGCTCTAGCTAGTCCCTCCAGCCTTGAATGTAGCTCTGAGCTAAGGGAAGTGTCAGCACCTCAAGCACTTTGTTTTCAGTGGTTTTTTTTTTCCTTCAGTTTCCCATTTGTCTTGGTCTCCTGGTACTAGCCTCCCTGACCCACCTCCCACATTCATCCCAAACAAGACAAGACCTTTCCTTAAAAACAAGTGCCTTCTCCTCCCATTGCGAGATAAGGCTGCCCTTTGTGTGTTATTTTCATTGATTTATTGATGCTTGTTTTCGTGCTGCATTTGATTGGCCTTGTACTTACTTTGCCGAAGCCCGAAGGTTGTTTAAGCAGCAGGGCACAAGAAAGAGGGAAACAAATCAAAGAAACACTAAACTCTGCAGAAAAGAATTTTTAATGAATTGATTCAGTATCAGTGATGACGTTTCCCAACAAGAGTGTCCAGAAATAAGTTGGTGGGTGGCCAGGTGTGGTGGCTCATGCCTATAATCCTAGCACTCTGGGAGGCCGAGGTGGGAGGATCACTTCAGCTCAGGAGTTCCAGCCTGAGCAAGAGTGAGACCCTGTCTCTAAAAAAAAGAAAGAAAGAAGTTGGTCGGGAGGATGCTTCAGGCCAACAATACAGATCTGAGATTTCCGTCACCTGCTTTACTTCAGGCTAAATGACACCAGCAGTGGTCAGACTTCCTCTAGGGCCAGGGATATGTCCCCAAGGGGCCCTTTGGTGGCCGGCCAAGCCCATGCAACTCCCAGTGGGTACCCTTCTGACCTGTGCCCAGACTCCCAAGGTGAGGTTTTCCAAAATTCCACAAGCTTTTAGCAGTAGAACCATCTCTTTCTTCCTGATTTGATTTGAGATGGGGCAGCCTGGAAGCCGGGGGAAAGAATTCTGAATCAAAGTCCAGGGACCTCAGTCCTAGTGTTGATTGCACTCCTGACCGGGACAAATTCCCCAATTTATCCGAAATTATGTTTTCCTGAGTCAGATAGTCTGTCAAGTTCAATGAGGCTATGTACACTTATTTAGCTTTAATTATTTAATTATAAATCTAATATATATTCACTATTAAAAAAAGTGAACATGTATGGAAATGCATCAAAAAAGGTCTCTCATTTCCACCTACCATCTTCAGAAATAAGCACTATTAGTTAGGTGAACACCCTTCCAGAAAGTTATCTGTACCCACACAAACACATCACTAGGTGTGTTTAGCTCCCACCTAGTTTCCAAGTCTGCCTAATAGCTATGGAATTCCCAGCCTTCCCAGTTAAGACTCTGTCTTCTTAACCCATTTTATTCTCTTGGCACCAAGAAAGGTTCCTGTTTTTTCAAAAATGTAGTCTCTTTTTTTCTAGAAAATTCCAGAGATAAGGAAAAGGCGTGAAGTCGGCTTGTATAAATAAACCCAAGAGCCAATTATGTGTAAGTAATCTGAGCTCCTTATTTAGGGATATTACATTTGTAGTTTGAAATCAGCCATGGTAGGAGTGTTTACACCATAGAAATTGGCAAATGCTACTACCCAGGGTCTCCCCGGCCCGTCCCCAGTTTGCCAGCCCACCACTGGGCCTGGGGCAGAGCATGCTTGAAGCAGTCAGGAGGGCCAGTGAGATAGCAGCTCTGTGGTTTGATGGGCTCTGTGGAGTCAAGAGGAGACTGATCAGTAGGCTGCGTCCTTGCTGGAAAAAGTTAACAGCCCCCTGGGCGAGACCATGGAAACAGATGCTGGCAAAATAATAGGGGGCTTACACCCGCTCTCTGCTGTCCTGAAGCTAACGCTCCATAGGTTACATCCCTTCACCTCTACGGTAGATTGTTAAAGTAATGGCCCCAGCGCATCATGCCTGCTTGTGTCCCTGCGCCTTTGCAATACGATGCTGTTGCTCCCCCATCCAGAGGTGGAGGCTATTTTGTTACCTCCTTGAATCTGGACGGAAGTTGGTGGGTAGTGGAAGCTAAAGGTGGAATCACACTTTATGGCCTTTTTTGACCAAAGAATGTGGTGGAAATATTGATAACAATGTGCAAATTCTGGAGCTTATTCCTAAAGGGGTCTTCCAGCCTCTCCAATCACCCTCTCATAACCTTGAGACCACCGTATGCTGATGAAGGTCAGTCTATTGGAGGAGGAGAGGCCACCTGGAGAGCTGGTGACCAGCGCCAACTGCCACACGTGAATGAGGCTGTGTTAGACAACCCCAGCCCAAGTCAAATGGCTGCAGCTGTCTGAGTGATCCCAGGTGACCCCAGCAGAACCGCCCAAATAGCCAACGCACGGCATTGTGGGAAAAAATAAACCACTGTTTGAAGCCCCTACATTTTGCAGTGGTTTGTTGCACAGTAGGTAACTGAAACTACCTCAAAATCTGGAGAAAGTCAGGGCCTGCCAGGAAAGCTGGCTGCGCCTCCCTGCTCTTCCTGGGCCCATCCTGGGACCCCCCTTGGCTATAAACAAATCTCTGCTAAAGTTGATAAGTGGCCAGGATTTAAGGTGTCATTCCTTATGCAGCTTCAAAGGAATAAAGTTCTACCAGTGGGATTTCAGGCCCTTATCAAGGACATATTTATGGTCAGGGTCCCTCCTGCCTGCTCTTGAGAAGTGACAAAGTGGCTGCTTCCTTCGGCAGTTTGCAGCTCACCTACTACAGATCTGCCTTGCCCAGGTGAGGGCATGGGGCCGATCAAATTCAGAAGAGACTGAGCTGATTGATAATGCAGAGGAAATTTTGAGGAGACTGAGGCACATCCTCCCTTCTTTGTAGCCAAACAAAATAATCCCAAACCCCAAAATATTACTAGGAAAAAAATAAACAAGGATTCCAAAGATGACAGAATATTGGGCCATGTGTTATAGGTCATGCATTGTATATGGCAGTTACATAAAGACAGTAAAAAGTCAGATGGATTCCACTAGAATTTGACCTCTTCTGAGGTCTTCACATTGCTTTGAAAGTTTCTATTTGTATCTGTTTGTCTCACTAGACTGTAAGTCTCTTGAGAGCAGGGATCATAAGTTATTCACCTTTCTGATTCAAGAGCCTAGCACGGGGCTTTGAGTAGAGCCAGTGCCAATGAGTGATGTTGAACTGAAGCCCAAATTCAAGCCCAAAGAGCAGAGTGGGAAACTATGGTTCTGAAACTTTGAAAGGTTTAAAATACCAGCAGAGGAGCCAGGAGAGCAGGTATCTAAGCCCATGGAAACTGCTGGCCTGGCCCGGTGAGCACTTGTTTCCCTTAACCCCACCTCCAGCCAAGAGTTAGTGCCTTCACCTGGGACACTGGTAACTTCAAGGTGAGGCTTCGAATCTCAGAGTGCGGTGCCACCTCGAGCTTCCGCTACCCTCCAACCTCTGTCCAGACAGAGGTGACTTTGCCTGGCTTTGGGAAAATTGGAACCTGTTTGTGACCTAGAACTGGCTCTGGAGGCTGATGACTTTCAACCCCTCGATTGTTCAAGGCAAAGCAAACAGTACAGAAGAAACCCTGGCAGATGGCACATCCCCAGACACTTGTCAGCAGCTCTGTCAGCTTGTCGTTCTCACTGATGGGCACCTGTCCCCTCAACTCCTCCCTCTAGCATCCACTCTTGAGCCTGGGGTCCCGGGGGCTTCAGGCCTCCCAGGCACCTCTCTGGATGAGTGCAATGGCTCTGGGTAGTGTCACACTCTTTCTACTACTCTAGCTCTGCTTTATACATCTGGGGACAGGGCCAAGAAAAGGGGTCCACTGAGGCAAATGACCCAATAACCTCTTGTCACTCCCTTCCCAACCAAAAGCACAGTTTGGCACTATCTCCAGAAGGAAGAAGGCAGAGAAGGAGGGATGGAAAGGGGAAGAGAGTAGGACAGATTGCCTAACACCTTAACAGGTTCCCCGATTAACTGCAGAATAAAGTTCAATCTTTTTTTGGTATGCAGAGCCCTTCCCAGGCTGGGCTCACCCACAATGGCAGCCTTATCTCTGCCTCTCCCCACTCTGACCTGGCAACCACGGGAGTCTGCCTCACATGCGTGCAGGTTCTGAGTCTGGAATGTCTCTTTCCCTTCCCTGCCCATGAAGGGACACCCTCCCTTGGGCCCCGCCCTGCCTTCCCCCAATCTGAGGCAAAGGCAGCCTCGCCACACCTCACTGCAACTTTTGCCCCCACCACAATCTGCCTGGTAATACAGCTGGATCATTCATCCATCCATCCATTGCTTGAACAAGTGTTTATGGAGCACCATATGAGCAAGGCTCTGTGCTCGGTTCCAGGGATCCCACGGGAAGGAAGTAGACACAGGCCCTACCCTTGCAGACTTTACAGCCCAGGGGTGGAGACAGACACTGAGTAAATACCTGCACCGGGTGATGGCAGCACATGGTAGGGGGTTTGCTCTAACAGCAAGGGTGGGGCAGCTTCCCCCAAGAAGGGGGATAATAGCAGAAAGCTAAGAAGGGGTTGATGAGATGAGGGGTGGGGTGAGAGGCTGGGGCAGAAGGACCAGTGAAAGGCTGGGAGGTGGGAGGGAGCAGGGAGTATTGAGGAAGTAAAGGGGCTGAGGGAGTTGTGCAAGCTCTGGGCTGTGGCTGGATGGGCAGGCAGGGACCAGATCCTCCAGGGTCTGTAGACCACAGTGAGGGCCTTCGTCCTCGCCCTATGAGTAAGGGAGACAGCGATGGGTTCACCCCAGTGGGGTCAGGGCGATGGGCACATGTCTGATTTGCAGTTTTTAGAAGATCCATCCCTCAGCTGTGGGGTTGGGGACTGGGTTAGCAAAGCAGGCAGGAGTGAAGCCAGGAAAGCCAGTGAGCGGCTGGTGCGGTGGTCCAGGGAGGAGGTGCACACAGCCGGGACAGTGGTGGGCACACTGGAACAACAGGCAGCAGGTCGGGCTGATGGGCCCTGCGGCAGGTTGGAATTAGGGACGGAATGAGCACAGATTGGAGTCCCAGAGGACTCCTGGGTCTCTGGCTTGGAAAGTGTCTGTCTCTCCCACTAGACTGGGGCTTCCTTAGTCTCCTATCCCCACCTCTGCCCTACCCTGCAGAGCATCTTGCAAGGAGCCCTCCTATGAACAATGCTGGTGGGAGGGAAATCCAGACCCACAAAGGGGAAACCCTCTCCGTTAGGGTGTATGTTAGTGTTGAGCTAAAGCCATTTTAACCGAACCATTTACAGAGTTCTTGTAACAAATAGGTATTTCAAAATGCACAAAAATCAGCTCTCTCCAAAGTGATAAAGTAATGGTTTTGGAATGTAGACAGATAGGTGGGGTGTGACAATTCTGTTCTCATTTTTGTAAGAGATAATAGTTTGAACTGGGCCAGGCGAGGTGGCTCACGCCTGTAATCCTAGCACTCTGGGAGGCCGAGGCAGGAGGATCGTTTGAGCTCAGGAGTTCGAGACCAGCCTGAGCAAGAGCGAGACCCCGTCTCTACCAAAAATAGAAAGAAATGATCTGGACAGCTAAAATTATATATATAGAAAAAAATTAGCCGGGCATGGTGGCGCATGCCTGTAGTCCCAGCTACTCAGAAGGCTGAGGCAGTAGGATCGCTTGAGCCCAGGAGTTTGAGGTTGCTGTGAGCTAGGCTGACGCCACGGCACTCCAGCCCGGGCAACAGAGCGAGACTCTGTCTCAAAAAAAAAACAAAGTTTGAACTGAAGGAAGCTTTTAGAAACAAATACTACATAAACGAAGAAGCCCCAAATATGAAGATATCTATAGATATAAATTATATAAAAATTATATATAATATATAAGTACAATACATGTTAAAATATATTTAGTATTTTAAATTGCAAAAGGAATTTTTCACTGTGAAAAATTTAAGCAATATATAAAGAATAGAGCCAAAAGTGAAGTGCCCTTTCACTCACCCCCAAAGCTACCCCTTGTCAAACATAAGCGCTTTTTCCTATGCGCCAGAACATATTTTCCACTTTTAATAAAGATGAAATTATTCTATCTTTTTCTGTGGCTTTCTTATCTTCCCAGGATATCATAGTTATATGCAAACATGATTTAAGGTGATAGGGAAGCCACAGGCTCTAGAGAAAAATGATTGGGGTTCAAATCCCAGGTCTGCCACTTACAGAGCCTTGTACTCTCAGATGAATGACCTACCCCTACGCCTCAGTTCCCTCATCTATAAAAAAGCACTAGTTATGGTATTTTCCTTACAGGATTTTTATTTTTATTTTTATTTTTTATTTTATTTATTATAGCTTATTATGGGGGTACAACCGTTCTGGTTAAGTATATTGCCCATGCCCCTCCCAACCCCCCCGAGACCGAGCCTCAAGGGTGTCCATTCCCCCGACAGTGCACATCACACTCATCATGTAGGTAAACACCCGTCCCCTCCCCCACCCCCACACCCCGAGTCAGATCTTCAAGTATGTCCATTCCACTGACAGTTCGCTTCGCTCTCATCATGTAGATATACACCCATCCCCTCCCCCCACCTCTGTCCGACACCCAATTGGTGTCATTCCCAA
>CM052441.1:126616598-126656265 GCA_028533085.1 Varecia variegata
TTTCAAAAAGTTCTTTCAAATTGTAAGTAGATGTTTTGCTATATTTGGTGTTAATTTCTAGTGTTAATGTTCTGTGGGCAGTTTGGGTCGTAAAGCTTTCATTTTGGAAAATGCATGAAAATTTTCTGACACATTACATAGGCAGTTTTAAAACAAGTCCATGGAAAGTCCTATAAGAACACAGATAACTACTAAATCAAACTTATTAATTATATTAGTCAAATATTTAATTTTTAACTAATTGGTACATCAATTTTCTCCCTCTGATTTCTTCTGTTATTTCCTTCTCCCTGTTCTCTCCATTTGTAATTTCTGGCATTCCTGTGTTGGTCAATATCAAATCTCTTAGAGCTATTCTATATGCTGTTTAACATTTTTTCATATTAACCATATTGAGACTAGAAGAACAATGACTTGGCATTAGGATGAAAATGCCACTGAGCATGTGAAATCATCTGGTGATTATGTAAGTACTGCACAAATAATAAAACTTAACAAGTTAATAAAACAGCACATATTGGGAAAAGCACATTGCAATGCAAATGACCAAATAGCAGAATGCTGAATTTTATGAAACTTGAAAAGTCAGTTCAGCCAAATATTTATTAAACATTCAGTGGATGGCACCGGCATAAGGCAGTAGAAGCTACTGGCCTGCTCTTGTGACAAATTAGTTCTCTTGGAGAAATAGGACATATACCTGTGCAATATGGTTATCTAACATGGCATGAATCCTTTGATCAGTGGGAGATGTGAGCCAGTGAATAAATTCTTCCCCTTTTCTTCTTCTTCTTTTGCTTTTTTTTTTTTTTTTTTTTAGAGACAAATTCTAGCTCTGTCACCCAGGCTGGAGTACAGTGGTGTGATCACACCTCAAGGTAACCTTGAATTCCTGGACTCCAGTGATCCTTCCACTTCAGCCTCTTGAGTAGCTGGGACTACAGACATGCACCACCATGCCTGGCTAATATTTTACTTTTTTTTGTAGAGATGGGGGTCTTGCTATGTTGCCCAGGCTGGTCTCAAACTTCTGGCCTTAAGCAATCCTCCTGCCCTGGCCTCCCAAAGTACTAGGATTACAGGTATGAGCCACCATGCCTGGCCATCTTCTCATCTATTAAAGGCAAAATTCTAAATTTCCTAATACAAGGTCCTCGATAACCTGGCTTCTGCCTACCATGCAGCCTCCTCTCTAGATTGTCACCTCTGACCCCTATACATCAGCCACTCTGAACCACTTACCCTTCCTCAAATATTCTGTGTTTTCACTGGATTAGGCAGTGACATAGCAAAGCCATCAATCAATCAATATTGATTAACTGAAAAGCATTATAAAGCTTGTGTACAAAGGTATAAAAAAGTATAAGACATGCTCCTTGCTCTAAAAAACTTGGAATCCAACAGAGGAGACAGGACATAAATGCATGGAAAGTTATTATAAATAAACTAAGAATTAAATAATATAAAATATCAAGGTGTGAGATTCTGAGAGGCATTTTGAAGATGGAAATGATAGAGCTGGGGACACTGTATAGGACAGAGGAGAGTGTTAATAATACTCACTTATAGTTTAAAAGCAATTTCACATATTTTTTACTCGAGCTGAATCAAATGGTACTTGAATTTCTGCCAGATATAAGCAGCAAAGGAGGAAGAGAAAGAGAAAGAGAGGAAGAGAGAAGGAGGCAAGGAGGAAGGGTGTGAGGAAGAAAGGAAGAAAATATTAACATCTATGGAGGGCTTGATAGTTCCTAAGGCATTTTCATAGGCATCACCTCATTTGATTCTCACACAACTCTGAGGGTAATTATTACTTCTATTTATTACACAAGGGCTGACACTCAGAGCAGCCATACCCAGCTAATATCAGGCAGAGCAAGACTCAAACACAATCCTCTAATTTCAAATTCATAATTTTTCTACTATGTTCCACTGAAGCTGAGATACAAAGTGGGAACCATGCTGGGTCAATCTATGTCAATACAAGAGCATGCAAAGTCTTCAAAGCCAGAAGGAAATATTTCAAGTAGTTACCAATAAACAATGTGAAATGTGGCAGAACAGTCAAGAAGAGGCCTGAGTAAAGATCATTAGAACTGTTTTGTTTTGCCTTTTCATTTCTAAGCATCCATTGGTAAACTTTTAGTTGGTCAGAACCTTATAAAGTTAAACAGTAGATCAGAAATCAAGGTTCTAAGCAACGAAATCACATGTTTAAGATGTTTGGGTAAGTTCTAGAGTGAGGTTTATGATCAGGATCATGTTCAGCCATGTATTTGATACACGATGTGCAAGATGTTCATACAAATTGAAGATAAACACAAAGCCCTTCAATAGAAACATGGCGAAAAGGCATAGATAAAAATTCACACAAACAGTAATTCAAGGACCTGATAAATATGTCAAAACATGTTCATCCTACCTGTAATCAAAGAAATACAAATGAAAATAGCAGATATCTGGGCTGGGTGTGGTGGCTCACGCCTGTAATCCTAGCACTCTGGAAGGTCGAGGCAGGTGGATCCTTTGAGCTCAGGAGTTCGAGACCAGCCTGAGAAAGAGCGAGACCCGTCTCTACTAAAAATAAAAAAAATTAGCTGGGCATTGTGGTGCATGTCTGTAGTCCCAGCTACTCAGGAGGTTGAGGCAGGAGGATTGCTTGAGCCCAGGAGTTTGAGGTTGCCATGAGCTAGGCTGATGCCACAGCACTCTAGCTCGGGCAACAGATCGAGACTCGGTCTCAAGAAAAAAAAAATAGTAGATATCATTTTACCTATCAAATTAGCCAAGAATTTATTTTTTAATTTAGTAGGCAATGATGGCTACAAATGTAGTAAGAGTGCAATAAGTATACTCTGGGAGGGTACAATAGTACAATCTCTTTGGAAAGTGGGTTGTCATTATGTATTAAGAACCTTAAAAAATGTTCCTTCTCTTTGACCTGGTAAGTTCACTTATAGAATCTAGCCCAAGGAAATAATCAGAGATATAAAGACTTATATATAAAAATATTGGTTAAATATGTTTGTTTTTAATACAGAGAAATTTTTAGCAATTTACACACCCAGCAATGGTTAATTATTCTAAATCTGTAGAATGGATTATACTATGCCGTCATTAAAAATGATGATTATGACAAATGCTTAATGTCAGGGGAAAATAGGAACAATGTAATATTAGGCAAACTGCAGGATACAAAATCGTATTCACAATAGAAACTCATTCAGAAAGAAATGGAGCAAGATGGTTAGCACTGCATGGTGAGATTATAGATGATTGCTATTTTCCTCTTTATTTCTGTGTGTTCCAAATTTTCTATAAAAGCATTTCCAGGTTTTATAATGACACTGAAGCCCTGATATTTTAGACTAGAAAAAATTGATTTTTATTTTTTTTTGAGAATCAAGTTCAAGATGTAATGTTGGTGTTTTTGCTGGGGATACTTGAGCTGCAAGTCATGGAACACTTAATGTGGTTTAAAAAACGGACCAGACCTAGGCAGTTACTGGTGTTGGTGAGAGCCCCCATCTCTATGATGAACTGACATTTTGTTCATGGTTATAAGAAGGCTGCTGCAGCTCCTGCCATCAGATTCATGTTCAAGGCAGGAGGAAGGTAGAAATGCCCCAGTGGTGATTTTAAAAAATGGCCCCAAATTCTTTGACATGGGGTGGAGGTTATGTCCCCTCCCCTTGAATCTGGCTTGTGATTACTTACAATAGCTCATGGTGGGGCCAGGCACGGTGGCTCACACCTATAATCCTAGCACTTTGGGAGGCCGAGGTGGAAGGATTGCTTAGGTCAGGAGTTCAAGACTAGCCTGAGCAAAAGTGAGACCCCATCTCTACAAAAAATGAAAAGAAATTAGCCAGGCATGGTGGTACACACCTGTTAGTCCCAGCTACTTGGGAGGCTGAAGCAGGAGTATCGCTTGAGCCCAGGAGTTTGAGATTACAGTGAGCTACTACGAGGCCATCACACTCCAGCCTGGGGGACAAAGTGAGACTCTGTCTCACAAAAAAAAAAAAAAGAAAAAGAGTATGGTGGAAGTGGTGCTTTGTGGATTCCAAGGCTGGGTCATAAAAGGCGATGCGGCTTCCACGTGGCTCTCTTAGAATGTCCACTTTCCAGAAAATCCCTCTGCTTCCTCTCAGAAGCAGCTGCCATGCTGTGAGAAGCTGCAGGGGGAGTTCAGAGCCCATGTGTCTGGTCAACAGTGCCAGCTGAGCCCAGCCTTTTAGTAACCCCAGCCCAGGTGTTGGACATGTGTGTGAAGAAGTCTCCAGATCTGTGCTGTCAATTCAGAAGCTGCTGTCCACATGTGGTTATTTCAATTTCAATTTAATGAGAATTAAATTAAATTTTTAAAAATTCAGTTCTTCATTCACACTGGCCACATTTCAAGTGCTCAATAGCCACATGTGGCTATCACATTGAACAGCACAGATATAGCACATTTCCATCATCGGAGGAAGTTCTGTTAAACACATCTGCTCCAGATAATTCTTGGGTGCTGAGTCTTCCCAGCTGCAGTTCCAGACATCGTGGAGCAGAGAGACAAGCCATGCATCCCCCGTGCCCTGACTGATTTCCTGACCAAGAGCATAATAAAATGGGCATTTTCATGCCATAATAAATGAGTGTTTTGGATAGTTTGTTATGCAGCCAGTAGTAACTGGAACAAACTCCTTTGATAAGAAAAGCAAAGTGCTCTCAGAAACTATCCCAGCTGACTTCTATTTATGTCTTATTGGCAGAACAGTGTCACAATGCCACCCCTACTGCCATGAAGCCTGGGAAAACACACATTTAGCTCTTATAGCCGCTTTAGTCAGTAAGACAGGGGATGAGAATGGGGCATGGGAAATGGGTGAGCTGGCAACAGTGTCTGCCACAACTGGTGTTTTTTATATATATATATATATAAATAAAACTATATAGTTTTATATATATATAAAACTATATTTTAGTAAGCAGAGCTGCATAATAACATATGCGACCCATGCTTTAAATGTATTTAAAGTACTCTAATAACATTTGCTCACAGAGAACTTTAAATAAATGTTCTTTGTACTCAGAATGTCATGAACACTGTATCACTCCTAGAACCTGCATGATAATCTCTTGCTGAAATCAATATCCTCATCCTTAGCTAATGGAGAGAAATTTCAAGATTTAGTTCGGATTTTTGTTCATCAAGATTATAAGGAGTAAGCAAGTTATAAGGAGACATTCTCCTATCAGACCAAGTTGCTTCAGTGGAATTGCCTGCTCCAAAGATAAATGGGTTTGCTCAACATTATCTAGTTTTTTGTTTTTTGTTTTTTTTTTGAGACAGAGTCTCGCTTTATTGCCCGGGCTAGAGTGAGTGCCGTGGCGTCAGCCTAGCTCACAGCA
This sequence comes from Varecia variegata, assembly GCA_028533085.1. NCBI lineage: Eukaryota > Metazoa > Chordata > Mammalia > Primates > Lemuridae > Varecia > Varecia variegata. Next base: position 126,621,996 of record CM052441.1, read on the forward strand.
ACCTCAAACTCCTGGGCTCAAGGGATCCTCCTGCCTCAGCCTCCCGAGTAGCTGGGACTACAGGCATGCGCCACCATGCCTGGCTAATTTTTTTTTTCTATATATATTTTTAGTTGGCCAGATAATTTCTTTCTATTTTTAGTAGAGACGGGGTCTCACTCTTGCTCAGGCTGTTCTCAAACTCCTGAGCTCAAACAATCCGCCTGCCTCGGCCTCCCAAGTGCTAGGATTACAGGCGTGAGCCACCGCGCCCGGCCCTCTAGTTATCTTTTAATTACAAATATCTGTGTGCCAGGCCGTTCTGGAGAATGTATGGCCCTCCTTTACAAACCCATGCGAAAAGCCACAGGAAACCCACACTGAGGTCTCCTCAGACGTCAGTGCATTGTCTTCCTTTGAGAAATGTTTAGGAAAAGACTGGTTTACTTGTTTTTTTAATAACTCTATGGTTAGTTTATCATTTTTAAAATTAGTATACTACAGTTTGTGTTGCATGACTGTCTATAAAGCAATGAATAATAATAAGAACAATATTATATTTGTATGTTGCCTTCTTTTCAAATGAAGGTAAATGGTCAATTCCCTAGAAGTGAAATGAGCCTTAGTAGTACACACTATGTGATAGCCATTCTCCTGCAATCCTACCTCAACTTGCAAGGAAACATAATAAGAATTAGAAAGTTTAGGACACATCTCTCAGAAATCAAGGTGGTGTGTGCATGTGTGTGTGGATGAGGGAATAATTCTGGGCACTTTCAAGAACTGTATTTTATAATGATATTGGAAGTTTTTTTTTTTTTTTTTTTTTTACCAAACAATTACTACCTTTACTGTAAGGCGAGGCTAGGAATTGTGTGGAAGGTAAGATGTGAAAGGCAAAGGCTATGGTTTCTAGTGACTATCATTTGCTCAGAGAGAGGTATACCTCTTGATTGTGATACCGCCTGGAGCCTAATACCAAATTCTTCCTTTTTTCCCCCTCCATAAATTGAAATAATCATTTAGCTGTCCACTCCCCTGCACAATTCCAGATTCAATGTTAAATAGTAATCAGCCCTACAAGGGGTTCTTTAAAGTGCAAAACTTGGATAAAGGACATTTTATACTTTGTGACTGGCAATGTTCAAAGATATAAATTGGCTTTCCCTTCTATTGGCAATCCATATTTGAAAAAGAACTACAAAAGGGTTGGATTAGATAATCTCTAACATCTCTTTCAATAAAAAAATTCCACATTTAAAAACTCAGAGATTATCTAATCCAACCCTTTCTGTAGGTGAGAAAACTAAAAGTTGATAAAAACTGGGTTGAAACTCAGATCTTCCAATACCTATGTTTCAGTGCTTTTTCCAGTATGCGATAGGGCCTCCATGTGTATCTGTGTGTGTGTGTGTGTTTATTTGGTTTGAAATCCTCTCATACCCGTGGGATGAGCAGCAATAACTCATAAATTTTTGACACCTAAATTTCTGACTTAAAATGTTTATTTACTGCTATTGATATTTAATCAGCAACTATTGGATGACTGCTCTCATATTTTAAACAAACGTTATGGATTGGGGGCATTCAGAAAAGCGAATTTGTTCCTTCCTTTTAGAGAATTCATGGAAAGTATAGATAGGCTTGACAAAATTACGATTCATCTATCTTTAGTTAGACATTTTAATCTCAGCCAAGCTTATTATGCTCCCCTAATTATAGTGATATATTTTCCAAATTACAAATCCAGATACATGGTCCTGAAATTCTGGATGTTTGGTACAGTAACATTATTTGCCTAATGGTAACAGAAATTATGCTCTGGAGCACATGAAAAATCAAGTGTTTCTCTTGTTAAGCCATTCCCAAAATATCCTACCTAGTTTCTTGCAATTTCTGTTCTCAACTAATTATAAAATTAAAAATAACTCATTTTTATTGCAAATGGAATTAATGGTCATTATTAAAAAAAACTCAATACATACGAATGAGCAAAAAAAAGAAAACAGAATGAATAATTTATGTTTAATATTTTGATATTTCGATGCAGAGGAAGGGGCATTTTAATTTAAAATGCTTGCCATATTTTCACAATTTAATTCCACTTTTGTTTGCAACTATTAATAGAAAACCTAAATCCTAAAAAAAAAAAAAAATCCGAACTTAAAGAGTCACTGAGTAAAACTATGTTTTAGAAATCTACACAATAAACATGAAATCGGTCACCTGACCACTCCCCACCCTCAGCCCATTCCACAAACCCATCTTTCCCTCATTGAGAAATGTCTTTTCTAAATGCGGTTCCTTCTAAAAGGGAGAGGGGGGAGAGTCGGGGTGGGAGAAGAAGGCTACTTTCAGATCTCGAATCCATAAAGCGAAAAGCTTCTAGGCCCGACTCGTAAAGCGGGTTTGTGCCCGAGGAGCACAGCTGGTCTACACAGGCCCGCCCTGCGGACACCCCACGCCTGGGTGAGCTGCGGTTTAACTTCTTTACAGCAGGTTGAGGGCAGGCCCCGCAGTTTTGAGGGGGAGGCGGCGCCCCAACCGGTGTTTTTCCAGGAAGTGCTCCAAGAACGCAGAGGAAAGGGGAAACGGGAAGGCCAGGCGATGGGCGTTTCATTCATTGCTTCTCTTTCTCCCCCTCCCCTCCTTAGCTCCCCCCAGACTTTCTCTCCCCTTTCCCCAGTCGGAGTTTGACGTCGGTCTCCTGGATACCAGACGGCCAATCGCCTGGTTGCTACGGGACAAGCGCGGCCAATCAGGCGTCGTTGCTACCTGTGAGTAATATTTTTAGCAGAGAGGGACGCTCCATTCCACTCCCAGTGTAACTTCGTGTGTTTCTCTGGGGCAGGTTGTGAAAAGAGGCGCTTACCCGGTCGCACCCTTTGGGTCCCCCTCTTTCCCCACTCCCTCACGTATTTCAATCGGAAATTATCTTAAATGCGCATTACAGGAAGGCATCGTGTTTACTCCGTGCACCCATGTTAAAGCAAGCCCTTGAAATGCACCATGCATGTGTGTATACGTATACGTACACGTATACACTCTTGAGACACACGCTGTCTGGCATCGCGTCGCCACGCCCTGGGCCGTGGAGGCCTGGGCTGGGACGTTTGCAATAAAATATGATCCTTCTCAAGCCATCCCCACGTCCGATCTGCTGCCGGCTCGCACGGGGAGGTCTGAGGTGGCACTGCGGAGGCAGTTAAACTGTCACCTGGGCGGGAGACGTGACGAGGTGGCCCTTCCCCACCCCCAGCCCGGCACCACAGCTTTGGGTTCTGCAGTTGCCACTCTGGGTGGCAGTTGGCCTAGGCCCTGAGACGATTAATATGCAATTAATCGGGTGCACGAGTCCCAGTCACAGTTCGCCCTTTCTCTGAACTCCCCTGGGGTGGGCTGGGGGCCGACTTGGTAGCTAGTCCGCGAGTGCGATTTTCCTCGGCCACAGCCCCGCTCGGGTAGGGCATTTTCTGTATCCTCTCCCCTCCCTGTCGGGGCCTGGGGCTCTCGGCGTTACCCGCCGCCACTGCTCCACCAGCTCCGCTCCCCTCCCCCCTCACCCCGGCGCTCTCCGCCTAGACCGAGCGCAGCCGCTCTTCCCCACCCCTTTCGCCCTCACTGGCACGTCTCTCCCCCAATCCCTTTCCAAATTTTCTCTTAATCCCGCCTACAGTCACTCTAGGTCGTCGGTTCATTGGTCCTCCTGGAGCCCGAGGGGTGTGACTTTCCCCACCCCGGCCGTCCGCCGCCCGCCAGGACATGGGCAGGCGGGACTTGGCCAATGGCGTCGGGGGGCAGGGCAGGGGCGGAGCCAGCGGGAGAGGGTCGGGGGCGCCGGGCGCGGAGGGAGGGGAATGGTTACACCGCCCAAAGCTGTGTGACGCGGGGCGGGCGCGCGCACCCCCACGGAGGGGAATGGGGGCAGGGAGGAGAATATAAAACGAGAGGCGGGGCGCGCGCCGCGGCAGAAGGAGCGAAGCTCTGGCCCGGCGCGGTGAGGGCGACTACGGGGACGCTGGGCCGGGGCACTGGGCTGTGTGAAGTGAGCGCGCTTGCCAGACCCTCGTCCCCGCCACCCCGAGCCAGAAGCAGCAAGCTCCTGAGGCCCGCCCGAGGCCGCTGTCCTCCGCCCGGCGGCGGCAACGTCTTGCACTCGGCCAGCTCGGCGCTCCGACCCTCCCGGGTCCCCGCCCTGCCGCCCCTCTCCCCCGCCCAGCCGCGGGCCTGTGGTGGAAGCAGCCCCGAAGCAGCCCGTAAGTATCGCGGGGCGGCGGGCGGGGTCGGCGAGGAGACGGGAGCCCCGGGCCGTGCAGCGGAGGAGGGGCTGCAGCGTCGTCCAGCCCCGGCCCTCGGGGGCTCGGGGCCGGCAGCGCCGCGGCCCGGGGCGCGGAGGGGCAGCCGCCGGGACCCGAGGGGAGCGGCTCCCGAGGCCCCGCGGGAGGCGGCTCCGAGGGGCGGCGGCGCGTCGGGCTTGGCCTGGGCGGGTGACCAGGGAGGGCGGCCCGTGGCGAGCTGACGGGAGTCGGGGGTTGGGGCGCACGGGAGGAGCAGCGAGCTCGCGGGGAACGCTGCAGTCCGACCGAAAATGGTGCCGGGGAACCGGTGCTCCCCTGGGCTCTGGCCGGGTCCCAGGAGCCTCGGGGGGGGGGGGGGCGGGGAGCGGCGGGTCAGGTTACGGCGGGGGAGGGGAGCGGCTGACCCGGCTGCGGCCGGCGCCCCGACCTGCTCGGTGCCGGTGCTCGGCCTCGGGAGATTGCTTTTCCATTCCCGTGGCCTCCTCCTCCTCCTGCTTCTCCTGCGAGGAGGCTTGTACTCTCTTCCTCCTCCACCTCCACCTCCTCTTGCTTTTGCTGCTGCTGTAGCGCTTGGGCTCCGAGGGCTGTGAGCAGAAATCTAATGAGACTCAACTGGCTGTTTATGTAATTTCTTCACACTCCCGTCTGTCTTAAGGCGTTGCTCTAAAACTACCTTCCACCGAGCCCGAATTTGGCTCGGCTGCACCTTCAAGCAATTGGGCTTAATCGGCTGCCGGTGCCGGCGCTCAGGCTTTTGACTTAGAAAGTGTTTGTAGTTTAGGGGCAGCCAGGGATTCTTTTCCCTTTGTCACCACGGATATGGAAAATGGAACAGACGAATTCATACCAACTTGATTTTTAAATGTCCTTTTTAATCAACCTCAGTGTACAAATAGGTCCCCTTCGCAAATATCTTCTGTTTGCCCTTGATCTTTTCTTATCCCCACCCAGTGCTGATCCAGCAAACGTTTAAAGGTCGACCTTATCATACATGCCTCTCCGGCTGTTCTCCCGTGAGAGGGAGGGAGGTGGTTTTTAAAATCAGAATAAAACTCAGATACCCTGGCCTTTAAACAGAATAATCAATGGAGCTTTAAAATTCATTGTTACTTTTGTTGCACTTGGGCTGAAGAGGTATTTTCAGATTTAGAAAAATACACATTGAAAAAAAACACAGAGAAGCTCCATTATTGTGTGCCCTTAGTATATTTAAGGCTTGCAACTATAGGACGATTTGGTTCCTAATCATCGTTGAGTAGGATGACAATTCGTTTAGTACTTAGTACCTTTAATTTTAGCATCATGTACTTTGGAAATTAAAATAAATTTCCTAACTTCTCAAATTTCTAAATGTTAACAATAGAGCAGATTTAGACAGTATATATCCAAAATGAACTACAATATAGTATCTACTTCTAAATTGGTGAATAACAATAAAAATTAATGACCACTTTCTAAAAGTGGCATGTATATGTGGGGCATCTGCTGAGTACAGTTTCCAGTAAATATTCTTGTGAGAATTGAAGGAAGAAGAAGAATGCATATTGTGGAGATGTTTTTCTTAGAACTTCATTCAAAAACAAAGTAAACAAGGTTTTTAAAAATATCATTTTAACTATAAATCTGCAGTTTCCCATGAGATTCTGAACTTTAATAAACAATTCTCTATCGTATGTTATTTTGTATTAATTATATTTTTCAGGCTTTGTAGCCTACTAGAGATTTTCAAAAGTAAAATTACTCTAGGAGTAAACAAAAAGGTCATGGGACTTATATTACATTTATCTTATTTGGACATGTTTGCTTTTGTTTTGTTTTAAGGAACAAGATCACTCAAGGTGAAGGATAATCTACCAATACCAGCACTTTGAATGAAAATTTGTTTCCCTGCCACAAACTGAACGCTTTCTTTTTTTTTTTTTTTTTTTTTTGGTGGGAGAGAGTTGAAACAAACCTAACTTTGTGGCATAGCAGCTATGCAGCTTGAAATCCAAGTAGCACTAAATTTTATTATTTCATATTTATACAATAAGCTTCCCAGGAGACGTGTCAACATTTTTGGTGAAGAGCTTGAAAGACTTCTTAAGAAGAAATATGAAGGGCACTGGTATCCTGAAAAGCCATACAAAGGATCAGGGTTTAGATGTATACACGTAGGGGAGAAAGTGGACCCAGTGATTGAACAAGCATCCAAAGAGAGTGGTTTGGACATTGATGATGTTCGTGGCAATCTGCCACAGGATCTTAGTGTTTGGATCGACCCATTTGAGGTTTCCTACCAAATTGGTGAAAAGGGACCAGTGAAGGTGCTTTATGTGGATGATAATAATGAAAATGGATGTGAGTTGGATAAGGAGATCAAAAACAGCTTTAACCCAGAGGCCCAGGTTTTTATGCCCATAAGTGACCCAGCCTCATCAGTGTCCAGCTCTCCATCGCCTCCCTTTGGTCACTCTGCTGCTGTAAGCCCTACCTTCATGCCCCGGTCCACTCAGCCTTTAACCTTTACCACTGCCACTTTTGCTGCCACCAAGTTTGGCTCTACCAAAATGAAGAATAGTGGCCGTAGCAACAAGGTTGCACGTACTTCTCCTATCAACCTCGGCTTGAATGTGAATGACCTCTTGAAGCAGAAAGCCATCTCGTCCTCAATGCACTCTCTGTATGGGCTTGGCCTGGGTAGCCAGCAGCAGCCACAGCAACAGCAGCAGCCATCCCAGCCACCACCACCGCCACCGCCACCGCAGCAGCAACAACAGCAGAAAACCTCTGCTCTTTCTCCTAATGCCAAGGAATTTATTTTTCCTAATATGCAGGGTCAAGGTAGTAGTACCAATGGAATGTTCCCAGGTGACAGCCCCCTTAACCTCAGTCCTCTCCAGTACAGTAATGCCTTTGATGTGTTTGCGGCCTATGGAGGCCTCAACGAGAAGTCTTTTGTAGATGGCTTGAATTTTAGCTTAAATAACATGCAGTATTCTAACCAGCAATTCCAGCCTGTTATGGCTAACTAAAAAAAAGAAAAAAACGTACAAGTTAAAATGCACGGGCCCAAGGGGGATTTTTTTTTTTCTCTTTGTACCTCCTTGAGATTTTTTTTTTAAGCTTATAGTAAGGATACATTCAAGCTTGGTTACAAAAACAAAACATGCATCATTTTTCATTTGCCAACCAAGCACAAAGTTATTTTATACTGACTGTATATTTTAAAGTATACTCTCAGATATGGCCTCTTACAGTATTTAAGATATAGCAAGGACATGGCTGATTTTTTTTTTATAAAAAATTGGCACTAATAAGTGGGTTTATTGGTCTTTTCTAATTGTATAATTTAATTTAGTACAAAGTTTGTAAAATATCAGAGGATATATATATTGTTTCTACGACATGGTATTGCATTTATATCTTTTTACTACAGTGATCTGTGACAGCAGCAGCTTCATGTTGTATTTTTTTTACTGAAATTGTAAAATATCCATCTTAAAGACATCAACTATTCTAAAAATTGTGTACAGGATATTCCTTTAGTGGTGGAATTAAAATGTACGAATATTTGCTTTTTAAAAAAATGTATTTTCTGTTAAAAGTTTAAAGATTTTTGCTATATATTATGGAAGAAAATGTAATCGTAAATATTAATTTTGTACCTATATTGTGCAATACTTGAAAAAATGGTATAAAAGTATTTTGAGTCAGTGTCTTACATGTTAAGAGGGACTGAAATAGTTTATATTAAGTTTGTATTAAAATTCTTTAAAATTAAAAATGCCTGTTGTCTTTATTTTTAAGCATTTTCTAAAGATCTACCTCTGGAGTTCTGTTGTAAATGCTAAGTAAGAATGGGGAAAGATCTGACTCGTTGAATCATGAAGGAGTAATGGAAACCAATTGCTCAATCGGTGCACCAGATAGTGTTTTGCCACATAAGAAGTTGTCCTATCAAAGCTATAAACTGTAGTCTGACTGACCAATGCTTGGGACAGCTTTTTTTTTTTTTTTTAACAACCCTCTTCAGTCCACTTTTGTCTCATGGTAGGAATGGTATGTTAAAATTAGTCAACTCTGTAGCAAATTTTAAAATGTGGGGTCAGCATGCTGACATCTAGGAGAGTCAGGTGATAAAATGAAATTCACTCCTGTAATCCGAGAGGATTTATTTGAAATTTATATGGAGAGAGAGAAAGACCATTGGGTCAGTTTTCTGTTTTTGCATGGGAGACAAGAGCTCAGGAAACTTTCTTAGACAAAGCAGCTGACCTAACTTTAAAAAGAAAAGATTGCGATCTGTTTAGTAATCTTTAGAGTTTAGTCCTTGTGTTTAGCTGGAGAGTTTATGATCAGAATCTGTTCAGCTGGACAGGTTGTTAATGTTTGTGTTTAGCAGAAACGTTCACATATATATTTTTTGCAAGTGAGTGTCCAACCTGGTTTGTGGGGTTTAAAGATTAGTTACTTATAGTGTGTCAAATTGTAATGGCTTGGTAAGGATGGAGTTTTTCAAAATCATAAGGAGTTAGAAGGAATAATACTATTTTTAAAGTAAAATGAGTCATTTCACTGTTTAAGTGTCCATTGATATAGTGTTGATACAGTATTGGTGAGAAAGTTGTCTTGAACTAGAAGAAAAAAATAATTTTGTACTTTTATAGTAAGAAACCGGCACACTCTGAGTTACCAGTGAAATAAATTTGGTCTCAAATGAGTTTTTTGGACACCAGTCCACAAAAGCCTTTTGTCGTTTACCCATGCAGTTTAGAGCAATAAAAAGTTTTAAGGAAACAAGCACTGGGAATAACAGAGCTAAGCTGTTCTGTCAGCTCCATGGTGAGGCCTTTGTCCTTTAGTGGACAGAATGAGGCTATGAAGAAGTATTGGAAAAGTGAGTGGGACCCGCAGAGATCTGGTCTGCCAACACTTACCAATTATGTGCTTTTGTGATCACAAAGTTTGAATAGCTGTAAGAATAATCGGGGTAATGATTATAAGGGCTGGTTTCTGCAAGAGACTTGGTGAAGTTATAGGCTTGGAAGAAAACTGCCTATTTAAAAATGAAAAGCTCAAGTTAACATTTTCCGAAAATCAGAATAAGGTAACTGGACAGTACATAAACAATAGAATTTGTAACAGTCTGGAACACATTCAGATTTTAAATACTGAGCTTAATGTAAATATGAATGTTTCAGGTCTTAAGGATATATATATATGTACTGACAAAAATCTCAGGGAAATTTCATCTTGGTGCCTATGTTTGACACTTGAGAAGGATTAACTCGAAATTTTATCTTTTATTTATTTATTTATTTATTTTGAGACAAAGTCTCACTCTGTTGCCTGGGCTAGAGTGCCGTGGCGTCAGGCTAGCTCACAGCAACCTCAAACTCCTGGGCTCAAGCGATCCTCCTGCCTCAGCCTCCCGAGTAGCTGAGACTATAGCCATGCACCACCATGCCTGGCTAATTTTTTCTATGTATTTTTTTAGTTGTCCAGCTAATTTATTTCTATCTTTTCAGTAGACACGGGGTCTCACTCTTGCTCAGGTTGTTCTCTAACTCCTGAGCTCAAACGATCCACCCGCCTCCGCCTCCCAGAATGCTAGGATTACAGGTGTGAGCCACCGCGTCCAGCCTTGAAATTTTATCTTGATAGTCCTCATGAAAACTTAGTTTGATCTGAGCTTGGTGTCCTTGAGAACTTCATCATTTTTTTTTTTTTCTTTGAGACAGGGTCTCACTCTGTTGCCCAGGCTGGAGTGCAGTGACCTGATCATAGCTCACTGTAACCTCAAACTCCTGGGCTCAAGCAACCCTTCTGCCTCAGCCTCCTGAGTAGCTGGGACTATGGGCACATGCCACCAAACCCAGCTAATTTAGTTATTTTGTAAAAATCTCACTACGTTGCCCAGGCTGGTCTTGAACTCCTGGCCTCAAGTGATCCTCCCGCCTTGGCCTCCCAAAGTGCTGGGATTACAGACGTTAACCTCTGTGCTAATTTTTATCTTAGACGAACAAAAGTCTTGTTTTCATGCCCTTTTTGCTCGTTAGAAATGGAAATTTTTTAAAAAGCTGCTTTTGTCTAGCATATCTTAGAAAAACTTACATCTTAGTCCCAAATCTTTTCCTGCCCACTGTGCCATCATGCTTTTGGCCCTCTGTGTGGAGACTGTTTTGGCTGAGGGTTTGATGAATTCATTATCTTCATAGGTCTTTCCCATCCTTTTGACTCCTGTAAGTATCGATTCTGTAGCAGTCTTTGAATACCCTATCCTGTGTCCAAAATGCTGCCTTAGAGATTACATCGCTCATGGATGAGTGAGGAAAATGATACCCAAAGGTAGCTTTCTGAATTTAGTATATTTCTTTACTGTCCTGCCTTATCTTTTCTAAAATCAGGTACATCGTGAAATTTCCTTTAAATAGCTTTCACCTATAATAGGTGGCAAGTGTAGGCCTTCTGCAAAATGCCTCCTTAAAGATGACAATCTTTATTTGCTGTGATTAGTTAGCTTTTGAAGGTGAAACTAAAGGTGCTCCCAAGTTCAAAACACGCATTTTTCTAATGTGTGTTAGTGTAAAATTCATATATAGATATCTTAGTACTGGCATATTAATTGAGAGACTTAATCTAACAAACCTCCAGGACTTAGGTTATTTTAAAACAAGCCACTGTAACACATAAAGAAAATAGTATTTGTCTCTTTGGACATATTTAAACTAATGAAAATGCTGATTGGAGACTTTCCTCAACACCCCTTTCGTACACGAACAGAAACTAGTACAGACATGATATGTCAAAGGTATATCCTTCTTGACTGGAATGCATGCTTTTGTCAGAAGCTGGATAACAGCTCTAGTGCAAGAACAGGTAAGAGGAAAACAGCCTTATTAGAAGACAAGCATGTACAATGGTCATTGCTGAATAAAACACGTAACATTGTTTGGTATGCCAGTCAGTTGATGCTTAATCAGTTTGGCCCAGGAGGTCACCTGAGATAGAGTTCTTTAGTTTTTGTGGTATATGAGGAGGATAGATTCTTTTCAAAGGATGCAGGATCAATATCTATGTGCATATGACTGGAAAATTAGTATTGTTGTTTGTTGAAGCTGCCTTTTGATCTTTTAAATCTTTTAGTTAACAAATACTGGTGTAGCACTTACTATGTGTCAAGTGCAGTTCTAACCCAGTTTAAAGATTAGGGGGACGGGGTGGAGGGAAGCAGGACTGAGGCACAGAAAGCTTAACTCACCCAAGATGGCATGGCCCGTAAGTGCTGGACTTGGGATTCAAACTCAGGTAGTGGTTCCAGAGTTCATGCTCTTAAGCACTGTGCTTTGTTCCCTCAGATTAGTTGCTATTCTGATTTGAAATCAGAAATAAAACCAGTTTTGTATTAGCCACATGACTTACAGAATCTCTCCAAAAGTGTTGATGAGAAGGGTCTGTCTAGCGTGAAACATGCACAGAGCTCATAATGATGTTCTGAGAGAGAGATTTTATATTTCCATTGGCCGTAAACTGCAATCACAGGTTATCTGAAAATGTTTTTAGAAATCATTAAGTTATATCAATACTCGTGTTGGTTTTCTTAATTCAATCGTGTAAATTACTTCTCTCATTTTAGAATCACTGGATGATTCCCTGAAACTAAAGAATGTAGATTTAGTGGCCCCATTACGTCTAAGTAAAATTATAACCATTGGCCCCCTGTGGCTGTTTTCACACACATTTCTTATCTGTGCATATTGATAGACAATCTAAAGAAAGGCCGAATGACTTACCAAAGTAGTCTTCAGCAATATGTACCTATGATTTATTTTTAAATTACTTTGAAAAGCTACCTTAAGGCAAACCTTTGTAATATAGGATTTCTATATGTATAGATGTTGTGATAAATGGTCTTTTTACTTTTAAAACATTAAGAAAACTAAGGCCAGGTAAGTTGGCTGATGCCTATAATCCTAGCACTTTAGGAGACCAAGGCAGGAGGATTACTTGAGGCCAGGAGTTCAAGACCAGCCTGAGCAAGAACGAGACCCTGGTCTCTACAAAAAATAGAAAAATTAGCTGGGTTTGGTGGCATGTGCCTGTAGTCCCAGCTATTCAGGAGGCGGAGGCAGGAGGATGGCTTAAGCCCATGAGTTGGAGGTTGCAGTGAGCTATGATGAGACTACTGCACTCCAGCCTAGGTGACAGAGCAAGACTCTGTCTAAAAAAAAAAAAAAGAAAAGAATAAAAGAGACCAAATGACTTCTCATTTCAAACTTGTTCTGAAAGCCTTTCTTGAAAAAAATCAAAATATATTTTGGTTTAAAATAAAAAGTGGTTACATTTAAGAAGCATAAGCTATTATGGGTAAGCTTATATGCCCTTTATTGTTGTTTAACAGTTTTGAACATGTTTAAACTGAACAGTAAACAGAAGAGCCCATTTAAAAACGGCTCAGGAGAATTTCTGTAGTTTCTGCATGGATTAAATCCTGTTAAACTACGTTGCCTACTATTCAGATTTTTGAGTACGTTAGAATTTGGACCAAATACTGCTAAACTCTTACATGGGCTTTAGGAGGTTTACATTGGGCTAAAAGTCTTATTAATGGAAATTGACTGGTAAGTAGTAAACCTCTATTACCCATTCCTTAACATGTGAGTTTTAAGATTTTATATTTTTAAAAACTTGCTTTGTATATATAGTAATTAGTGAGAACTTTGAGATCATCTCACAATTGGGCAAACCTTAGAAGAAAACGTTTAATCAGGAAGCAGTTCATGTCTGGAGGCTATTTGAAATTCTGGGTCTAATTCCTTGCTTAATCATATTAAGTCATTTGACTCAGCTGACTCAGTTTATTCATCTGCAAAATGGGTACAGTGATACCAATATATTTCCTTGGGGAGCTACGAGAACCAATCACTTTGCTATTAAGAATTATCCATGAATCAATAGAACGTGAGTCCATAGGTGCTTACAGTATTTAGAAGCCATGAAGTCCAGAATTTTAGCCACATTTGCTGCCGTTTGAAATCAGAAAAGTAAATGAAGACCATAACTGTCTTATATCAACATTTTGTTGTCTAGTCAGTTATTTGCATTAACAGAGAATTAAAGTTCTACTGTAATATCCTAAAAGGTCTTCTATTCATAATTCAGATCTACCACTGAGTTTGTATTTCTAGTTTTGAAGCACTGAACGAAACCAATGTTTCAGCATTCTTTTTCATAAATCGGCAAGTTGATTTAAACCCAGTACACCAGTTGACATTCCTTTTGGGAACAGCCAAAAATGTTTGCTAAATTAAACTGTCCATGCCGTTGTGAAAAATATTGAAGTAGTTCTTGTTTAAACAATATTGGTTCAGGAATAGTAGTTAAAATGTAGCTCTGGTGGTGGATATGTCATATGGATAATGGTGCTAGCTTTATTTTAGTGCAGGTAGAAAAGAAGAGGAGGTTTGCTTTACAGAAGGGAAAAACATTGAAGACTTGGAAGGAAAAACACATTCCGTCTGGCATTATGAGTACTTACTTCACTGATAAAATATGACCAGTGTGCAGAACAGAACAGGTGTAAAATATTTTTAGACAAACCTTGGCATATACTGTAGGTCGCATCCCTTCTGTCTATACACTCCTCAAGTGTTTCAAAAATAATTCATGAAAAAACCACATTGACAAAAATGAGCTAGACATTGCTTTTATGTGTGGGTTTTTTCTTTTTTTCTTTCTTTGCAGTGAATGTTAGAGTCAAGAATAAACTTCCTTACCAGCCATCAGGTCGCAGCTATTTTCAAATGTTGGGTCTCCACATGACTTTCTACAGCTCTTGAGGTCTCCCTTGCTCTTCCTTCTTTAGTGCTGTTCAGAAAGCTAGAAAAGTACAGTGCTATAGACTCTTGGAGCGTGAGGGCTGGGTTGTGTGACCTCCTAAAACCAGATTCTGACTTCAATTTTGTACTTCCTTTAGGCCAGAAATAAAGAGTGACGAGCATGGATGTGACATCAGTCTAGCTTGGTTCCTAGCAAATAGGTATAAGTTGACGGCTTCTGGATACTGATGGAAAGGAATGCTGTCGGTATCATCTCAGCATGATTTAAAAAAGTGGCATTATTGGACCCTGCAAATACTGGCCATTTTAGTACAAGTTTCCTAGGCATAGTCCCTTTTTCCATTTCACACTAAATGCAGGCACTCTTTTGAGCTGGCTTTTCCTTGACACCAATCCACCACCCATCAATTCATTTCTAGCAAGGATGAAGGTTGGATTTGGTTTGTTTTGTAAGGAGCATGCCTGTTCTTTTTTTACTCTGATTATCCAGATCTGCCTACTGCCCTCAGAGCTCTTTTCCCAAAACACCGCTCCTTGTTTTATAAAGTTCTGTGCAGTCCTGGTGACTGACTTTCTTCTAACTCTTTTCTATTTCCAGGATACAGGTTGGGGATCTCTAAACCATTTCACTACGATGCTTAAGATAGCTGCAATCCCTGGGCAGCCTTTCTAGAAACTAAGGTGTCACTGGAGGCTCTTTAAAGACTTGGAGAACAACCCAGTTTTCACACAGTTATAAAGGATTTTACCTGGGGAAATTCATCTTTCTGAGTCTTGCAAAAAGAGTGGAAGAAGGAAACTTTTTCTTTTCTTTTCTTTTCTTTCTTTCTTTCTTTTTCTTTTCTTTTCTTTTTTTTTTTTTTTTTTTTTGTAACCTAGAAAGAAACGTTTTTTGGAAGGAGATTCTTGTTTATTTTCTGAATCACTCAAGTTCAAAGAACTTTTGGGGTTCTGTGTAAAAGGAATAGAGCGACAGAGGTAAGACCTTATCTCCCCAGGAGCATCTGCTAGAGGAGAAGCTGGCAAGAATGGGGCTAGGGTGTGTGCCCTCTGTCTGCTTTTCCTTCAGGGTCTAGAAAGGTCGAAAGAACAGCAAAGGAGAGAGCTTCTGTATACACCGCCCTGGGACTTGCCCTGGAGATTGGTTTCCCCCGATGGAGGCTTTGCAGAAGTCCTAAGATCCAGGACAAGAACCCATAGTCCAGGAATCCTACGGTTTCCTGATGACTGTGTGTTTTCTTCCAGATTTTGAAGGAGGGTAGGAAGCTGCTGTCGTGTACAGCATTGCCTATTTGAAGGATGGAGATTTTGGCACCATCGCAAAATCTTAGGGAGTCCAGAGGGAATGATCAACCCCCGAAACTCAGTAACAGGAAGAGGCAACAGTCATGTAGCATTTACTCTGTGCTAGATACTGCCCCATTTTAACTCACTTCAACTTCATAACACGTCTCCAAAGGTTGTACTGTTTCCCCCATGTACAGAAAAAGAAATGGAGGCAGTGAGCTTGTGACAGAGTCTCAGCCAGTAGAGCTAGGACATGAACTGTGGGAGTCTGTTTCCAAAGTTCAAGATCGGGAAGCATTATGCTACACTGCTCCTTTGGTTGACCTCCACAGGTAGACTCCAAAAGAGCCACACTTGATTATTCAGAATTCATCCAAAATGCACTTGGTGCCAAGTGTCCCTGTCCTGCTTACCCAGCGTGGTCCTATAAGTGGTTGTATGCTCAGCAACCCCAGACTCATTTTAATACCAGCCTTTGCCAGGCACAATTAGGAAAGGGAAGTTTGTTGCCAAAAAGCCAGTGGAATAAGATACAAGAGTTCAAGGGCTGTGCGCTAGTCTTACACATTCACATTACTACTGCTCTCTGGACAGCCGGATTCTTTGAGACGCAGCCATAGGCTCTTCACGTGCTGAGGATTTTGGTCCTGAACTTTATTAGTACTTGTGATAGCGAAAGGGTGATGTTGATTCAAGTGACTGCTCTGGGCTCAGATTCCATTCTTGTCCCTGAATTCTTTCCCAAACAAGGTGAGGCATGACTAAAAACAGCCCCTGTATTCATCCACTCAACACATTTATTGAGCACCTACTGGCTTAGGAACTGGTGGTGATCTATAAAGACCTTTAGAACCTCTAAAGGAGCTGACAGTCTAGCAAAAGATAACACACAGGCCCAAAGAATCATAATACATAGGAAAATGTAGAGATATGAACAAAAAAAAAAAAAAAAGGAGAGACCGTGCCCATCTGGGGCATTCTAGATCTAGGAGGAGTTATCAAGCTATCAAGAATGGGGAAATGTTTACCGGAAGTACCCAGGAGGGTTTGGGCTCCCGCAAATTCCCAGCTCCAATGCAGGCACAGCCAGAGGAGAGGAAAGACTTGGTCCCGGTTTTTTTCCTTCGTCTGATGTGTCCACAGTAGGAAGAATGTGTGCTGCTAACCCTTGAGGGAAAAAAGGCAGAGGAAATCAGAAATAGAAGCTCTGCTGCCAGCCCATCTCTCCTGGGAGAAGCCGCCTTTGAATTTGGACATTATAATTTATTTTTTCACTGTTTCAAGCTTTGTACAGAAACATTATGAAAGCAAGGTGGTTTGGAACTTCTTTATTCATCAAACCCAGGGGTAGGAAAGGGGTGGGGAGACAGGTAAGAAGAGCAAGGAGAGAGTGGAGGGGACGGGGCAGAAGGCTGCGTAGGAGGGTGGCTCTAATCCCTGCCCTTCAAGACAGATTTTCAGTTTAATGATTATGTGAGAAGCTGCCTCAGGCGAGAAGCTCCCTCTAGGGGTCATCTCATTTGTTCTTCTACCTTGGTGACAAAAGCTCTTGTGGTTTTCTGATGTCAGGGTTCATGGCATGTACCCCGCTTCCAGAAGCTGGTGCTGGTGGAAAGTGTGGGTTCACAAACTCAGATGCCCTCAGGTCACTCCCGCCTGCTGCCCCCATCACCACACGTACCCCGGGCCAAGATAAAGTCTTTGCAGAGCTCAGCTGTTTGTGCTCCCGTCTGGCTTTTTGGATGCTCTCAATGTCTTCCGGTTTGAGTGTAAATCAAAGAACGAGGCTTTGTAGGGAAAGCTTTGTATAAATCTCAGCCAGAAATCCACAGCCCCAAATCGCTTTTCCCCTGGGTCACTTCCCCTGGCAATGCCCTTCTCCAGACTCCCCTAAGTTTGCTTTGTGGCTGAGCACTCTGTCATCTGCTGAAAATACCACCAAGAGCTGGCCAAGCTCCTTCATGTGACCTGGGACTGCTCAGAGAGCATCACTGCTCTGTGCAAAACACGAATCCTGCTTTGGTGCAGAATACACCAGCCTCTCCAGCAGGGACGAATGTTTAGGCCCCACAATTTTCCCTCTAGACTCCTTGGCAACTGCTAAGAAGTAAGAATGCTCTAGAATAGTGTAGGCTTCATTAAGCCTCCAAATAACATCACTCCTCGTGACCCTGTATGAGAAAGAATATGGGCTTTGGGGTCAGACTTCGAATTGAATCCCACACTCACCCTTACATAGCTGTGCCCTGTGAGTTCAACCTATTCAGCGTCTGATTTCCTATCTGTGAAAGACGGTTGAAAAATTCTACTTGTTAGGGTTGCTGTGATGAGTATGTAGGATATATAAAGCATTAAGCATAACTTTCTTCCCCACAGTGAATGACTTGAGCTCCCTCTTCAGGAAGAGGGGGCTTGAATCCCCCCTCCCTCTCTCTGGCTTAGCCTCAAGCCCATGTGCTCGGCCTGTTTAGGGGAGGTCAGCTGGCCTTAAACCCATCTTTTCATGAGAATCCTAGGAAGTAAAACCTAGGATTAGCAGGGAGAAGGGAGGAAGCAAAAGTGAGAGAAAACCATATCTGAGTATTTTTGAGTCTGTGATGGAGGGTATTATACATGTTAGCTGCGTGGCTGACACACCTAGGTTTGGGTCCCTGCTTGGCCAGGGACCTTGAGCAAATTATTCAATCTCCATGAGCCTCCGTTTCATCATCTCTGAAATGGGGAGAACATTAAATGGAGGTGAATAATATATACATCACAGGGTTGCAAATATTTAATGAGATCATGCATGTTGAACACATATTAAATGATGTTAGCTATTAGTAATGGAAATTATTAACCCTGCCAACAGGGCATCTAACTGGCAAAAGGTACCCAGCCTCTATGAGGCCTGGGACAGGATGGGTGGCCGTCTGTGTAAGTCCCACTAAAGCTGCTTTCTGCTCTCCTGTAAATACCAGCTTCTCTTATTAGGGTCCCAGGGTGATATCATTGGTCGTAATGATTACGAATATTGCTGTGAGTCTGTTATTGATCATACCAGGGCCCTAAGGCTGGTACCCCCTTTATTCTGTTGCCCCTTGTAGCACACTGACAAGGTGAGTGGCCCTTGAAATACGGGGTCAGTGAGAGCTGAGGTCTGTGCACTGAGCTATTAGAGCTGGGAATGAAGGTTGGAGAAATGTTCTAAAGGCCTCCATGGAGGTCCCAAAGGTTCCTCATCTCTACCCAAATTATTACACTTTATCTCTGCTTCCTGGGCCACCACCTGCACAACCCAGAGTGTCTTCTTTTCCCTCTCTGTCTCTTTTCTCCAGCCACCCTCACCCTGGACCCTTCCCTTGTCAGCAAAGGAGATGGCATCTGTTCTCGCTTTGCTCTTCAAGGCCAGCTGCCATGGGCAGGAACATGCAATTATCCCCAACCAACCAAAGCAACCAGGCCAAGGGTCGACTGCTCCCGGAGGGGCCCTGTGGGTATTACTGTTAGTCCATTTTATAGACGAAGATACTGTGGCACAGAGAGATTCACTTACCTGAAGTTACATAGCCAGTATTTGAGCCTGTGCTCTCCCATGACTTTGACTTTTTTTTTTTTTTTTGAGACAGAGTCTCACTCTGTTGCCCGGGCTAGAGTGAGTGCCGTGGCGTCAGCCTAGCTCACTGCAACCTCAAACTCCTGGGCTTAAGCGATCCTACTGCCTCAGCCTCCCGAGTAGCTGGGACTACAGGCGTGTGCCACCATGCCTGGCTAATTTTTTCTATATGTATTTTTAGTTGGCCAGATCATTTCTTTCTATTTTTTTTTTAGTAGAGATGGGGTCTCGCTCTTGCTCAGGCTGGTCTCGAACTCCTGAGCTCAAACAATCCGCCCGCCTCGGCCTCCCAAGTGCTAGGATTACAGGCGTGAGCCACCGCGCCCAGCCATGACTTTGACTTTTTCTCACTGCCACCCACCTGGACATCAAGGAGATTTGGGGACCCTGAGGACTAAACTATCTGGCCCCTCTTTTTAAAAGGCTTATGCAATGTACTTATAGTAGCAATGACCACTAACAAAATAATTCTTAGGCCTTTATTCAGTAATTCTACACAAGGAATGAGATTATAGCTACAGCTTGGGTGTCCCTGAAGAGCTGTTGAATAACCTTCTCGTTGTTAGACGCCTGGGAGGCAGCAGCTGTCGTGGGCGTGGGCTCTGTGCTCGGCCACAGGAGGCCTCAGCCTCCAGTTCCTACTGTCTCCTTCCTATCAGCAGCTCCTCTCTAGCGTATTTAGCTGAAAGTCTGGTGAACCCATCTTCACCTGAGTGTCATGACTATTGGTGCTGGGGGTGTGTGTACTAATTTGCATACCTCTTTAGGAACTCTGGGATATTGGCCTGGCGCGGTGGCTCACGCCTGTAAACCTAGCACTCTGGGAGGCCGAGGCGGGAGGATCGCTCAAGGTCAGGAGTTCGAGACCAGCCTGAGCAAGAGCAAGACCCCGTCTCTACTAAAAAAATAGAAAGAAGTTATCTGGACAACTAAAATTATATAGAAAAAATTTGCTGGGCATGGTGGCGCATGCCTGTAGTCCCAGCTACTTGGGAGGCTGAGGCAGGAGGATTGCTTGAGCCCAGGAGTTTGAGGTTGCTGTGAGCTAGGCTGACGCCATGGCACTCTAGCCCAGGCAACAGAGCAAGACTCTGTCTCCAAAAAAAAAAAAAAAAAGAAAGAAAGAAAGAAAGGAACTCTGGCATACTGAGGAAGACCATCAAGAACTTTATTTGCATGAAGGCCTGGAAGCCTTCTGGGAGAAAGGATGAGGGGATGCTGGGGCTGAGATCAGGGTCCAGAGACAATGGGGGTAATTAAAGAGCCCTGTAGTACTGTTGTCAGTGGCACCAATGAGACCACATACCAGCAAGTGGCTAAAAGAGGGAATCCTTGGAGTCCTTGCAGGGCAAGAGCTTGAAGTTACAGACCCTCACAGATAGCCCCCTGCCCCTTACATGAGCCCTCTGCCAAATAATGCAAGAATTATGTGCTAGTCTTTTATAACAAGGGATGTGCTATAGAATTTTCTGTGATGATGGAAATATTCTGTCTGTGTTGTCCAATATGGTAGCTACTAGCTACATAAAATGTGACACTTGAGACATAACTAGTGCAACTGAGGAAATGAATTTTAAAATTTTATTTAATTTGAATTCATTTACATGAATTCAATACTAGCTATTGGGGAGTGCAGCTTAATAGACTTGCTGTAAAGCCTTGGTACTCCCAGAGGTCAGGCATCAGTTAGAAATGGTGGTTGTGGATGTTCAGGAAGAGAACTGCCATTTGGGGTCATCCTCAGCCTTTAACTGTGATGGTTAAAATACATATACCACCCTCTTAGCCGGGTGTGGTGGTGTACATCTGTAGTCCCAGCTACTCCAGAGGCTGAGGCAGGAAGATCGCTTGAGGCCAGGAGTTCAAGTTTGCAGTGAGCTATGATGATGTCACTGCTATCCAGTCTGAGTGACAGAGAGAGACCCTGTCTCCAGAAAAAAAAACAAAAAGGGAAAAAGAAAAAAATATATATATCACCCTAGAAAGAGATTAGGCACTAAAATCAGACAGACAGACTTGGCTTTCAGTCTTGGCTCTTCCATTTATTGGCCCTATGACCTTGGGGACGTGTCCTTTAAACATTTAGAGTCTCAGATTCATCATCAGTAAAATAGGGGAAATAATACCTATGAGGGCGTCTCTTGCTCCATAAGGTCTGTAGGACTTGCTTCATTCATTTGTTCATTCATTCAAGAAATATTTATCAAATATCCTCCATGGTCAGGTCAGGCGTGTGTTTGGTAGACAGAGGTAAGCAAGGCACAGCCTGTCTTTGCGCTCCTGAAGGTTGTAACCTAGGGTGGGATCTGCCAAATGGTGAAACAGTCAAATGATTTCTAGCTTTGAGAGGGTTGTGAGGATGAAACTGGGCAGTACAGTGAAGTGCCGGTTCTGAGCTGTTAGTACTCAAACGTCCACTCCCCGCCTTCTGGCACCATGCTGCTCTCCTGCCCAGGGTCTGTGACAATACCCCAGGCTCCCTCTTCGCTTCCTGGCTGCCCACGTTGAAAGAAGACAAAGCAGTCACCATCCTCTGCCCCTCTTAGATTATGGACAGAATTGGATGTGTCCCTTGTACCAAAATGGAAACCAAATTCTCGGGATGGGTACATCTTCCTCCTGCCAGGTCCCTGGCAGTATCCCCAACATATGAGAGGGGCAGAAAACACCCCAGTGCCCCTGCGACAGACATGCTGGGAAGCGGCCCCACCCCCGGAGAGGCCAGTGTGGCAAGCGTTGGAGCTGAGTCCTGTTTTCCCTCGTGGGTGGAGGGTGACCAGAGTGTTGCTGGAGACCCGGGAGCCAGAGTTCCGTGTCCCAGAATAATCTGGGATGTGGACACAGAGACACCAACCTGACCTGGAAGAGCAGCACGGAGGGGCTCGGGAGCCTGGGAGGTGGGAAGGAGAAGGGGGGACCCTTGCCCACCGCTTGCCCCGCCCTCCCCCCCACAAACATTCCAGCTGGAGGTTTATTCTTCCTCCTGACACAGCCTGGGAGGGGAGTGTCACCTGACCTCAGGGCACATTCCAGAATGAGGCCACAGCCAAGAATAGGACCCAGGAACCCTGCCACCCATCCTGCCTGTATTAATCACACATTCCCCAGAGTAGGAGGGAGGCTGCAGACTCATGGGAGGAAAAGGAGGAGGAGCAGGTGTCAGGAGGTGGAGCCCTGAAAAAGGAGGGAAGACTCCAGAGAGGCCCCTTCCCAGCCCCGCGGTTGTCCGGTGCCATGGCACCGCGTGGCCCTCGGTCCCAGGATCCTTTGTTCATCCAGCAAATCCCCCGTGAGATGTGGGAGCTGGGCCCACAGCCCTCCTGGAGCCCCTAGGCAATTACTCTGATCTGGATCAGTGCAAGTATAGACGGGGACAGACTCAGAGAGGAGTGCTCACGAGGCCTGGGGGACAGCAGAGGCTTCCCCAAGGAGCCGAGTCTTGAAGGATGAGTAGGCAGAAGGCTGATGTCTCGTTCAGGAATCTAGGCCATGACTGCTTATGTGCGTGATAGAAAGACATGTCACACGGCGAGGTCATAAACCGCCAGGGTGATGTGTGTGCACTGCCTGGAGGCATGCTCTTTATTTCGGGTCCTGGTGGGACTCCCCACTGCATGGCCCGGAGCAGGGCACGTGTGTGTGCGTGTGTGTGTGTGTGTGTGTGTGTGTGTGTGTGTTTGTGTGTCGAACATGAGGAGAAACAGCATGATGTGGGCATCACGAGCTCCAAAGTCAGACGGACAGGACTCAGGTCCTGGCTCTGCCACTCGCTCGCCAGCTGTGTGATCTCTGGCAAGTTTCTCATGCCCTCCAGCCTCAGTTTTCCCACCTACAAAACAGCATTCTGTCTCACACAGTTGCCATGGAGACGACAAGCACTGGTGTCCAGTGCCTGTCACATAGTAAGCGCTCACTCATGCTGATGTTGTTATAACAAGACGATGGGACACGGGGAGTCCTCCACGGGACATCACCACGATGCTGCATATTTGTTCTCTCCCTTCCCTAGCCAGATTCCAGCCTGAGCCCCTCTCTCTGGCCCCACTGTCCAGCGGGTGACATCAGACTGCAGAGCAGCTGGAGAGACAATGGAGCAGAGTGTCCTAGGAGGCTGGAGGTGCGGGAGGCCAGAGGGTGGAAAAAGCCAGGCTGTCCTGCCCCAGAAGCCTCGGGGCCGGTCCGGAGACCGGCTGCAGAGGGTGGGTCTGTGACGCGCACAGAGGGATACAGTGGGGGGGACTGAGAGCTGCAAGGACACAAGGAGGGGAAAAGCCAGTGTCTAGAGTAGAGAGGGAAGCAGGCAAGTCTGGCTTTGGTGAAGGAGGCTCAACCTCCCCATGTCCTGGGGCCCAGGCCGGGGCCAAATTTCCTGGGTTTGACTGAGCGAAGTGACCTCCCCAGGCTCCCTGGCAACCGAGAACTCAGTCTGCCCTTTACTGAGCACCTACTAGACGTCAGGCATTGTATAAGGCCTAGGGTAACACAGGTAAGGGACTCAGGCTTGGTTTCCAGGATAGAAAAATAAATGCCGCCCAGGTGCGGTGGCTCACACCTATAATCCTAGCACTCTGGGAGGCCGAGGCAGAAGGATGACTTGAGGCCAGGAGTTCGAGACTAACCTGGGCAACAGAGAGAGAGCTTGTCTCTAAAACAAAAAAAGAAAGGAAAAAAAAAGAAATGCCATGTAGTAGGTCAGAAGTTATAATAGAGTCTAAACCACCCATTCTCTAAGTGCCCATATTTTCTGAACCCTAAATCAGCCTACATGGGGCACTCAGTTTGGCCGTACGCTGTGAGCAACAGAATAAAACATTTGAAGCTGTGTGTTTGCTGAAGGCGGGAAGCCCAGCACACAGCATGAGGCCAGGGCTACAGGTCTCGGCCTTTCCCGGCCAGGGGGCGGCTGAGGGTGAGACGGGGCAGCAGCCACTCCGTGCCAGGCTGTTTCCCAGCCTGTCCAGTTTTACAAGGCTAATGGGGTCGAGCTCCCCAAGTCTCTGTAAAGTGCTCTTACTACCTTCTGTTTTACAGATAAGGGAAACTGAGGCTCAGAGAGACAGCAGGTAAGTGGCAGGGCCCAGACAGACCTGGGTGAGTCCGATCTCACAGGCTGGGTTTCCTTGCTCCGCCAAGCTGGGGCTGGAGTGTGATGGGGACCCCAGGGTCTGGGGTGGGCAGTGATCTGGGGAGAGGGACCCCTCAGGTGGGATTTTCCTGAACCTCACACCACCACTAGGGGAGCAGAAGTCCTCCAGGGACCAGGCCCCACCCAGAGGCCCCCTAGGGAGTCACAGCTGGTGGCACAGCCCCTGCCTGCCCCGCTCCCATCTCCTCCACCTTCTCACCTCTGAGCTCGACGCCATCAGAGGCGGGGTGTGGCCTGTGCACCTGACCCGCCGTGCTGTCATAATGGGGTCTGGGCACCCAGATTTCAAGTCAGAACTCGTGGGCCTACGCCCCACCCCTGCCTGCCTCTCTGGCCTCTGCTTTCTCGTGCTCAGCTCACAGAGCAGCCCTGTTCAGGGGCCTCGGAGCTGCAAAGTGGGCCTGAATATGAGCAGTGTCCCTCTAGCACCCACATGTGGTCCCATTGGCCAGACTTCCCTCCTAGAAGGTCACCAAGCAAATGACTGCTACCACTCTCCCTCCCCGCCCCCTCCCCAGTGTGAGCCCACAGGAATCACACAGGAAGGGCTGTTGATACTATGAGCTTTTAATTGGTATCTTCCTCCCTATATTTGAGGAAGAAATGAGGATGCCGCGCAATGACCTTCTCTGGCTTTGGAGGGGCAGGGACAGATGCAGGGCTGAGGAGGGCGTGGGGGCAGATGCAGGGCTGACAGTGGGGCTCCCAGATCCTCTGTCTCGTGGGGGAGTGGCCAGGCCCATCCAGGGAGTCTGGAAACACAAGAAAATCACCAACGAGCTGCCATATCCCCAGACCTTCCCTCCCAGACCGCACCTAGGGCCTCTCTCTGGGCTCCCGCGGGCTCCCGAGTTCACCACCAGATGGGAGCAGCGAGCAGCGTTCCTCTTCCTCCTCAAGCCTGCCTCGCCCTCTCCTATTGCTCCACTGCCCCTTCCCGCCTGCTTTTCCTCTTCCTTTATTTCTCTTGCTACCGAAACAGGTCCCGGGGCTTCCATCTGCTGTACGTGCAGCGGCCTATGAAAGCACACCGCCCGTCGAATGGAGACGCAAGAGCCGGGGGTCCAGCCACGGGTCTGCTTCTAGGGGGACCACTGGGATCGCGGCGTTTGTGTTCGGGTACTCGGAGCTGAGCAGTGACCGGCAGAAGCCTGTGGTCCTAGCATGTGGCACCCAGTAGGTGTTCAGAGAATGTCCACTGGGTTGAAGTGAACACAATTGGATCAACAAACCTATGCAGCCGAGAGGAAGGCTGTGTTTGCTGGTGCTGCGCTGGCCTTAGGGACACAGGCTGAGCACCCAGAGCCACCTGTCCCAGCAGCCCCTACTCAGGGCAAGTTGAGTGCTGGGTTGGACTATGCCTCTGGCTTCCCACTGCCCCCACCTCTAACACCAAGTGGTCTCTGCTCACAGTGATCTAGGAGGCTGAGGGAAATTTGTGCCTCGAGTCCCTGGGCCCTCCTGTCTCCCCCCACCTGTCCCCTTGCAAGCCCTTTCATTCAACTGCTCCTGTAACCAGCACGCAGCGGCCGTCTCCTGAACCCTGGCTGGGCCTGACTGCGGGCAGGTGGCTGGGAGAGCCAGGGGTTGGGGGTGGCAAAGGGAGAATGCCTGAGCAGACCGGTCATCAGGAACAGCCTACACGTGTCTACTGACTTCCCCTTTTGTCCCCCTCAGCTGAAAAAATGGACCCCTTATAGAACCCAAAGAATAGAAGCTGATCTGAGACCCTCTGGTGGCTTTTTTCTGACATGCTGATGGATGTTTCCCTGCTGGCCCACGACTGTCTGATCTGCCCTTGCCCGGTTTGCTGACTGAGGGGCATGGGGCGGGGGTAGGTGGGAGAGGGCCAGGAAGGGGCCAGGGAGGGGTGGGGGGCTTCAGCGCAAGCCCAGGAACTCCTTGAGGACGTCGCAGGTCTTCTTGTGCATGACCTCGCGGAGCTTCCTGACCCGCCGGGTGCTCGACACGCCCACGAAGCTGTCGGGCCGCAGCATGGCCATGCCGCCGTCTACCTCGCCCATGATGATGAGTGGAGTCTCGCCCACCGTCACGTTGGGGCAGGGGCAGGCCCAGTCCACATGGAGCAGCGTGACCTCCAGAGGCTCCCGGCCCAGGAACTTGAGGCCCATCTTCTCGTCCTTCAGGACCTCGTCCACAGTCACCAGGGCACGGCCCGAGTCAGGCTCCTCAGTCAGCTCAGAGACCCGGCCCAGGATGACAAAGTGGCTGCGACAGAAGCTGGTCACGAGCTTCTGCCTCGGCTTGCAGGCCCGACAGCGCTGGTTCCCCCGAGGGAAGGGGCACGACTCCTCGCAGGCCTCTCGGCTCTCAAAGTTGTTGCTGTTGCCCTCGCAGCCGCCGTAGACAAAGGACTGGCACTGGCCCGTCTGGCTGTTGTAGGCCCAGCGGGGCGCGTAGGCCTTGCAGGGCCCCTGCAGGGCGGGCAGGCTGCAGGCTGCCAGGGGCCCGCTCACGCAGGCCAGCACGCAGGCCTCGTAGGTCTCGAAGTGGTTGAGGTTGCGGTGGCAGTGGCCAAAGGTGAAGGTGAGGCAGTCATTGGCCTGGGCGTCGAAGTGCCAGCGCGTCTGCTCCTCGCCGCAGTCCTCGCTGTCGGGCGGCTGCAGGCACTCGGCTGCCGGAAAGGCCGTGCCGTTGGGGCTGCTCTCCGAGGTGGCTGCGGTCTGACCCCCCCTGACCACCGACAGCGGGAAGTCAGCCCTCAGGACCCCGGCGGCATTCTGGGCCATGCAGGTGTAGATGCCAGCGTCCTGGGGCTGGGCGTTATAGATGACCAGCTGGGCGATGTTGGTGACCACCACGTTGCCACGCACATGGTTGGGCCGCATGACCACGTTCTCCCGATCCTCCAGCTGCTTCTCCCAGGTGATCTCGGGCCGGGGCCGGCCCACCACATCGCAGAGGAAGCTCACTGTCTCGCCCACCGTGACCGACTGGTGCACAGGGTGGTTGAGCAGGGCTGGGGCCGCCATGTCCAGCCCAGGGGTCTCCGGGGAGGCCGTGGTGGGGTGCACGGTGGTCTCGGGTGGCAGGGGGCTCGTGTTGGGCCAGGTGAAGTGATAGCGGCAGGTGACGACGGCCAGCGTGATGCCCTTGGAGCAGGCCTCGGCGTCCATGTAGCAGCGGTTATAGTAGGTGAGGCCGTCCGAGGCGCAGGTAAAGCTGGGCTCCTTCTCACAGCGGTCTTTGCACTTGCACACGGGCTGGCCGTCCCAGATGTCGCACTCGGAGCCCTGCTGCAGACACATGAAGTGGTCGCACGTGGCCTCCCTGGGCATGCCCACGGGGCCCTTCTTCCCTTTCACATCCATGTAGCGGGCGGCCACACAGCTCTTGGTCCCGCACACGTTGGGGCAGCACTTCTCATAGGTCTCACACTCCTGAAAGAGCCAGAGAGAGGCCTGAACAGGAAGAGAAGGAAGGGGGGAGGGGCTCCCTGCCCGACAGTTCGTGGGGAGGGACACTAAGGTGCCCACCATCTAGAGTGAGCCGCAACACCTGATGATAATCCCAGCTAATGCCTGCATGGCATCTAGTGTTCTGGGTCCTCGTCTAAGAACTTGGACAGCTGTCAGCTTACTAGGCTCATCACAAGCCTGAGGCGGGTACAGCTACTATGCCTACTTTACAGATGGTGATGACTGAGGCACAGAGAGGTTCAGTCACTTGCCCAAGGTCACACAGCTAGCAGTGTGGGAAGAGGTGGGCCACAGACCTCTAAGAGGGGACGTTTTCCTATGACCCTTTCACCAAGGAGAATGCAGAGCCCCAGAGGTGATGCCTGAAGACAAGGGCTCCGAGCTCCCAGTGGCTGGGATGCTGCAATGGCATTTTTTCTTCCACATCCTACGGTGACCACAAATGAGGTCTAATTCGAACAAGTGAGGCTGCCCTTTTGTCATTTTTCCAGTGGGGTGAGGATACTCCGCTGACTTGAGGAGTCCACAGCAGATGCCAAGAAGGAAGCCCCCCAGGACAGATGCTCCAGGCTGTCCACCCTCTGCCCCCTGGAGGAGACCAGCACACACCTGAGGAACAGAGGCCGGGACAAGGGCCCAGGTTCACCCAAAGCCAAGAGTGAAGGCAGGTGAGACGGGCCCGGGCGCTCAGCTCCGTGTGGGACATTTCAGGGGGAAAGCAACAAGAAGAAAAGCCCCCTTGTGTGGCAAAGGTCAGCGGGGACTTGGCAGGCCATAATCCCCTCTGATTTTCTGTGGAGCCACGTAAGGCATTAGTTTAATTCCTCGAAATTAGCACCACGCTCCTGGGGCCGACACAAACAAGGATCTCACGTGGTGTTTTCGACAAAAACACATCGTACCCACGGGGCAGGCGGGCAGCTCTCCTAATCCTCCACCAGGTAGTAACTCTGTGAGTTACTCCCCACTAGGGTTGGCCTCTTGTCATTCCAACTTTTATTTCAGCCTCTTTGACATTCCACATCAGCTAAGAGGGGGAAAATACCCGCCACCCCGGCTGCGTGGGGCCTGCCTGCCTGGATTGTTTACTGCGCTACCCCTTTTGGCTCAGAATAGGGACTTTGTTTTGCAGCCCTTGTTTGGCATAGGCTTCCAGGCCACACCAGGGGAGGCTGGGGACAGGGATGGGCAGCTCACAGAGGGCCATGCGGGGAGATGAGGGCAGGAGGGAAAGTGGGAGCAGGAGAACCTGCCCCTCAGCCTGCGGGCCATCTGGTTCCTTAGGACACTGGCCCGGGAGGCTCCTTCAGGACCTGGAGGTCCATGACAGGCTGGGTCCTCGGGGCACAGGAAACCCGGACTGATCCTTAGAACACTTTTGCTCAAGGGCAAGAGTGTCCCCACAGGCTGTCTGAATCCCCAGGCCCACACAGGTGCCTCTACCCTGGACACACAGGGCCAGAGTCCACTGTGCCCAGGCCCACCTGGGTTAGCAGACCAGCCCCCACCTGCGAAACAGGCTTCCCTGCAAATGTAGCCAACTAATGGCACGACCCTAGCTGGGCGGGAACAGCTGCCACGGCTCCCCAGTTCTTATCTCCCTTTCCCTCAGCACCCCATGTCTGCTGGCAGCATCGGGCCTGAGAGGCCTGAGCATGGTCCCCCGTGCACTGTCCCCAGGGCAGCCCTGTGCTCCCCTGTGGGTGACCAGGCACCTATAGGAGCACTAGGGTCTCAAGTTCCCTGGGGATGGGAGACTGTGTGCTGTCCTCAGAGCTGGCCAGGCCGGGCAGGATGTGGCTCTGCCGGGAGCAGGTGCAGGTATTGTGGCCCATTGCCCCTGGCGGGGGTGTGGGCAGGAATGGCCTTTGGGAATGGCTTGGGAACTGGGAGGGAATTGCCCTAGAGCCGGCCCAGTCCTGCTGCAGTATCCTCTGATGAGGAGCAGAGAGCTGGATGGAGGAACCTGGGAGGCTGACACTTAGCCCCCTTCCTTCCCAGGGACACCCGAGGGACTATGCAGAACTGTTCGTGCCCAGCCTGCCATCAGTCTGGTCTGCTCTCAGGGTCAGGGTCCAAACCCCTGGGGAGGTGGCCTGGAGGCCAATGAGGCCTCAGCGATGTTGTCAGATGTGGGTTCCAAGCCCACCCTGCCCTCAGTGGCCGTGGCACCCTGGGCCCTCCCTGCACGGCTCTGCATTCCACTCTCACCTGTGGGTGGGCTGCTGGTGCCTGTGCGCTAACGTGTCATGCCAGTCCCCACTGTGTGCCTGCCAGAGCCACAGCACTGGCTCACAGCAGCCCTCGGCAGACAAGGAGGAATCCTCGGATTCCCAGTCCCCAGTGAACTTGGACATCACTCCAGCTTCTTTCCAGGCCTGGGTGCTAACAGACAGGCATCGTGCCCTGTTTATCTCTGGGTCGACAGGATCTGTGTTCCTTCATGTTCCTGAGTCCTGCAGGGCACTTCCAAGCCATCCCCACCCCACAGCCCCCACCCGCTTCACTAACACACTCACGTGGTCCACTCACCTGGTCCGTCTCACACTCCCGCTTGCAGGTGCTCTGTGCATCCACCCAGAGGTTGGGGTTCATGTCGTTGGGGCAGATGCCAGCGTGCGAATAGCGGATGGGCGGCAGCGCCAGGCCTCGAGCGGGTACCCCGAGCAACAACAGCAGCAGCGGCGCTGCCACCTGCTCCCAGCGGGACCAGAACCGGCGGCACCTCAGGGCCCCCATGGTGCGGTCTGTGGTGGCCAGAGACCTCCCCTGCAACGACGCCAGGGGCTGGGGGCCACCAGGGCCTCCTTCTCGGGGGCTGGAGACACCTGCCCTCCCCACCCCAGCAGGCTTCCTTGCTAAGGCTCTGCTGAGGCTGCTGCTGCCGCTGCCTCCACCAAGTCAGTGCAGCCTGCTGGGCCGTGCGGCTTCAGATAAAAGAAAGGTCTTTGGAAAGAAACTCCCTCTCCTGAGTGTGCAGGGAGAGGAGCCGCAGCAGGGGCCCCGAGCCTGGATTTATATCCTGGGCGCGCCACCCGAGTGGGAGCGAGCTAACCTGATGCCTGTCACCGGCAGGCTGCTGGCGCCTCTGTCCCGTGGCCGATCACAGACTTATTGCAGAAGGGGAAAAAAAAAGCTGGAAGCAGTTTAGGCAGCGTATCTGGCACGGTGGGACACCTGCTTGTTTTTGACTCCAGGAGGCCTTTAACCCCTTCAAGGGCCAAAAATGGCATGTGCTTTGGGGGGAGCTGGCTTCAGGACACGCAAGCTCACTGTAAAGAAGGGTTTGTTTCCTTTTCTCCCCCCGGCCCCGCGCCTTGGGGCTGGGCCCCCGCCTCCCCTTTAGCCACCTCTAAAGAACACACAATCACTTGTTACAAGGAGGGACCTGCAGCCACCGGTTAGCATCGCCTGGCTCGATAGTACATTTGAGAGCAAATGACGTGGAAAAACAACAAGTTCACGGCCATTCCAGGGCGGGCCTGAGCCGCGCTGTGCCGTGTAAGCCGACTCCCACCCCGGCCGCAGGTCCCTTTGTGGGGGGTGCGCACACGGACAGCTTGTATCTCTATGTCCCGGGCAGTTGTGTCTTACGTTCCAACTTCGGTGAATTTTCCCCAAATCATTCCAGAGACACATACCAGATATGCTCCGGCTCCCCCGGCTGCCGGGACGTATCACATTCCTCACTCCTCCATCGACACACTTGTCGGCTCCAAGAAAATCTCCGCGGCGGCAACAGTGTCTCAGGACTGCACCGCACAGCCGAGCTGCCCTCCCGGACGACCACCGCGCCCTTTCCAGGGGGCTCCTTCCGAGCGCTGGGGCTTTGCAGGTGTCATCGCACGTCCCCACTCCGCAGAGGAAAAGGTCTGTGGCCGAGGAGGGCAAACGACCTGCCCAAGGTCACACACAGTAAGCGGTAATAGTGACACCAGTGCCAACACGTCCTGGGCTCCGAACACGTGCAGGGTCTCTCTGTGCACATCACCTGGTTTGGTCTTCACAGCAAACGGCACCTCCACGTTAGGTGGGAGGAAAGGACCCACGGAGGAGCTAAGCACCCTGCCATTATCCAGGAATCGGGGACACCAGCTTGCTGGGTGTGGGCAGGGGCCTTGCAGAGCCCCCTCCCCCATCCATCTGTCAGAACTGCTGTCAAGGCACAGCCCAGACGCTGGTTTTTACAGACCGGACAAGAAATTTTTGAAACATCAGGGGCAATATTTGTGGAGGGGCCGGGAAGAGAGCCAGAATCTGCCAGGGGCCGGGGCGAGCTCTCCCCCTGTGGCAGGAAATGGCCTGTATCTAAAATGCCACGGAGCAGCCAGCAGGCTGAGTGTGTTTGCGGTGGTCATCCAATCCTGGGGGTGGGAGGCCGGTATGGAGAGAGCCCCGGGACAGAGAGGTACCTTGTCAAGGCCAAACCACAAGGGATTTGGGGAGCTGCCATGTGTCAGGGGTAGCAGATGGGTGGGCACCACACACATCACAGCAGGAAAGGATCTTGAAGGCCCTCGGCAGAGCTCTCATTGCACAGATGGGGAAACTGAGGCCTGAGCCCAGGCCTCTCCCTCCCCCAGGTCCGCTTTCCCCTTCAGGAACAAAGCTCACCATCTAATTTGACTGCAAAAAAGCCAACACGATCCTTCTTTCCACCCTACAGACTTTTCCTCTTCCCAGCTGGGTGGTGTGTTGCCTTCTCCCTGCCCGAGCCGCTTCCTTCCCGTTGTGCGGGTCATTCTGCAAGATCTGTCTTTTCTGCTTATGTCGAATCACTAATGAAGGGTGTCAGATCCTAATCCTCTAAATTATTGGAATAAACTTCCCTCCGAGGCTGGTCCCAGTAATGAAGCCAGACAGCGGGCGACGCCGGCTGCTTTGAATTCCCTGTAATTTCATAAACCCGTGTTCCAGCTGCTCGGAGCAGGGGCCTCAGCAAGCTCTGGAACAACGTGGTTTGCGCAGCCTCCTGTGATATCACAAAGGGAAATGGACAGTGACACATTTCTAAGCAGGACTTAGAAAAACTGTCACAGCCCCATTACGCAAGGACAAGTATCCAAGGAGAGGAGGCTGGTTTCTGGGGAGCCCCTCGAGACCAGGGAGGGGGTGGGAGAGGGGCAGGCTCAGAGCAGGTGGGGGGAGCAAGCGGGGAGGGGAAGCCGTCCATCCTGCCCTCCCCCAGCCCGGTCCTGTGGGAGCCGTGGGCCTCTCCTTCCCGGGCCCCATTCCTGGCCACTCTGCTCTGAGAGCTCTCAGGACAGCATCAGGGAAGACAGGGGCCCTAGAACACTCTGACTCTCCCTCTCAGCCCTTCCAAGTCTCCCACCAAAACACGGCTCAGAATAATAAATAACATCTGATCGGGGCCGGAGCCCACACAGAGTTTTCACCTGCACCATGGCTCCGACCTCACAGCGGCCCCAGGAGGGAGGGAGCTCTGCTGCTCGGGAGAGGAAACCGAGTCACAGAGAGGTTAGGCTGGGCTCACCCAGGCCCCCACGGCCTCCCCTGCCTGCCCCCAGGCCTGGCCCCCCGTGCAAGCTTCCATCCCCTCCAGAACCCCCCAGGCCCCACTGGCCACCCTGCCCCGCCCCGGCTTGTTTATAAGCTGCTCTGGGAGCCCTTTGAAGTCTCCTCCTCCTGGGCCCTCCCTCCCTGGAGGCTCTGGCTCCCTCTCCTGTCTGTGTGTCTGTCTGACTGTCTCCCGCACACTCTTCCCTGGTGGCTGGCGTGGACCCCACCCTCAGCAAACCAAGGGTGGGCTCGGCTGGGGTGGCTCAGCGGCCCACTACCAACATTCACTGGGCCTCCCCCACTCAGGCCCCTGGGGCAGAGGCCTGGCCCGCCTGGGGGTGTCCCCTGCCTTTCACCCTTTGCCCAGGGACATCGGGCACAGCTCAGTCTCTCTTGCCACCCAGGGTGAGAGGTCAGAGGGCCAGACTGTGAGCTGTCTCAGAAGAGCCTCTTTTGGCCTTCACCATTGTCAGAGGGTAGGGGCACGGTGGGCTCGTCACAGCCTCCAGGGGGGTCAGGCCCTGCTCTAGGTGCCAAGGCAGGAGGTCACGCCCAGACAGTGAACTCTGTGTAACCCTTGACCTCAGGTTCACCCAGAGCACAACAATTCCTGAGCCACTAGGGTCTTGACAGGACAACACGGCTAATACCATTTCCCGAATCAGCCGCACATGCGACGGGGATGCACAGAGGCCCAGAGATGCCACTTCACTCGTGCACAGACCAAACCTCTCACCTCTCGCCATACCTGCTCCCTCTGCCTCTATTTTGTTTCTTTCCACAAGTGGTTTTTTTTTAAAGCACCTACTGTGTGCTAAGTTCTGGGCACATAGAGATCAACAATGGTCTTCGTCAACCCAGGGGATACAGTCTGGCTGAAAACAGGTACGCAACAGTGGTAAGAAAAGTGAGCTGGGCTGGAGGCCCTTACAGTGTTTGGGGGAGAGACCTGGGGTTTGCTGTTGCACAGACGTGACATCGGGTGGGGCCCGAGACTGAGCAGAAGACGGCCAGCAAAGGAGGGAAGGCAGTTTCCTGCACCTCTCCCTGGAAAGGCCTGGCCCACAGCACAGCCTCCCCTGCCAAGGCCCCCCCTCCATGGGGCCCAGGCCTCCGGAAAGGGGAGTCGGCAGGTTTAGGAGCCGGGGTGGGGGCGGGCGCTGCACAGGTGGCCCCAGCAAAGC
>CM052441.1:126656765-126674396 GCA_028533085.1 Varecia variegata
CTGGTTGGTTCCTGCCCTCTCTGCCGTGATCCTTTCTTCTTCCTTTGGATTGAGAGAACTCAAGGGTCTGAGACTCGGGGTCTCTCTGCTTCCCTGCTCGCTGCCGGGCAACATGGCACATGTCCTCTAAGGCCAGGCACGTCCCTCACACTCATCCAACAGCACAAAATGTGCCGCTGTGTGCGGGGGGTGGGGTGGTGAGAAACAGCTTTATTCCTGACCGTTATTCCAAGACTAGCTTAGAGATGGTTTCCCCATGCCTTCAAGATGAGGCCAAAGCATTTACCTGGGCCACCGTGGATTTCTGCCTCAGTTTACTTCTCCAGGCTTATCAGGCATCCCTCTCATTCTCAAACGCTGGCAGCTGCCACATTGCTCTTTCAGATCTTTAAAATCTCCACACGGTCTTGCCCCTCCAGCCTCTCACACAAACGTTGTCCTCTGGGGGACGCTCTCCCCCCCTCCCGGCTGGTTCCATCTTCCCCTGGCCAACTGCTGCCTGACCCATCTCAGAAGCTGCGTCTTTCAGGAGACCTTCCTGGCCTCAGACGGTGAGGAAGACCAGAGCCACTTCCCGTCTTGGAGTTTCCTGGTAGAGTTTTTAAACGACAAAGCAAAACAAAAACAGAAAGCCACAACTGGGTTACAAAAGGTGTGGCAGAGTTTAAGTGTTCAATGTCGTGAGTTGATGGTAGCCCCCCAAAACATATGTTCACCTCCTAACCCCCAGAACTTGTGAGTGTGACCTTATTTGGAAAAAGGTCTTTGCAGATGTCATGAAGTTGAGGATCTTGAGATGAGATCACCTGAGATTATCTAGGATAGCAGTCCCCAGCCTTTTTGGCACCAGGGACCAGTTTCATGGAAGACAATTTTTCCACGGACATGGGAGGTGGGGGTGGGGGTGGAGGTGGAGGTGGTGCTCAGACGGTGATGCCAGCCATGGGGAGCGGCTATAAATACAGATGAAGCTTCCCTTACTTGCCCACTGCTCACCTCCCGCTGTGCACTCCCTCCCCCTACACTTCCTAAGTTTCATGGAAGACAGTTTTCCACGGATGGAGGGGGCAGCGGCAGAGCTCTGAGGCCCAGTCCCTAACAGGCCAAGGACCAGTACTGGTCCACGGACTGGGGGTTGGGGACCACAGTTTTAAGCCACCAAGTTTGTGGTAATTTGTTAAAGCAGGAAATGGATGAATAGGAAATGAATTACACCCTAGGAAGTGAATACACCTGTCTAAAGCTCTCCAGTGGCCCTTCCTGGTCATGATGAAATGGCACAACCACCACAACCGGCTCCTTCTTAGTTCCTCCTAAAAACGCGCGGTGAATTGCTTCACTGGAGTGTGTTCTCTTTTCTGACAAGCCAATAGACTCAATGCTTTTTTTTTTTTTTTTAAACTATGATTGTTGTTGTTTTACTCTTTAACAGAAACTGAGGGGCAAGATGGTCTCAAAGAACTCTTACCAGCAGCACTTTACTGGTAGGACACCCAGTGGGACTTGGGTGGCCAGAGCAGATGAGAAGTGAACTCAGCCACTAGAAGCCTTGATCGGTCCCACAGGGCAAGAGACGCTGGTGGCACGGGACAAACCCTTAGCAGGCAGGCACCGGACAAGAGATTGAGCTGAACTGAGCTCACCTTTACTCTGTGATCCTCGGGGAAGGAAATTCCTCTGTGGCAGAGGCTTTTAAATGTTTGCCTGCAACACATAGAAATACATTCTTCATTGTGATTCAGTCCACAGATTCACATGAATAACTGAAACAAGTTTCACAAAACTATAGCTGCCCTTTCTATATGTGGCACACTCTTTAGTATTCTAAAAGTTGAGGATCATTTGGGAAGGTTGGAACAGCCAAAGGCCAGGGTTTTGGGGGCTTCTGTTGTCTCCATTAAGGTTCCAGGGTACAAGGTTAATATACAAATGTCAATTGCTTTCCTTTTTACCAGCAGTGAATGATTGGAATTTGAAATTAAACAGACAAAGCCATTTATATTAACATCGAAAAAATGAAATACCTAGGTATAAATCTGAAAGATATGTACAGGATCAATATGTGAAAAACTACAAAACTGTGATGAAAGATATAAAAGAAAATCTACATATATGAAGAGATGTTCCATGTTTATAGATTAAATGATTCAAAATTGTTAAGATGTCAGTTTTTCCCAACTTGATCTATAGATTGAACACAATCCCAATCAAAATGCCAGCAAACTATTTTGTGATATTAACAAAATGATTCTAAAGTTTATATGGAAAGGCAAAATACCAGCATAGCTAACACAATACTGAAGAAAAATAAAGTTGGAAGACTGACAGTACCCAACTTCAAGACTTACTGTAAAGCTACAGTGATGAAGACAACATGGTATTGGCAAAAGAATAGACACATAGATCAATGAAACAAAAGAAAGTCCAGAAATTGACTCATAGAAATATAGTCAACTGATATGTGACAAAGGAACGAAAGCAGCTCAACGGAGAAACGATAGATGGCCCTGGAACAACCGGACATCCATATGCAAAAAAAAAAAAAAAAAAAAAGTCTAGATATATATAATAGATCTTACTTACACCTTTCACAAAAACTAACTAAAAATGTATCCAAGAGCTAAGTGTAAGATATAAAACTATAAAATTTCTAGAATATAACACAAGAAAAAATATAGGCGACCTTGAGTTTGGCAATGAGTTTTTAGATACGTGATCATCTAAAACATGATCCATGAAAGAAAAAAGTGATAAGTTCCTTCTGCCCTGCAGACATTGTTAAGAGAATAAAAAGACAAGCCACAGATTGGGAGAAGATATTTGCAAAGCACATGTCTGATAAAGGACTTGTATCCAGAATATATAAAGAACCCTCAAATCTCAAGAATAAGAAAATAAACAACCCAGTGAAAAATAGGTAAAAGATCAGAGCAGACACCTGAGCAAAGAAGCTGTATGGATGGTAAACAAAAATCCGGCCATACCGAGTGCTGACAAGATGTGGAGGAACCGAAACACTTATATGCTGATAATGGGAAAATGCGGACATTGTATACCATTGTAAATGGTACAATCATTTTGTAAAATAATTTGTTTGTTAAAAAGTTACTCATATTAATACATCTACCATTCTACTCCTGGGTATTTACTCAAGAGAAATGAAGGGACATAGTCATATAAAACTTGTACTTGAACATGCTTAGCAGCTTTATTTGTAACAGCCAGAAACCAGAAAGAACTTCAAAGTCTCTCCACAGGTAAATGTTTAAACAAATTACAATATATCCATACAATTGAATACAGCTGAGCAATAGAAAGGAACAAACTACTGATGAATGCAACAGTAGGAATGAATCTCAGAATAACTATGCTGAGTGAAAGAAAACAGACCCAAGAGTACACTTTAAACGTGTGGAGCATACTGTTTGTCAATTATACAACAATAAATTTAAAATGCCAAGCTCCGAACTTATCTACGAGACCCTGCCTTTTCGGACCCCATCCAGCCTCTTTGTCCTCATCCTCTCTGCTATAGTTTGGATCCTCCAAACCCCATGTTGAAATTTTATGCCCAATGTTGGAGAGGGAGCCTGGTGGGAGGTGTTTGGGTCATGGGGGCAGATCTCTCATAAATGGCTTGGTGCCATCCTCCTGGCAATGAGTGAGTTCTCACTCTGTTAGTTCCCAGGAGAGCTGGTTGTTAAAAAGAGCATGGTACCTCCCCCTGCCCTTGCTTCCTCTCTCACCATGTGATTTCTGCACACACCAGCTCCCCTGCACCTTCTGCCATGAGTAGAAGCAGCCTGAGGCTTTCACCAGATGCCCAGTCATCCAGCCAGCGGAACCGTGAGCCAAATACAACTTTTTTCTTTATAAATGACCTAGCCTCAGGCATTCCTTTGTAGAAACACAAACAGATTAAGACTCTCTTCTCCTCTCATACCACTGTGCTGCAACATCATTGGCCTTCCCTCTCAAACATAAAAGGTAAAATGTATGCTCTTCCTCGGGGTCTTTGTACATGTGTTCTTTCTGCCCCAAGTACTCTTCCCATAATGGTTTCTTCATTCAATCTCAAAGACTCTTCTCACCTCCTTGTCCATTGCTATCACACACACACTCACACCCAGATTGTTGCCACCTTCTCCCAAAGTCACCTTACACTTCACCCTGCTTTATTTTCTTCATAGCACTCACCATTGTATCAGCTGAAGTTCTTTTGGCTACAAAAACAGTAATGGAACACCCACCCAAAGCATCTCTCCTATCAAGGAGTCAAAGAATAAGTGGTTCCAGGGCTGCTTCAGCAGCTCAACAACACTAGGGCTTCAGGTCAGCCTTTCTGTGATTCTCTTGACCTTCTCCTCATGGTCACAAAATGGCTGCCATGACTCAAAGTGCTCACATGACAACATTCAAAG
Organism: Varecia variegata; assembly: GCA_028533085.1. Taxonomy (NCBI): domain Eukaryota; kingdom Metazoa; phylum Chordata; class Mammalia; order Primates; family Lemuridae; genus Varecia; species Varecia variegata. The sequence continues at coordinate 126,661,187 of CM052441.1, forward strand.
GCAAGAAGGAAGAGAAGGTGTGGCAGAGGCCATTAGTGCACACCAATTATCCTGTGCCCTTTACTACATTTCTCAGCCTCCCTTGAAGTTAGGTTGAAGCCCTGTAACTAGTTCCAGCCCGAGGACTGTGAGTGGAAGTGATATTGGTGGGTGGAAGCCCTTAGCAGGGGTTCCAGGTCTTTACACTTGCCTGATCCAAGCTCCCATGCTGGTGTTGCTGATGCCTCCAAACTCTTCACTCTCCTTCCAACTTTAAGGTTACAGAATGTATGAAATGAAGATGATGATAAAGAGAAATAACCATTGCTTTGCCCAGGAATCTGTCTGACCATGAGGCAGGCTCTCAAGTTAGAATTGTTAGCCCTAAAGTCAGCAATAACAGACAAGCCCTGGGAGTGTTCCTATGGGAAAGCTCTTCCACATGTGGCCTGAGGCTCTCACCTTGGACGGAACAGTGCCGAGCTAGGTATCATGGTGGATTAAAAATGGCTGCAAATCCTTTGTTACTCCTTTGATGGAGAGATGGATTTCCCCTCCCCTTGAATCTGGCTGGTCCTGTAATTGACTTTACCAATAGAGTGTGACAGAAGTATAACTTCCAAGTAAGGCCTTAAAGATCACAGTTTCCACATTTACCCCTCTTGGAAGGCCCCCTCCTGGAAGCCAACACCATGTAAGAAGTCCAACTACCCTAAGACCACCACACCACAAGGAAGTCCCAGCTAGCCACCTGGAGAGACATACTTGGAGGATCCATGGGGAACGCCAAGGCACCAGGCAGTGAATGCATGTGCCTGGACCTTTCAGCCTAGACCTGCCACCAGCTGAGTATAGTTGAGGGAACGACCCCGGATGACATCACACAGAGCAGAAGAACAGCCCGGCTGAGCTCTGCCCAAACTCCTCATCCATGAGATCATGAGCAAATAAAATGTTCTATGTCACTACCTCTTGGGGTACTTGTCACAGAGCAATACACAGATGGGATAGGCATGCAGCAACTGTGGGGGAGGCTGCTTTCAGCTTCTTGGCTTTGGTGCTCATGACCAGGCAGGAGGCGGAGACAAGAACACGGCCAGAATTCCCTTTAGGGTGCGAGATGGAACACCCGGGGCTCTTCTCCAAGTCTGTGCTTCCAGCGATGCTTACGACAGGGGCCTGGGGTGTGGCTTGGCAATAGACTCCTGGCCAGCAGACCATGGCCAAAAGATGACTGATCATTCATATGTTGCATTTTTTGAGGAGCTATTGTGTACCCTGCCTTGTACTTGGAACTGGGGGGACGGTGGAAAATAAGTCATGGGCTGTATCTGTGGGATGCAGATACTAGACAAATACACAAGCGGCTATAAATGATGGATTATGGAGGGTGCTTAAAAGGAAATATACAGGGTGCTTGATACCATGCAAGAGGGCCCAGGCCACCCTCCTGTCCCTGGTCTATTTTCTCCACCTATGAGGGGTGGGAAGTCGACTGGAGTAGACGTAGAACACCTGGCTAGGTCAGATTCCAGGAACAGTGCTGGGGTTAGCAGCCCTGTTTCCAATTCAGAACAGAGGTCAGGAGAGGGCTTCTAGATGAAGTGACGTCAATGCTGAACCCTGAAGGATAAATCACAGTTAGCTGGGCCAAGAGGGGACGGCACACACAAAGGCTATGACGCAGGTAGTGGCACAGAGCATTTGAGGCACTGGAAGGGTGGCTAGAGAGGAGGGGTCCCTACAAGTGGGACTCAGAGGGGGACATTTCTGACCCATGCCTACACCACCTCCAGGAAGGAGGCCCTGATTTTACCCTCTATTGTAGAAATGTTTCCTTTGCCATTTGAACTCTGTCTTGGGTAGGTATTGGGGGTGGAGATTTGAGAAAAAAATACCCAGTGTGCAGCTAAGCGCAGAGATAGACCACAGAAAATATCTAGGTTAGTCACTGCTCTAGCTTGTAGCAAGCAGATCGAAAATGTAAGAACCAATGACGGTCAGTATTCGGGCGTCTGTGAGCATGACATGGCTGAGTGGGGGAAAGCTACTGCCCATCTCATGGTGGAATGGTGGGGGACACTGCTGGGTGCAGAGGATGGGCAGAAAATGCACCAGGCCCAATTGTCAGGAGCCACCAGGACAACTTCTGCCAGGAAGAGCCCAGGAGGGGAGGGGTTTCTCTCACTCTGAGTCCAGCGAGGGGCACCATGGCAGAAGGAAGGAGAGGTGCTTCCCGAAGATCTGAGAGGCTGAGATCTTGTTGTTCCTGAGTCTGAGTCAGCAGCAGGGAAGTAGGGCCCTGTGCAGAGGAGTCAGCCTCTCTGTGCCTTCAGGGTTCAACCCATGGGCAGTGACATTGAATCTGCCGACCTGCCCGCTGCGGCCTCAGGTACACGAGGATCACAGAGGCAAAGACCCCATCACTGAGGGTAGGGGGTTGTTAGGGTGTCGGGATGAGGGTTCGATGCCTGAGTCCTGGGACTAATCCCCTCCCCTCTGGGGTTCCCCAGGAAGGGAGCACACACACACACACACACACACACACACAAGACAGGGGCCAAGGGGACACAGTACGGTACCACATTCTCAGTCCCCAGTAGCCTTGGTGTCTGAGCCCCACTCCCAATGCGGAGACCCTCTCGAAAGGTAGAACCTGTCTGGGCGTGGTGCTTAGGCCCAGAGGCGTAGCCCAGGGTCGGAGCTGCGGGATGAACGTGGCTGACTGGCCTAACACCCAGCCACAGGTGGAGAAGATGGACCAGGGAGACGGGGTGGCCAGGACGCCCCGGCTAACACATCGCTGGGACAGTGGCTTCCGTTCTGGCTGCCATTTAGGAGAAGAGAGAGGACAGAAAGAGAAAAGGAAGAGAGAGTGTGGAGAGAGCCTGCGTCAAGCCACGTGCCTCTGAAGACGCAGTCACCCCATCCACGAGTAAACTACGAGTGATGAATGTCCTCAGCCCCCACCCAGTAAATCAGCCACCCTCCCCCGCTGCCCTCCACACGTCCTCCCCATCTCCTCCCAGTTACAACCGAGCAGACGCCCCTCCTAGTTAAGGTCAGTGCTGCCAACAATGTGTTGGATCCCAACACCTCTCTTCCCTTCCACCTTCTTAGGAACTTTATACCGTCAATTATGCCTTCTCTCTCCCAAATACCCGCCCCCTCCTCGCAGCTGGATCATTTCCATTAGCATTTGGACACACTCCAGTCTCCCCCATCCTAAACAAATCATCAAGTCACTCCTTCTGCCCCCCACACCCCCTCCATCAACAACCCTGCCCCTCTCCTGCTTTCAAAGTCCGTCTGCATTCTGTCCCCGTTGCCTCACCTCCCAAGTCCTGACTCACATCTCACTCTTTGCACTCTCTGATCCAGCCTCCCACAGGTCACTCTGCCAATAAACCTGCTGCTAAAGTCACCAGCGACTACCATGGCCCTAAATGACACATCCAGTCCTCCTTTTCTTATCCCTCTGCAGCTGGTGACCTGTTGGACACTCACTTCCCCCTCACCATGCTCCGCTGTGACTGCTCCTCCCTGGGCATCTGGGATGTGACCTTCTGCTGGTTTCCCACCCACTTTTCTGGTAGCTTCTTCCTGTCTCCTTTCCAGAAGCTTCCCCTTCTACCGAGATGTTGTAACCCAAACCCCACCAGGTAAATCAGAGTTGCTAGAGTGTTGCCCAGCTGTGGTAGCTCCGAAAAGCTCCCAGGTGACATTCAGCCAGGGTTTCAAGCCACTGCCTTCAAAGTTGTCTCCGCAGATCCTACGACATCCAAAGACAACCTTGCGTCCCCAAAGACATGGAGCCAGATCCAGTGATTTCTTCTCAGCGTTCACGTTTGCCATTCTAGAGACTCATACTGAATTCACACAATTCCTCCTTTGGTCTCTATATCATCTGTCCACACATTCCATAACGGACTAAGTAGGGAAGTTCTCTTTGAGATCTTAGTAGTATATCCAGAAGCAAGTTTATTATTTTTATCTCTTAAGTCATGATTTTTTCAAAAACCTAGAATGCTAAAATGTCTATGCCCAGATTGTGATGCTTTGGTTCAGTTCTATGCTTCCCCCGCACCCCGGACAATGGTCACCGCTCTCTGTTCCTGACTTCCTGACCTGGGAAAACCGTCCTCTCATCCTGCTAGTCTCAGCTCAGAAGTCACCTCTTCCAGGTGACTCCCCAGACGTAAGCCAGGCAACTGCTTCTGTGAGCCTACCCTGAGCTGGGCGTAGGGTTTTGTTTTTCATGGCGTGCCTGACACTGGAATGTGACGGCACGTGTCCCCAGGCCCACTTCAAGGCAGGAACCGTGTCTCATGCACCGCTGCGTGTCCGGCGCCCGCCGCGGTGACTGGGATCGGGCGTTCTGTGAAGCTCTGTTGAACAAGTGAACGAATGAAGATGTTGCAGGTGTAGCCACAGAATAAGAAAAGGGAAACAGTCCATCCTTCCCAAGGGCAAGTTTTCCTCCCTCAAATATGTGCGGAGTAAACTGAAGAAAACACCGCAGCAAGGGGGAAGCTCGCAGGTAGCCCAGGTAGGAGACAGCCTCCTGCCACCGCACCTGGCCCAGCGCCCCCTGCTGGGCTGTGCGAGGAGGCACCAACTTGCCGGGAGGACACCTGTCTCCCCTGGGAGGTTTGAGGAAGCCGCCCGAGGGGTACAGAGTGTGGGGCTCTCGGGCACAAACCCCGGACGCTGGATCATCTCACCCGTCATGACCCATGGCTGTCAGCCCCAGCCGAGTCCCCTGCCAGCATCTCTGGCTCCTGGGTCTCCTCAAGCCCTTGCTACCGTGTGGGAAAGCACGGGCGGGGTTAACAGGTGGTCCCAGGGACATCACGCATGCTCCTGGCTGTATTTTTCCAGCCCCAGCATAGGTCTGCCTACTGGGAACCCCACCCTCTTCCAGTTCCTTCGAGAGCAGATACGGAAACGTGGCATATCCACACAGTGGAATAAACCTTGAAGACATTGTGCTAAGTGACATAAAAGCCCACTTTTTAAATGGAATTGTTGGATTCCATTAGTGCGAAAAGTCCAGAATAGGCAAATCCACAGTTAGAAAGCAGAATAATGATGGCCAGGGGCTGGGGGTAGGAGGGAATTTCAGATGACTGCTAATGGGTAACAGGTTTCCTTTTGGGGTGATGAAAAAGTTCTGGAACTAGATAGTGGTGATGGTTACACAACATTGTGAATGTACTAAGTGCCACTGAATTGTATGCTTTAAAATGGTTAAAATGGTAAGTTTTCTGTGACGTGTATTTTACTACAATTAAAAGAAGAACAGATATGATTGCTCAGCCTTAGATGGTCTCCTGGTTCTAAGAGGACCCCCGAGGCTTGGGCACCAGCCAGCTCAAAGGAGGCTGCAGAGACGTTTAGCCCAGGGGGTGGTCTGGTTCCCCAGACCAGGTCTGCAGAGAGCCCTCAGAAACGGGAAGTACTACCGTACCTCCCTGTCACTCTCCCACTGACAAATCATGTTGAAAATGCACTCTGAGCTGTTCCAGAGACAGGGAAGAATGTGGGGGGGGGCAGGAGGAGGGTAGCGGGGGAGGGGACAGGCACAGAGGGGGAGTGGTTAAGAGTCTATTTGGATGAAGCTATTCATAAGGTCAAGATGCTAATTTTTTTTAAAGAGATGAGATCTTGCTCTGTCACCCAGGCTGCAGGGCAGTGGTGCAATCACAGCTCACTGCAACTTCCAACTCCTGGCTCAAGTGATCCTCCTGCCTCAGCCTCTCCAGTAGCTGGGACTACAGGCATGAGCCACCATGCCCGGCTAATTTTTCTGTGTTTTATAGAGACGGGGTCTTGCTCTTGCTCAGGCTGGTCTCCAACTCCTGAGCTCAAGCAATCCTCCCGCCTCGGCCTCCCAGAGTGCTAGGATTAAAGGCGCGAGCCACCGCTCCTGGCCCTCTCCTCCCTGTCAGGATTCTGTCTATAATGCTGGTGTGTTGTCTCAGAGTGGCTCCTCCACTCATCCATCTCCTCTCCAGCTCCTGCACCACTGTCACCAGGAGTCATAGCGTCCCCTCTGGACTAACTTCTTTTCCTCCTTTCCTGCTTGCCCCACAGGATCTGCTTCTGGATGATGGATGCGATCAGGGCTTTCTGTGAGAGCTGTCAGCCCCTCCTGCTCATGCTGCCTTGTCTCTCCTCATGGTCAGAACGTGGCTGCAGCAATTCCAACCTCCAACCGGAGACCCAACACCTGGAGTGGGGCGTGGGAAGGCCTTTCCCCAGAGCTCTTTCTAGAAGACGAGAAAGCCTTTCTCAGAGGCTCCCTCCACAGCCTTCCCTTCAGCTCTTGTTCCTAAACCAGCCATTGTTCAGAGGAGCGAGACACCTGCCCTCGGCCTGGAGGCGCCCACTAAGCCAGGGACTGTTGATACCAGCACAAATGGTGTTTTATCAGCAAGAAGGTGGGGATAGCTTTTGTCAGACAAACACAGGTCTTATCAATCTTCCTGTGAATTCTGCATTTAACTCACAAATCCACTTTCCCTATCCAGAAGGAATCGACCCTTTAAAAAATATCTTTGTTGGATATTGCAAGCACATACACCCCATCCCTGGGCTACCTGCCCTAGCGTCTCTCGTGGAAGGTCTGTGCAGACCCCAGACTGGCCCTTCAGTCCAGCAAGGCGTGGCCCCGACCAGGCTGGCACAGCCATTCTGAACGTCACATGTTCCTCTTCCAGAAAGAGTAATTCCAGGCGCTCTCAAGACTTCTGCTCTGTCGATTTTCTCTTTGCAACATCCTCCGTCTGCCAAGAGTTCAGCAGAGACGGCAGCGGGCTGCGCTTCTTGGCTTAGTCCTAATGAGTGCTGCGAGTCATGTGCAGTTCAACGCTGTCACACTCAGATTCCTGACAAACCCCTAAATCTAACTGGGTCCTTGATGGTGGAAGGGAGGGATGGCATTTTCTCTTTTGTTTAAGACAGAGTCTCACTCTGTTGCCTGGGCTAGAGTGCCGTGGCATCAGCCTAGCTCACAGCAACCTCAAACTCCTGAGCTCAAGCGATCCTTCTGCCTCAGCCTCCCGAGTAGCTGGGACTACAGGCATGCGCCACCATGCCCGGCTATTTTTTTCTATATATATTTATCTATATATATATATAGATAGATAAATATATATTAAAAATTTTATATATATTTCTATATATATTTTTAGCTGTCCATACAATTTCTTTCTATTTTTAGTAGAGATGGGGTCTCGCTCTTGCTCAGGCTGGTCTCGAACTCCTGAGCTCAAACAATCCACCTGCCCCGGCCTCCCAGAGTCCTAGGATTACAGGTGTGAGCCACTGCGCCCGGCCAAGAGAATCTTTAAATGAATGCAGGCTGCCTGCTTCAGAATTGGACAACCAAGTGATCGACTTTTCTCTCTGAAGAGCCAACAGGGGAACTGCCTCCCCTGTGCCAGGTGGAGCCAGCGCTGCGATGGGTGCACACCAGGACTTCGCCACTGCTGGCTGCACTCACCTGTGGCTGGAGGCCTGGGTAGACACGCTTGCCCTGAGGTCCGAGAGCCCCTCCTCTCTAGGAGGAGGACCCACCTCTTCACAATGTCAGGGTCTCCCCTCCAAGCCTCCAGTCTGCCCAGCGGGTCTGGTCATCGCAGGCAGATTTCTTGAGAGTTCTTGAGAACCTTCCAGCGAAGTCTGTGACCCTCGAGGGGACCCTTTGCGAGGGGCAAGGGTGGAGTGGGGCTGGTGGGTGCCAGTGGGAGGGGGAGGGGGGAAGCAGAGAGGACCCACTCCTTGGAGCCCACCCCCACGGGCGGGCGGGGCAGAGCTCGGGCCTCCCGGCCTGCCCTCCCCACTCCATGAGGGGCCGGGCCTGGCTCCCACAGCCCCTTGGAGGGGGAGGCTTGGCAGGGGGCAGAAGGCGGAGCCCAGGCCAGGCAGCAGTGCTTCAGGTCACATGGATGGGAGGGGGCTGCCCCCCTGGACCTACCTCCGTGGTGCTAAAATGTAAGGCAGCCCTTCCAGAGCCTGGGCCTGGCAGGACCCTCCTTAGTGGCCCCAGGTTGTCTCCCTTCATCTTCATCCTGCCCATCCTCCCCCAGTGGCCTGGCTTCAAGTTAGCTTTGGGGGCACTGCAGGGAACTGAGGAAGGTGAGGGAGGAGAGGACAGTAGCAGAATGCATGGGGACGGTGGCCCTGCCCTTAAATCTTCCCTGGAAGAGTGAGGGAGCAGGAAGGGGTTTCGGGGGAAGGTGACAGGCCAGCCCGCTGCACCTCGGGTCGTGGGCCCCCAGGCGTGTGCACACACACGTGCACACACACAGACACACGCACGGGCACGTGCAGATTTCTGTCCAGTCCTGTTTAGCGTCCTGTCCTGCTTCCTTCACTCCACAATGTGTCTTTTCATGGCAATAAGTACAGTGTATTCATTTCCCACAGCTACGGTAATAAATTACCACAACTGTCGTGGTCTAAAGTGACACATTTATTCTCTCGCCATTCTGGAGTTCAGAAGTCCAAAACGAGTCTTACAGGGCTAAAGCCGGGGTGTGGGCAGGGCTGTGCCTTCCAGAGGCTCTAGGGAGTTGTCGTGGGCTGAACGGTGGCCCCCAAGAGTTATGTCCGTGTCCTGATCCCTGGAACCTGCGGATGGTACCTTATATGGCAACAGAGGGAATATGACCTTAGATGGCAAAGTATGTGATTAAGTGAAGGATTTTGAGAGCAGGAGCTTCTCTCGGATTTCCCAGGTGGGCCCTAAATGCAGTCCCTTGTGTCCTTGTAAGAGAGCACGCTGGGGAGAAGACACGGAGAAACAGACAGTGACATGACCACGGAAGCAGGTACTGGAACAAGCCAGGCACAAACCAAAGAAGCTGGACGAGTCAGAGAACAGGGTCCCCCTGGAGCCCCCAGAGGGAGTGCGGCCCTGCCCACACCTTGATTTCAGCTTTCTGGCCTCCAGAACTGCAATGAGTAATTTCTGTTGATTTCAACTGCCAAACTGGAGGTCATTTGTTACAGCAGCCAGAGGGACCTGACACAGTGAGAATCTGTTTCTTGCCTTTTCTTCCCGAGGCTGCCTGCGCCCCTTGGTCTCGGCCCCTCCTCCAAAGTCAAAGGCAGCAGCGAAACATCTTTCCTCTCTGACCTTCTGTCTCTCTCATACAGACCCTTGTGGCTACCCTGGGCCCACCTGGAAAATCTGGGGTGATGTCCCCATCTCAGCACCTTTAACCTAATCCCATCTGCAGAGTCCCTCTTACCGTGGAAGGCAACACGGTCACAGGTCCCAGGGATTCGAATGTGGGTGTCTGGGGTGGGGAGAGGGCACCAGACTCTGCCTGCCACGCTTAGGTCCAGGGCTTCTAGGTGCTATGCAGGCACACATCTGCAGGGGTCACTGTTCGGATCTGAGGGTCCCTTGAATTTGCAGAAAGATCCAACAGGCTGTACTTCTCTTCCCACCAGAAGGCTCCGTTCTCTCCCTCCATCTCCTGCCCTGGCAAGGAGCTGAGGTCCCTTTGAACAGGATGGCAGAGACGCTAAGGGCCTTCAAATTCCCCTCCCCTGGGCTGCCTCCCTTCCAGTCTTCCCTGGCACCCCCAGCTCACACTCCAACCCCTTGGGCCTCCTGCCTTGCAACGGTCAGGGCCAAGCTCCCACAGAGCTCACTGAGAAGCCCCTCCTGGCTAGTACCAGGGAGGGGTGTACGTGGCTGCAACAATTTAGGGCAGGACTGATAAACACAGCCCTTGTTACCTTAGGCCACAGTCAGCCGGCGCCCAAGCGGAACGAGGGATCCTGGCTCAGCCTTCAAATCCCAGCCTTCTTTGGAGCCGCATGCTGTCCCTAAACACCCACGCCTCCCCTCTCTCCCAGGGCCTTCCGCCCCCCACTTCTTCCTGCGAGCTGGGCCTCTGCTGGGTTCACCCTGCTCCTCAGGGAAGTAGCTGCGATCTTCAGGAAGGCTGGGGCCTGCCAAGCCCCACGGGCGTGGGTTTTAATTTGTTCAAAGCAATCGTGCGGGTTCCTGTCTGCTGCAGAATCATTGGTGAGGCGTGGACAGGTGAAGCAGCTCCAGCCAACGAAACACGAGGGGAAGCTGGCCTGGGGGAAGGTGATTTTCATTTTTAAAAGGAGACAAAAGATAAGGAAGCTGTAGCACTTTGCCTCTGAGTCTAATGGTCTGACGCCTGGAACTATGGAAACTGCCTTTGAGTCCAGGGGAGCCAGCCTGAGACCCACAGGAAACAGGCAGAGGGGACAAGGGACTGACCTGAGTATCTAGTGATATTGCAGAGCTACTGAATTTACCCACCTTGGACCTGCTGTCCCTCCAGACGGGGTGTCTCTTATTTGCAATGGCAGCACTGCACTGATTCCGCTTTCTGCGGGTGCTTTATGCTCTCCTGTGCTCTGTCACCCCCACCTGCAGCTCATCACTGTTCCAAGCCTCTCCGCACCCGAGGCCCATGCTGGTTTTGGCATCCTAGGTGCCTCTTTTTTGTTCAGCTCCAATGGGAAGGAAGCCACCGAGAGCCTCCATTGAACAGAGACGCCAGGCCTATACACTGGGTATGAAATGGTTAAATTTGGGCTGCCGCAGGGTGGGTGCGGGGGAGGGAGGGGGACTCAGTTGGAGTTGAGGGCTCCCTGCACCAGGAGCAGACCTTTCTGGTTGTCACTCAACTGGAAAGTTGTTCTCTTCCTGCCATAGCTCAGGGTGGTCTGTGCAGCCCCTCTTACGGCTGGGAGTGGTGCAGAGACAAAGCTGAGAGAAGCGCCCCAGTAGTGGGAAGCCATGTAGGCGTTTAGCCAGAGGGCCTGGGGGAGAGGAAGCCACACTCAGTGCACAGGGCTAGGCTAGGAAGAGCAGCCCCCAGAGTGCCGGAAGCACAGCGGGTGGGGCTGAGCATCTGATGAGGCCTGGACTGTGAGATCACTGCCAGGAGGCTGGGACTGTCTGCACTGCACTAGCCCAGTGCGGGCCACCAGGACTGGAGAGGAGAGACTAAGGATGACACAGAAAAACCAGAATAAGCAAGCATGAAGAGGGTCCCAAAGGCCAGCTTGCCAAAGCTGAGACCGCACTGGTCCTTTCTGGGGAAGCATCTGCAGTTAGGACCAAAACTGCCTTCCCAGTTACTTGCAATTGTGCAGCCATATGTGCATATGTCATTCTCCTGGAGTCTTAGGAAGTCCCCAGGTCCCAAGCAAGACTCATCAGCTGTCTTTGAAGACACTCTTTCCTCTCCCCACCTTCCAGCTGCTCACCAGCTCCTCTCAAGTCTGCCTAGGAAAATGCACGTGCGCGCACACACACAAATGCACACACAGCCATACAAATGCGTGGACACACTGAAATACACACACGTACAGACACACATGTATACAAGCACACAAACACACACGTGTATACATATACACACAAACACAAATATATGTACACACATACATAAACACAAATACACACATGTACACAAGTACATACATATTAATATATACACACAGAGATACACACACTTACACATAAATATTTGCACCCATGCACACGTTAGGCACATACCTGGGTTGCTAGTTAGAAATGAAGATTCCTCCATCTCACCCCACCTGGCTTAGAGGATTGGGAACCTGATGAGGGAGTCTATATCTTACTCTGTTCCTGCTGCTATAACAAAATAGCACAGACTGGGTAATTTATAAACAACAGAAACTCATTTCTCACAGTTCTGAACACTGGGAAGTCCAACTTCAAGGTGCCCACAGGACTGGTGTCTGGTGAGGGCTGCCCTCTGCTTCCAAGAAGGCACCTTGTTGCTGTATCTCCGCAGGGGACGAATGCTGTGTCCTCACATGGCAGAAGGGGCAGAAGGGCAAGAGAGGGCTCCCTTTAACCTCGATCCCTTTTATGAGGGTAATGAGCCCTCAAGATTTAATCACCTCCCAAAGGCCACACCTCTTAATACTGTTGCACAGAGGATTGGGTTTCCACATGAATTTTGAAGGGGACACCATCTTTCAAAGCATAGCAAAATCTTTCTTTTCAAAGCCCTAACGCTCCTCCTGCACCACACAGCAAGCTCTGCACATAAACAGGCTTCCAGACAGCACGGCATTTTCACAGTCTCCATTCTGAACCACCAGCCTTGACTCACCCTCCTGGTTTCTAAGTTCCTATTTGTCCTACCATCAGTAGCTTTCCAGTAGGAACCTGACACTCAGCCTCCTTTCTCTGAGACCTCTTTCCTCTTCCCCCACGATTCAGACTGTAGCTCTGGCTTCAAATGCCTTGAGCTCCTGGAGAGGCACAAGTCCGAAAGTGTGTGGCCCCAACAGCACTCACCTTAACCCTACATGCAGGTTCCCCCTCAGGGAACCCACCAATGTCACTTGGTGGGGAAAAGGGGATCCAGTGAACTGAAAATGTTGCGAGTCTCACCGCAAGCCGAGACAGCAGTGGGTGGCCCCCGGCCAGGAAGGCTGTCTCCTGGCCCTAGCCCACAAGGACCATGGTTCGCCTGGACTGGCCTCTCTGGGGCTGAGAATTTGCTGGAGTCCACAAAGTTAAGGCCTCTCTCTCCACCAGCACCTAAGGCAGAGGCTCTCACACTGTAGGGTGCTAGAGATGTCCTCAGTACGTTCCCAGATCCCTGACCCTGCCCAGGTCACCCACAGACTCTCTGAAGCTTGAGAATTAGGTGTGCGTGTTGGACAAGGAAAGCAAGAAAGGAAAGACCACAGGCTGGTGACTTACACAGCCCAGACAGAACCCAGGAATGGTGGTTGAGGTTGCTGCTGGGATGGTGGTGCAGATGTGGCCAGAGGAGGCATGGCCAGCCCCATGGGACAGTCCCTCTTGGTGCACAGGACACCCAGTCATGGTCGTCAGTGCACCAGAGTGTCGAAGGGATCTTCCCACAGGGGCATGGTAAGGACCAGCCAGGACCTCACAGACCAAAAAAGGCTAGGCCACTCCCCCTTCTCTGAGGCTCCCAGTATATTTTTAAAAGTCAAAAAATATCAAAACAGAGATTCTAGGGCCGGGCGCGGTGGCTCACGCCTGTAATCCTAGCACTTGGGAGGCCGAGGCGGGCGGATCGTTTGAGCTCAGGAGTTCGAGACCAGCCTGAGCAAGAGCGAGACCCCGTCTCTACTAAAAATAGAAAGAAATGATCCGGCCAACTAAAAACATATATAGAAAAAATTAGCCGGGCATGGTGGTGCATGCCTGTAG
>CM052441.1:126674496-126692288 GCA_028533085.1 Varecia variegata
CAAAAAAAAACAAACAAAAAAAAAAAACAGAGATTCTAAAACTGTGGCATATTTTAAATGCTATAGTTATTAAATGAGTGTTTTTGATACATACACACATGAGCAATGAAATATTTTATTTCTCTGCCCAAAAAAGTATAACAGTCGGAGCCAGGCATGGTGGATGGCTCACACCTGTAATCCTAGCACTTTGGGAGGAAGGAGAAGCACTTGAGACCACGAGTTCAAGGTTACAGTGAGCTACGTTTGCACCCCTGCACTCCAGCCTGGGTGACAGAGTGAGACCTTGTCTCAAAAAAAAAAAAAAAGTATAATAATTGATGTAGTTTTGAGTGATGCAAAATGTCAGAAGGTTTGTAGCAAAATTACATTCATTTTGCATTTTAAATAAGACAGAATGTTATACTAATTGTGGCTTAATGATAACTGTGGGTCACTCTGTATTAGTTTCCTGTGGCTGCTGTGACAAATTACCGTAAATCGAGTGGCTCACAACAGCAGACATTTATTCTCTCACAGTCCAGAGGGCACAGTGTGACACTCATGTTTCTGGGGCCAGGCTCACAGGGGGTCCGTCCTTGCCTCTTCCCACCTCTGTGGGCTCCCAGACCCCTGGCCACGTCGCTCCAAGCTCTGCCTTCTCTCCCGTGGTGACATCTCCGACTGCCTCCCTCTTGGAAGAAAATTTGTGATGGCACTTAGGGCCCACCCAGACAATGCAGGGCCATCTGCCCCTTTAAAAATCGTTAACTTGATCACATCTTTTGCCATATAAGGAAACATTTACAGGTTCCAGAAATTAGGGCCTGATTTTGGGGGGGAACCATTATTCAGCCTGCCTCATGCTGGTCATCAACAGCTTGAATGTTTTTAAAGCAGCCTACAACAGAACAGTGCTATGCATGTACAATGACAGAATTTGCACTGTTAATTCACGGTGGGTAATATGGTCTAGGAACAGGGTGAGGCTGGGTAAGACCCTTCTTCCCGTCCCGCCCGCGCCTTTCTGCTTCTGGATGGACGGCCTTGCTGAGAGGGAAGGTCAAAATCCCCAGGGCAGGACTTTTCCAAAGACAGGGGCCCAGCCAAGGGGCACTCCTGCAGCCCCCCACTCCACACGCTGCCCGGGACAGGCCTGATGGCCAGTACATCCCCTGTCCCAGCGTCCCCAGGCTGGGTGTCCATCCTAGTCCCGCTCATGTGCTCACCCGAGTCTTGGTGCTGCGAGCCCCCTGGTGTGTGTCGGAAGGAGGCCTGTCGTTTTTTTATTATTATGATTGTGGTGAAACACACATAACATCAGTTTTACCATCTTAACCATTGTAAAGCATCAGTGCAGCGGCCGCAAGCACTTCACGCCGTCGTGCTGTCATTACCACGCTCCGCTCCAGAACTTTCCATCACCCCCACGTGACACCCGCCAGTGGTCGCTCTCTGATCCCCCTCCCCCAGCCCCCGGCCACCGCTAGACCACCTTCTATCTCTGTGGATCTGCCTGTTCTGGACACTTCACACAACGGAATTGTGAATACTGGCCTTTTGTGTCTGGCTTCTGTCGTTTAGCATAATGTTTTCAAGGTCCCTCCACACTGTAGTGGGTGCTGCCCCTCCGTTCCTTTGTGTGGCTGAACAACACGCTATTGTTTGCGTGTACTGTGTTCTGTGGATCTATTCACCCGTGGATGGACATTTGTCTTGTTTTCTACTTTGGGCTGTTTCTGCCCCGCCCCCAGCCCCTCCCTGTGTCACCTCTGAGGGGGCAGTTGTGCTACCAGCAGGTCCATTAGCTGCCTCTGTGCCTAACCAAACAGGGCAGGACCTTAGTCCAACACAGAGACTGTGTGGCCACGACAGCCAGGTGCACATCCGCCTTCTGGTCTGCCCCATCTCCCCTTCAGGGAGCATCCGCTTTCTCCTGGTGGCCCTAGCGGGGCTGCCACGCCACCCTAGAGCCCCAACCGAGACAGGGCTCCGCAGCTCTGGGCATTTCCCGTGAGTGGAGCATCCGGCTCTACAGGGGGTGGGAACAAACCACTTGCAGGGGTGGTTTGACCCAAAGACTGGGAGCCCCTCAGGGATTGTAGCACCACTCTGAGGGCAGAGGGCCCCTCACCAAGACGGCACTGGCATCCTTTACCTTGACCCACACCAACCCCAGCCACTGTCACTCACTCCACGAATGATCCAGCCACTGAAGTCCAGTTCCTACCCCACATTGGATAATCACAGTCACTGTCAACCACTCAGCACCCAGCAACCAGTGACCAAAGAGAACTTCTCAGCCTCGTCCTTCAGGAGTTAGGGTCGTAGCAGATGAAGCCAGGAGAGCTTTGTGTACCGGTAGTCCTGACCTCCCTGCCACTGGCTAGTGGAGTTTCTTTGCTCAAGTCACTTAACTCTCCGAACCTCAGCACAAGGGGGTAATGACGTCTCTGTGCAGAGTCCCGTGCATAGTGTGCACGGAGGGTAACGAGTCACCTGCCCAGGGCGAAATTCCCAAAGCAGCTGCAGCTCCTGCTCGGCCAGCGACCCCCTGTGGTCACTAAGCAGCCGTTTCGCTCTTCCCCTGGCACATGGACACACCCATTGTTCCCCAAAGAGACGGCCGCGTCCCACCCCATCAGCATCTCCTGGGGCCTCCGCCACAGGCAGGGACCCCCAGCAGATGCACGGTTCCCTCCTTCAGGTCTGCTGTGGTCTTTGTGACCTGGAAACCAATGAACTAAAATGACAGGTTGGCCGGGCGCGGTGGCTCACACCTGTAATCCTAGGACTCTGGGAGGCCAAGGCGGGTGGATTGTTTGAGCTCAGGAGTTAGAGACCAGCCTGACCAAGAACGAGACCCCGTCTCTACTAAAAATAGAAAGAAATTATCTGGCCAACTAAAATATATATAGAAAAAATTAGTCGGGCATGGTGGCGCATGCCTGTAGTCCCAGCTACTCGGGAGGCTGAGGCAGGAGGATCGCTTGAGCCCAGGAGTTTGAGGTTGCTGTGAGCTAGGCTGATGCCACGGCACTCACTCTAGCCCGGGCAACAAAGCAAGACTCTGTCTCAAAAAAATAAATAAATAAAAAATAAAAAAAAAATAAATAAAATGACAGGTTATCCGTGTCCCATATCCAGAGGCAGGACTCAGACAAGACAACCACAGTGCAACGTCCTTGTCAGAAAAGAGACAAACAGAAGACGCAGAGCAGCTCTGCTCACAGCGATGATGCCCGCGGGCTGGGCAGGCACCGGCAAAGCCCACCCTGGGGGCTTCTGTTGTCCGGGGGATGGCCCTGTCCCGTTCTCTGTGGCTCCCAGCTCTGCCTCCAGCCCATCCTCCATGGCCGCGCTGGACGTGGGCGTGGAGGGGTATGTCCTGCCTGGTGGCTGCTCATCTCTTACAGGCTATAGCTCCTGCTGGCAACAGTTCTGAGCCCTCAAGGTGGTTTTAAGGACCAGAAGGTCAAAAGCTTTTCTTTTCTTAGTTCAGGGTACGGCTTATTTGCCAACACAGTTCCCTCAAAACCTGAAAAGGCTCCTCATCTATTTGCTTCCATTCACTTTCAGATGCCAGCGACCACATGCAAAATTTATTTTTAGACACAGTTCTCCAGCCTGATTTTTTGCTCCCTGTCCTCAGGCCATTCCCTCTCCATGTGACGGTGGCAATCCTGAGATGCTCAGGCCCGGGGAGGGACACTCTCTGCCTCTGCCCTTGTGCAAGGCTGAGGCTTAATGAGCCTTCGTTGCTCAAAGGCTTTAAAAATAAGATTTCCTTCTGTTTGGCATCTAGAAGCAGTCAACTTTCCCAACCGAGGCCCCAGATTTCTCTGTTTCACTTTAGTTTTGCTTGCAAATCAGCCAATTCACGCCTGGGCCCATCTTATCCGTCTAAGACCTTGTTAAGTGCTGCCAGTGACACCAAGGCACACAGTGACATTCAGTATTATAACCTCTTCCCCTAGAGCAACAAGGTCAGAGGCTAGATGCCTGCTTATCTCAGGCAACTGTTCTCCCAGCTGTTTTGCTGCTGCATAACACGGGTCTCCATCTGCCCAGACCCTGACAACCTGGCTTCCTCACCAGCTGTCCTGACTACAAAGCCAAGGCCACGAATGCTAGATTTATATTATTGCAACACCCATAGTACCAATTTCTGTCTTAGTTAAAGGAACACTAACTTAGGTAAGAGATAAGCCCCAACATTTCAGTTGTTAAAACACAATGTAAGGCCGGGTGCGGTGGCTCACGCCTGTAATCCCAGCACTCTGGGAGGCCGAGGCGGGTGGATCGCTCGAGGTCAGGAGTTCGAGACCAGCCTGAGCAAGAGCGAGACCCCCGTCTCTACTAAAAACAGAAAGAAATTATCTGGCCAACTAAAAATACATATAGAAAAAATTAGCCGGGCATGGTGGCGCATGCCTGTAGTCCCAGCTACTCAGGAGGCTGAGGCAGGAGGATGGCTTGAGCCCAGGAGTTTGAGGTTGCTGTGAGCTAGGCTGACGCCACGGCACTCACTCTAGCCCGGGCAACAAAACGAGACTCTGTCTCAAAAAAAAAAAAAAAAAACACAATGTAAGTTTATTTCTTACTTTATAAAAGGAGAATGAAGGGCAAGAAATTGGGGACCTCTGTTCCCTAGAGGCATTCAGTGACACACACAGATTGAGGCTGTGCCATTTTCCACCCACGGCTTCTAAGGGAGATCTGGATGTCAGAATCCAGGCAGCAAAGAGAAGAGAGAGCAGAGCAGGGGTTGGTATATTTCTGTAGATAAAGTTTTATTGGAACACAGTCAGACACATTCATTTGCATATGGCTCCTGGCTGTTTTCATGCTACAAGGACAGAGTTGATCAGTTGCCATAGAGATTGCGTGGCTCACAAAGTCTAAAATCATTACGATCTGGGTCTTTACAGAAAAAGTCTGTCAAGCCCTGGGGTGGAGGGTTGGTGGGCCCAAGCGTAGATTTCCATGGGCCGGGCCAGGCCTGGAAGGGGCATTATTACTTTACTCACATTCCACTGGCCAGAACTCAACCATCTGGGCCCCCTGGCCACGAGGGAGCCTGCAGAGTGTGTTCTGTATGCGTCCCCAGAAGGAAAGAGAAACAGGCAGAGTTATCAGCTGACTATCCTCTGCCACAGACACCATCCAGCCCCTGGGGACTTCCGACTCAGCGTGTAAGGGTCTGACTTCTTTCCTAAACTTCAAATGCATGTTTCTAGCAATGTGCTGCCAGACTTCTCTCTCCTCATGCCCTCAAACAGAACTTGATTACTTTCCCTCCAAACTTGCTTCTCCTTCTGTGGTACGTAATTCAGTTAACAGTCTATCATTCACTCAAGAACCCAAACTGGAAACCCTGGGAATGCTCATGACCTTCCCAATCCCTCAGCCCCATCATCTGGCACTCTCTAAGCACACGCAAATGTCTGTCTCCCAAATCTTTGCCCCCTCTTCTCTGCAGCCCCCTACGGCCCGGCTCAGGTTCCTGTACTAGTCTCCTATCTTGTCTCAAAGACCCTAACCACCCCCAAACTTGCCCACAATTGTCTGAGTCACTTCCTCAAAACCCATTTTGACTGAATTGCTCCCCTGTGTGAACTTTTGCTGTCCCCAAAGGACACAAACACATCACCCGAGGTCACCCACCTATGCAATGGCGGAACTGAGGTCACCCACCTATGCAATGGCAGAACTGAGGTCACCCACCTATGCAGTGGCGGAACTGAGACGGGAACTTTGGTTTGTGAGCCTTTGAGAACCCGTTGCTCCGCTCCCCCATTCTTCGTGGGATAAAGCACCAGAACGCATAACGAACATTCTTTGCATAGCAGGAACTGAACGGGCACAAAGGACGCAGCACCCCCCCCCCAACACACACACACTCAGAGGAGAATTCTGCACAGGCCTGAGCGGTTCTGCTCTGCGAGAAGACAGAGTGCACCCCTCAAACCTTCTCTCCACTCTCCGTTTGCACTCGTCCCGTCTGTCAGAGATTCCTAATCCCCAGAGACTGATAATCAAGACATTTTCACAGAGGCCACCTTGCCTCAAGAGATTCTTCCTCCAAAGCAAAGCCTTTCCCAAAGACCCCAAGGGTCACTGTGGGTCCACTCCTCCTCTCTCCCCCTCCTGATGACACAGCAGCCAGTTTGTGGGACGAAAAGAAGACAAAATGGCCCAGGGCCCTCTGGGGTGCCTGGGCTGGGTCCTCAGACCTGCCTGGGTGACCATCCTGCCCAATTCTGGTTCCCCCGTCACTCCCCACCCCTCTCCTTTGTTCCATCATCTTCTCTTTTACATGTGTTTGCTTATGTATTTCCCGCCTCCCCTACTCTAAGGTAAGGCACCAGATCAGAGCGGCAGCATCGTCTCTCTAGTTCTCTGCTGTTTCCCCAGCATCCAGTAAAGCATATGGCTTACGTACCCCGGCACTCAATACGTTTTTGCTGAACGAACGAACGAATGAATGAATGAACAGAGTGGCTTGTGGTACTCTGATGGCCTCCTGCTTCCCCTACACTGTGGAAGGTGGGCTCCCCAACCCCCCACGCCTACCTCAGCCCCCAGTCTCTCGGCCCAGGGTCCCAAGACCCTTCCCTCTCAGAAGACCTGAAACAGAGCACCTGCCCCCTGCACTCCCCCCCCCTCAGTAAATAGCAACCCATTTACCCACTTGTGAAGTCCAAATGCCAGCCATCCTTGACGCCCGCCTCCCTGTCCTTCAAGGCATTGGCAAGTCCTTCCACCTGCAAGATGCCTCCCGAATGTGACCGCCATTGCTACCACCAACTCTCACCTTGACCACTGCAGCAACCGCCTAAGGGGCTTCCCCCCTTCCCTTCTTCCCCTCCTCCAGCCTCTCTCCCTCTGAGCACAGGAAGCTTTTTGGAAATATAATTCAGACTGCCTCACCCCCCCACCCCTGCTCCCCATCCCCAAATACTCCTCTCTCTGCCTCGCTCACTCTGCTCCAGCCACCTGGGCTTCTTGCTTGCTCCTCAAACACACCAAGCACATTCCTGTCCCAGAGCCTTGTACTTGCTGTGCCTTGACCTGGAACTTTCTTCCCCAGATATCCAGGCGTCTCACGCTCTCGCTCCAGTAGATCTCAGCTCTCCCATGTCATTAGCAAGACTTCCCTGACCACTCCCTCCCTCTGAGGCCGGGCCCTCACCTGCTTCTGTTTCCTTCACAGAAAGTAGTTGGGGGTTTTGTGTATTGCGTGTCATCACCTCTAAAACGTAAGCTCTAAAAGGGCGGAGACTTCGTCTACCTCGTGCGCGGCTGTACCGCAGTGTCTAGGCCGGGGGCCGGCAGGCTGCCAAGGCCCCGTAAACGTTTGTTGAATGAAAACACGATGGTGACTGAAGGAGAGAGAGATCCTGATAGGGGTGGGTCCCTGTGCAGGAGGGAGGGATGAGGTTTGGAGCTCAGCTCAAGTGCACAGTGGCCCCGGTTCTTCACTCTCTGTGTCGTCACCGTGTGGCTCTGCCGTTCCCACTCGAGCTCTGGGCTCAGCCGTCGCTTGCTGTGCCAGTGGGAAGTCAGCAGATGACAGACAAGCAGAGGCCTTAGCGTTTCCGGCCGCCCTTGTCCTGTGCTTCCCCCCTGAGAACATGCCTGGGCAAGCCCGGGGGATGATGGGAGACCCGTGCGGGTGTAAGGGAAGAACTTTCCAGGCCGAGGGTACAGCCGGTGCAAAGGCCCTGGGCAGGAACTTGCTTGAGAGGGAACAAAGGGCCCGGGTGGCTGCAGCCAAGCGAGGGAGGGGACCGTTGCAGGAGGTCACAGGGCCCAGATCGTGGCAGGCTTGGTAGACCACCACAAGACTTGGGCTTTTACTCTGAGCAAAAAGAGAAGCTGAGGCCAGAGAGATCTGACTTAGGCACTGAAGGACGGCTTCAGCGCTGAAGAATAGGCACGCGGTGGGCGGGGCAGGGACACCAGTGGGGAGGGGGTGGGGGTGTTGCAATAATCAGACTGGGTGGCAGGGGTGGCACCCTGGAGCTGGGGAGAAGAGGAGAGAGCCCAGAGCATGGGGGACTCAGCGAGGGGAGGGATTCTGAGCTGAAGGCAGCACCAGGACCCGGCCTGAACCAGCCTTGGGATCCCACCCAGAGACCCCAGCTCTCTCTGCGCCAGCTCTCTCCTTGGACACATTTGATTCTCTCCTGCCTCAGGCCCTTGGCACTTGTCGCTGTCTCTTTCCCCTCACTCTTTTGCCTGGCTAAATCCTCGTCATTCGGGTCACAGCTTAAAAGTTCCTGCAGAGACCCTCCCAGGAGACCGCCCCCAACCTGCTTGGATTGTCTTCTCTATTCTCTGTCCTCCCGCCCTGCACTCCCCCTTCCCGTGTTCCTTGTCATGATCCGGGCAACCCTGTGCTTGCAGGGCAGAGAGAGCAGGGCCTGACAGGCTGCCCGGATTCAAGTCTCTGTTCTTCGCTTTTAGACCTGTGGGAGCTCAGGAAAGCTACGATAGTACCCGCCTCAGTTTCCCCCGTGGAAAAACGGCGGTAAGACCCGATGTGATCATCCAGGTACCATGCGTGGCTCAGCGCCTGCCTGCTGTGGTGATGGCGGGAAGAGGTTGGTGTATTTAGCCAGGAGCGCTTACTCTGTTTAGATAATGTCACTATACTTAGCAAGCTTTCCAAGTGGCAGAAACCAGCAGCACTCTAGGTATCAGACTGCCTCTTGGCGAATGCAAATTCAGGGAACTTAGAGAGCTGTAGTTGAGCTGGAGGCAGGGGTCCCCCTCCAGAAGTCCAAGGGGGGGGGCAAAGATCGCCTCCCCCAGATCCCTGCAGGGAGTGCTTGGGCTCAACCTGGGATCCCCCTGCCTAGGACCCTGACACTGATGCAGGGTCACAGAGAAGCTAGGACCATGGCGATGTCACTCCTCTGGTGTTGGGGCCCAGCTGCCAGCATCAAGGGACAGTGGTTGATGTGAGGTCAGCAAGATGAACTTCATAAGTCCCTCTCTGGGGTTCTGCCTCCCAGATGTCTGGGTTCCTGCCCAATTTATAAGGCTGGTTCTCCAGCTCACCCTGTGATTCTACGGACCACCCACCATCCTTCCAGAAAATTCTTTTTTGGCTGTAGTTAACCAGAGCTGTTTTCTATTGTTTACAACTAGGAACTCTGACTTGTCTACCCTCCCAGAAGGGGCCAAGCACGGACGCTCAGAAAACCTCTCCCGTCACCCTTAGCTCCACCCCGACGTTACCAGGAACACAAAACCTCCCTAGGGTGCTGCGGGCCATGAGTCAGTCTGTATTCAGAGCACCCAGAAAACAGGGCAAAGGTGTGGCAGGCTGCTGTTTGGAAATATTAACTGTGCTGCTTTCCTTAGTACGTCACACCACCGATGAAGATGCAGCAAGGGTAGCCTCAGGGCAGGGCTGTTCCGGAAGAAATGAGGAGAGAGGCAAAAGGAGCTGGTCTTGCACACTGAGCTTCAATGCTGAGGTCTTTGCCTCGGTCAAAATGCTAACCACGGGAGGGCCTTCTCCTCCCCCGTTCTCTGGGGGACGCTGTTGGGGACCCACAGAGCTCCGGGAGTGGAGAGCCTGCTTCCCGCAGAAGGTGTGGAGGTGCCAACCTCCCAGAACACCCTACATCTGTCTACACGTAAGGGAGACGTGGCGGCGTAGCTTGTCTGGGCACAGAGGGCCTGAGACAGCCCCTCCCCCATGTTTCCCACAGAAGTGGCAGAGAGAGGGTGCCAGGGCCACACCAGGCTGCGTGTGGGGACGATGCGATGACAATGGCAGGGAAGCTGGGTGGCCCGCAAGCCCTCTGGAGGATGCTGGCAGGGGTGCACGCCAGCAGCGACGAGTCCTGCTGTGTGGAGAGGCATCAGCAAATGGTGCCCGGGGGGACCAGAGACCATCTTTACAGATGCCAGCCAAGGAGTGAGGATGACCAAGAGAAGAAGCCGTCTCCCTCCAACACCACCAGCTGCAACCCCAGGGTGAAGGGGGAGAGCAAAAATTAAGAATTGACTGAAGAAACCCCAAATTCTTTTAAGAAAAATGTTTCCATTCCATGCAACATGGAAAATGGTGACAGAAATGAAAGTCAGTAATGGAAAATGAAAACGTTCACACATCTGACTTCATGGCCTATAAATCTGTGTCCACCTCAAAGGGATCCCACCGCCAGGGAACCCTGTCCCCACCATGGCCTAAGAAACCAAGGGTACAGCCAGGCCTGGAGAGCATTAGGGAGAGTCGTGGAGAGACAGACTTTGAAGCCTTGAGTGCAAAAATGACTTGCTTTTATTAGACACCTACTATACGCCAGGCACAATGCTGAACACTATATATGTTATTTCCGAGTGAGGTGGAAATCACTGCTCCCGTTTTGCAGATGAGGAAACTGCAACACAGAGGTATCAAATAGGGGAGCCGGATGCATTGCGCTGATTTCCTACGGGACAGTGTATGTTTTGGCGCCTGCAAAGATGAGCCCTTTGAATAACTGCTGTGGGGCTTTAAACCCGAAGGTGGTGTTGGGAGACATGGGCCGGGAAGGACTGGATTAATTAAAACGCAGGTTCTGGGAGGCAACTCAGGCAGGAGTGTGGCGGCCCCTGGTGGACGTAAAGAGAATGGCAGCTCAGTGACGAGCACCTGCCCTGCCAATGGCCTTGAATGGGAGCAGGAGGGCAGAGGAGGGGCGGGCTCAGAGGAGGTGCAGACAGGGGCCCCCACGTTGTGTGGAGTCTGGACTCAGGAGCTAAACCCAATGACAGCAATGGCTACTCCATGGGGGTCCGGTCTGAGGAGGGGCATTCTGTGAAGGCAGAGAGGAGGAAGGAATAAAATCTTTACTGAGCATTGACTATAAGCTCAAAAGAGAAACGTGTAAAACAACGGTATAAACTTTAAAAATGGGCAAAGACACACAGACACAGGAACATGCAAAGCAAAAGAAAATGGAGGTCATGGCATGAAGATCAGAGTTTAATTCAACTCAAAGAATTACATGAAACAAAGTAGATCTCTTTGTAACGCTGAGGGGGACAAGACCCCCAAAGATAAAATGTGCATCAAATAACACAACATAAAAACATAGGTACAGGCCAGGCGCAGTGGCTCACGCCTGTAATCCTAGCACTCTGGGAGGCTGAGGCGAGTGGATCGCTCTAGGTCAGGAGTTCAAGACCAGCCTGAGCAAGAGTGAGACCCCATCTCTACTAAAAATAGAAAGAAATTATATGGACAACTAAAAATATATATAGAAAAAATTAGCCGGGTATGGTGGCGCATGCCTGTAGTCCCAGCTACTCGGGAGGCTGAGGCAGTAGGATCGCTTAAGCCCAGGAGTTTGAGGTTGCTGTGAGCTAGGCTGACGCCACAGCACTCTAGCCTGGGCAACAGAGTGAGACTCTGTCTCAAAAAAAAAAAAAAAAAAAAAGACCAGCTGGATCTAGAGCAAGACTCTGTCTCTACTAAAAATAGAAAAAAATTAGCCAGGCATGATGGTGAGAACCTATAGTCCCAGCTACTTGGGAAGCTGAGGCAGGAGGATCGCTTGAGCCCAGTTTGAGGTTGCAGTGAGCTAAGATGATGCTACTGCACTCTAGCTTGGGTGACAGAGGGAGACTCTGTTCCAAAAAAAAAAAAAAAGGAAAAATAACAAATACGGTAAAAAACCAAAAAGCATATAGATAGAGATGGGAAGAAACAGGTCAGAGCAGAGAGAGTCCCACAGTTCAAGAACATCAGGATGGAGTAGGAAAGTGATAGGACTCAGCCCTGAGCTCTTCCCAGCTCAAATCTTCTAGAATGAGAAAAATACCCCCAACCCAGGAGAAACAAAACAGCAACACCAGCATAAGAAGACAATGCAGATAGCATCGGGTATTCTTACACCTTTAAACTTTGTGATGTAGGTGCCACTGCCCTGGGACTCTACTCTTCCCATCTACTCTGGTAGCTCAAGCGCTATAAAGGTGGTCACTGGCCTGTCTGTCCCAGATAAAGCCATCATCCTACTCAAGCCTCCTTGCTGATTCCAAGAGCAAAGAAAAAAGTTCTATGGCTACAATAGCACCCCACTCTGAAGAAGGAAACAAAACAAAACAGCGGAGGGAAGGTGGGGCTCGCGGGCTAAGGGTCTTTGGTAAACAGACCTGTCCCTGAAGAAACGTCCCCGTCCTCTCCTGACCCCTAGTGGTTGCCCAAGGCCTGTATCTGAACTGGCTTCTCTAAGGCCACGAGGATTCCATCAAGGAATGACAACAGATAGAACTGATACAGCACTTTAAAATTCACAGAATGTATTTTTGTATATTCTATACTTGAATCAGCCCTACCAGCAGAATAGATGGTATTATTATTACCTCCCATTGTATAGATGGAGAAACTGAACCTCAGAGAGAAGCTAAGCTAATTGCCTACGGCTCCACACTCGGCAGGAAGGACTTCTACCCCCATTCGGGTCCTCCCTTTCCAGAGCTGTCGACTTTTTCATAGAGCCAAATTGGATTTTTTGTTGAGTCCCCAATCCTAGAAGCCAGTATAGAGTTTCTTCATTGATTCAATAAATACTTGTGAGGGTCAGCTAGGAGCCAGGTACTATTTAGTTGGCACATGGTTTTACCTCCCAGTAAGTAGCCAAATTATTTTTGCCTGTATTGTTTATGGCAGAAATAGAAAAACATGTTAGTTCCAGTCTCACTCTTCATTGCAACCTCAGGGCCTATGCAGACCCAGTGTTTCCCCACCACCTGGGGGTGAGCCTCCTGGGGGTACCCAGAGCTCTCAGCCCCCAGGAGACCTCAGCGGCTTCTCCACACCACGGGTGTGTAGGGGGGTACTCCCTGAGGCTGGCTGCCTTCTCAATCACTTGCCTCAATAACCTCCCTCAGCCATTAAAAATATTTTTTCAAAATAATATGTGCCAGCCAGGCCAGGTAGCTCACATCTGTAATCTGGGAGGCCGAGGCCAGAGCATCGTTTGAGGTCAGGAGCTCGAGACCAGCCTGAGCAAGAGTGAGACGCCCCCCATCTCTACAAAAAATAGAAAAATTAGCCAGGTGTGGTGACACATGCCTGTAATCCCAGCTACTCAGGAAGCTGAGACAGGAGGATCACTTGAGCCCAGGAGTCTGAGGTTGCAGTGAGCTACAATGACGCCACTGTACTCTAGCCTGGATGACAGAATGAGACTCTGTCTCTAAAATAATGATAATAATCATATGATAATAATGTGTCAATAGTTTTAAAAAATAACAATAATAAAACAGCTTACAGAAGAGGAATCCAGAGAATCAGGATCTTTTATAATGAGCTGTAACCCTGCCTGACCTTTGACCCAGAAGATTACCTTTATTATACTGGACAGTAAGAAAACCTGCCCTTTGCTTCAGAGAGACATTATGTCCATCTTCCAAGGCTGTTCAGTATATAAACATCCTTGAAAAAAAAGCCCAAGGCAAAGGCAGTCAGTGTCTCTGCTCCACTGAAATAAATGCATGCAAGACACCACAAAGAATTGTCTCCCAACAACTAAAAAGCCCTACTAAATGATAAAGCTAACTCATACCATAAAAGAATTCCAATGTGGCAGTATATAATACAAAACCAGCAAACTGAAATCAATAGGCTTCATATATTCCAACAATAACCAGTTATATAATAGTGGGGGAAAATTCATTTACAACAGCATCAAAACAGATAAAATACGTAATAAATGTAACAAGAAATGTGCAAAGCCTATATAAAGAGAACTTCAAAATACTGCTGAATATTTTGCTACAAAAAAAAATACTGCTGAATAACCCAAAATTAGATTTGGACAAATGGAAAGATACCCACTGGTCTTGTGATAACATAAAAATATTAGTTCTTAGCATAGCCCTAGTCTACTAAAAAAAAAAAGTCAGTTCTAAGTCATATACAAAGGCAACACAATCCAATAAAAATATCAATAGGCTTTTCTTGAAGTTAGATAAGCTGATACTAAAAGTCACATGAAAAAATAAACATGTAAGAATAGTTTTAAAAAGCTATAAAGGGATCTAACTCTTCTAGCTATAAAAATATACTATAAATCCTTGGTAATTAAAACAGTGTTACATTAGCACATGAATTAGCCAAAAAGAGCAGTGGACAGAATAGAACATCCAGGAATAGACTCAAATACATATAGAAACTCAGCATACAATAAAGATGGCATCTCAAATCAACGGGGCAAAGATTGATTTTTTCTATTATTATCTTTAATTTTTTTTATTTTTTTTCAGAGATAGGGTCTCGATCTGTTGCCCAGACTGGAGTGCAGTGGCATCACCATAGCTCCAACTCCAGCAGCCAAAGATTGATTTTTTAATAAATTATGCTGGGAAAACTGGATAACCATTTGTAGAATGGATAAAATTAGAATCACATCTCACGCCATTCTCCAAGAATAAACTCCAAATGCATTAAAGATTGAAATGTATAAAATGAAAATTATACAAGTAGTAGGGAAAAAGACGCAGTTGAATTCCTCTATAATCTGGATATACAGAAAGGCTTTCTAACTGTTAATTATAATACAGATGCAATAAAAGAAATGATTGATAAATTCATTACATAAAAATAAAAAAAAACTTGCAATCATACTTGTTGAATAGCAAAAGAAAGAAAAAAAAGAACAAAGATTAAAGAATAAATTTAAAAAGAAACAAATTAAAAGATTTAAAAAAAATCTTTTACCAGAAAAAACCTCACCATTAAGCAAGCATGTTAGAAGTACTTAAAAACTTGAACCTGGGTGCAGTGTCACAAGCCTATAGTCCCAGCTACTTGGGAGGGAGGGTGAAATGGGAGGAGCACTTGAGCTCAGGATTTCAGACCCAGACTGGGCAACATAGCAAGACCCTGTCTTTAAAAAAATAAAAATTAGACTGGGCGCGGTGGCTCACACCTGTAATCCTAGCACTCTGGGAGGCCGAGGCAGGAGGACCACTCGAGATCAGGAGCTCGAGACCAGCCTGAGCAACAGCGAGACCCCGTCTCTACTAAATATAGAAAGAAATGATCTGGACAGCTAAAAATATATGTAGAAAAAATTAGCCAGGCATGGTGGCACATGCCTGTAGTCCCAGCTACTTGGGAGGCTGAGGCAGAAGGATTGCTTGAGCCCAGGAGTTTGAGGTTGCTGTGAGCTAGGCTGACACCATGGCACTCTAGCCTGGGTGACAGAGTGAGACTCTGTCTCAAAAAAAAAAAAAAATTAAAAAAATATATACATTTAATAAAATGTGGCATATGTATACCATGGAGTTCTACTCAGCCACAAAGAAAAAAAAAAACAATGGTGAACTAACATCTCTTGTATTATTTTGTATAGAGCTGGAGCCCATTCTTCTAAGTGAAGTATCACAAGAATGGAAAAACAAACACCACATGTACTCACCATCAAATTGGTACTAACTGATCAACACTTATGTGCACATATGGAAGTAACATTTGTCTGTGGAAGTAACATTCGTCGGGTATCGTGTAGGTGGGAGCAGGGCGGAGGGGATGGGTGTATTCACACCTAATGGGTGCGGTTCACACTGTCTGGGGATGGGCACTCTGTAGCTCTGACTCAGGCAATGCAAAGGCAATATATACAATCTAAACATTTGTACCCGAGTAATATTCTGAAATTTAAAAAAAGAATTTTGCTTTTCCATTCTATATATATTTTCTACAGGCAATATGGCATTATTGTTCAATAATATTGTTTAAGGCTCTATAAGGAAATCTCTAGACTTTGTGACTAAACAAATTTGTTATCAATAATGAAACTGAAAACTTGGCTGTAGAATCCTTCATGCTCTTTGCCTTTAAAATAAAATTTAAACCACCTTCAAAAAATATATATATATACATGGCTGAGCACAGTGACTCATGCCTGTAATCCCAGCACTTTGGGAGGCCAAGGCAGAAGAATCACTTGAGGCTGGGAGTTCAAGACCAGCCTGCGTAACATAGCAAGACCTCATCTCTTAAAAAAAAAAAAAAAAAATTTAGCTGGACGTAGTGGCACATGCCTGTAGTCCTAGCTACTTGGGAGGCTGAGGTGGGAGGATCACTTGAACCCAGGAGTTTGAGGTTACAGTGAGCCACTACACTCCAGCCTGAGCTAGAGATCAAGACCGTTTCAAAACAAAAACAAACAGAAAAACACCATAAGCAAAGTCAAAGTACAAATGACAAACTGGGAGAACATATTTGTAATATATTATCTCTATTTGTCCCTAAAAACATAAAACATATACAGTATATGTAAAGAACTCCCAAAAAGTAAAGAAAAGAGAAATCTTATAGAAAAATGGGCAAAAGCTACAAGCAACCGGCAAAAAAAGATATAAAAAAAGAAAATGGTCCTTAACATATAAAAAGATGTCCAACTTTAATGATAAGAGAAACACAAAACAAAACTAAACTGCAATTAGCTTTTGTATTAATATTAATCATGTCTTGTTGTTCTGATGTCTTGACATCTGGAGCCTTACTGGCCCTCCCAAGACTAGTTAATTCCTAGACATAGTGAATGACTCACCTGGGAGGATGCCTTTCATATACAAACTAACCAATCCAGAGTGCATACCCCAACCACCTCCTCTGTCTGCCTCTCACAGGACTGTTAACACTCTGGACCGCTATTCACCTGCCCTGAACACCCCGGGGCTAAGTACCAGAAAACTAGGGGCAGCCCTTATACTCCTTAGCCCACTGAAATTGTTCAAACCAGCCCATCTTACACCTGCTTAGCCCTCTCACCTGCCTCACCCATTCCTTCCAATGAAATAAAGGCTTTTGTCCACGTTTCCCCTTCGGTGCTTCCCCGTGTGGCCCTGCGTGGCATGGCCCCGCGTGTCATGCTGTGCCTCCTCTTTGGAAACTGTGAGCAACAAACTGTCTTTTCAATGTCAGTCACCTCCCGATCTGTTGGTCTCGCCATACCTGAACAATAATAATCCCTGTATTTGACATTCCATCTCTTATCATCTGATTGGCAAAAATGCAAAGCTTGACAACACGCTGTTGGTGAGGCTCTGGGGAAATCAGTCACTCTCATACATGGCTGGTGAAAATGCAAAATGGTTAAAGTTTATGGACGGAAATTTGGTAATGTCTAACAAAACTGCGTATGTGTTTACTTTTTGACTCATGAATCCCACTTCTAGGAACTTACCCAGAAAATACACCTCCAACAAAAAACACATAGGCACAAGATTACCAAGGCAGCACTGTTTGTACTTGCAAAATATTGAAAACATCCTAAATGCCTATTATTTGTTGGATAACTTACAGAATACCCACACTATGGGGTGAGGGGTGAGAAAGATCTCTATGAACCGGTATGGAACGATTTCTGGGATATATTGTTTAGTGAAAAAAAGAACAGTAGAAAAGAATGTATGTAGAATCTTTTGTATATGAAGGAAATAAAAAGAAAATTTAGATCTACCTGTTTAATTTTGCAAAAAGAAATATAGGAAGGATAAGTCAGAAACTAATGAGATTACTTTCCTCCAGGAGGTAGATGGGAGTGAAATGGACAGGAGGAAAGGGTCAAATGACACTTTTAAAAATGTCAGTGTTTGTTCTGCAGTGATGGGCCTTGAAAAAACGAAACAACAAAAAAATCAATGTTAGGCCGGGCGCGGTGGCTCACGCCTGTAATCCTAGCACTCTGGGAGGCCGAGGTGGGTGGATCACTCGAGGTCAGGAGTTCGAGACCAGCCTGAGCAAGAGCGAGACCCCGTCTCTACTAAAAATAGAAAGAAATTATCTGGCC